>RJVU01048406.1:73306-100704 GCA_003731715.1 Anabarilius grahami | reverse complement strand
ATGACACCATTCTGTATTACAGAAGCAGTATCTTTCTGACTTTTCTAAATCCAGATATCATCAAATTGGGCGGTCTGCACTTAATAAAGCTGATTTTCCTGACAACATTACCTAGAAAATACAGCATTTAAAATCTAAATAATTCATTAACAAGAAAGAACTCAGCAAAATCCATCCAGATGGAATCATACACACAACCAAAAAAAGTATTATTATCTTAAATATGTTTTTTTTTTGTTTTGTTTTTTTAAACGGCATGCTGTGAATTTAATAAGCACCTTAAGCAACTTTCCAACTTACCTACAAGGCCTTATTCTTTATAGCTGTTAGAAAGTTATAAACGCTTAAGCTGGACAGCTGACTGGTCACAAAACAACTATAGGAGGTTTAAGACAAAACGAATAAGAACAAATCTCAAACACTCAGCAAGCTCAACCCAACAGAAGTAAACAACAACAACAAAACAGCAACCATTGCTAAACAACATTAGACTGCAGCAAACTTCAACAACCTGACAGCTACAGCAGTCCTGTTGTCATTCTTACAATGAATCATCCAACACAGTTTGGCAGTGGTGATCACAGATACAAAGACATCAAAATTAATTAATTTGTTCATGTATTAAAATAGTAACTTAATCTCGTATATGTCTTTGTGTTCAGCACTGTTATATGAACAGTGAATCAAAAGCACTTGATATCTGCTCATGTTAAGTTAGGAAAGGGCTGTAGTATCCCATTGGTAGACTTTAAGTGCCATCTAATGGGTAGATGTAGACATTGCAAAGGGATAGAGAGCATATTTTTACTGTTTAAAAGCCATGAGGATTATATTAGAGAATACTATATACATGAAATGTGGAGCTAGTTAAAAGAGAAATTAATAAATAGTACAATATTAACTGAATGAAGCAAAAATATAGTTTTATGATATCCTGTTATTTGTCATCTGAAGACGTCTGAAATATGTATTCATAATAACTGGTGGACAGCTTGAAGTTTGATCTATTGTAGAAATTTTAGTATGTGTTAATGGAAATTACTGTTGCATTGTGTTGAATGAGAACAAGATTGAGTGACTAAGTTAAAAGTAAACTGATTTAAGTAAAGAAAGAACATTTTTTATTTTGATGTATTTGTGAGGATTATTTATATGTTCAGATAATTAAGAATAGTTTAGTTTGCTCTTTCCTGCATTTTGCAAAGAAGAACTTGCTTTATTAAAATAAAGTACAGAACTGCTGTTGTCAATTATAGGAGACTCTTAAAATAAAGTAAAAACAGAGCAGATTGCTCATATACGATTGTGATGACAATTGATGTGGGGTCAATTTGATTTATGCCATTCTCTGAGTGTTCAATTTCCAGAAGAAGCTGTCCCAACACAAACAAGAGCGAATAGACTGTGCATGCCAGTGGGGGGAAAGAGACTCAAAGACCCAGGCTGCAGAGAAACACAGGCACTGGTTGATGGGCCTTCAGCTCACCCCTGAAAGAAGAAGCCAACACTTCTGAGGGCTTCCAACGAAGTTAATGCAGAAACAACAACGGAAACATCCTGCCATGAGATGCAGAGAGAGAAAGACAGCTGCATTCAGAGTCAACCTCATGACAGACTGAGAGACACAACTGCCTGGATCTCATTTTCTCAAGTGTTTGCATCATCTCTAATCTCTGATCTAAAATAATCTCTTTTTCTTTTCTTATTTTATCAAAATGTAATTATGAACGTCACAAACAAAAAATAAGACATTCCTTACTTCAAATGCCTAAATGTCAAGGCATTCAATATTTGCTTTATAGTACTCTCATAACACGTAATAGTTTCTGGAAAAGATAGTCATTTAACAGACTGAGAGGAAAGATAATGAGGGAATGTACAAAATATCTGAGAAAAATATTGGCCTTCAAATACTCAAGTTAAGTGATTCTGATTTTAAAAATGGCATCAACTCACCGTCTTTATCTACAAATAACAAGTTACTTGATACATAGAGATAAAGTGAAAACCAAAGTTTAAAGAAAATATATATATATCAGTGCTTCCCACACATAGACTTTACTTGGGCGAGCCGCCCAGGTATAATAACCCAAGTATATTTGCACACATTTTTTTTCACTCTGCTTCAAAGTGATTCTCAATCAATGAAAAGCGCAGATTTATGCCAAGCGATTGATAATGAACTCAAGTTGATGAATTATTACAATGTCAACTTCATGGCCTTTATATAAAATGTTTTATACGGTTGTAAGAATCTGAAGGATCAGCCATTTCAAAATAAGAGTCCCGGTGTATTTCGGGTTTGTTTATAATTAAAAGTCACAAGCCAAGTTTTTTCTTTTTCTTTTGGGCATTATTAGTATTTTGGTTACACAATAAATTGTATTTAATTTGATTTCCATTTAATTCATAGCAAATTATTGTAGTCTCGCCCACAGGAAGAAAAGACTAAGAACATTATTTGACACATATTATTCATTATATACATTTTACTAGTAAAATCTGTGTCCCATTCACTGAGAGAGACACTATATGACAGGAAAAGGAGAACCATTTAAATGCTGTAATTTTGCATAACTATTTAAATGCTGTAATTTTGCATAATTTACAATGCATAATAATGCACAATATTAGTATGTAATTAAATGTAATAGTATGCTATGCAATTAAAATTAATTTCAATAAATAAAAATACTGTTAAAAATCACACATTATTTGTTGTTTGTCACATGTAGTAGACCATTTTTGTGTCCTGGGTAAATAGGAGGATTTTTCACCCGGTTCAAACCTGTGGGAAGCACTGTATATTAAATTGTTTCATTTGAGCTCTATGAGCCCAATTCATTTCTGAGGTACGTTATGTCCCTAACCATTTGATTGTTTAAACCAAAGAGTGCCTGTATGTATTTGTAGCATCATAACCCACCTTACAAACACAACCAAGATAACAGTTGAGTCATTGTGTCGTTTTGCTACAAGAAGCGTGAATGACACTCGGTGGACTAGTGAACGCCACGTACCTCTTCTAACAAGCGCACTTGCCTTGTTACCATGGAAACCTTTGACAGACAGATTCCATGGCCAATAACAGACCAACGCTCAAAACTCAAAGGATAAGCGCGACGGTTTCTCCAATCACGAGAGCGAGGGGCGTGGCTCTCTCGCAGAAGGCGGGGTTTACATTAAGGAACTGCGTTTAGGGCACATCAGGTAAAACAAGCTGAAATTAATGAACTGTCCGAGCGATTATCTGAAGGCTTGATCCAGGCGAAGATTGAGTTTGCGAAAACTACTCTCAGGGGCTCTTTTAGGGTAAGGTGCTCACACCTGTTGCGTCTTTACAATGCTGTATTCTGATGCTTGAGTAATACAGTTTTGTGTTCAAAGACATCCAGGTCATTTAGTGCCTAATGACTGAAGATATGATTTCAGTCTGAATGCATAGATTGGATTTATTTGCTCGTAATTATTGAAAATGATGTCTTGCCTGTTACAGGGAATGACAGGGATTATTTTACACGTGCTAGTGACGTCACGCTGTGGTTGTTGGAAGGTGATAATGACGTAAATGTTTTGTTTTAGTTCATGAAGTTACTTTAATCAATTAAGGCGAGACACCCCAGGTGAATAGGGTCAAATAAATTAACTAATAGATATCACCAGGTGATTGATTACATTAAAAATTGCAAAAAAAAATTTGTATTACAAGTTTTCTTAAAATGTTATGTTTAAATATGCAAATTAGGCATTATCTAATTAAATATGCATACATTTCTAGAACAAAAATCTGAATATTGGATGGCGTCAGGTTCAGAATTATCGTTTAAATTTTTTGGACATATTCAATTCAAAGGTTTTTACAGAGGGAATTTTGGATATCTGTTTTTATCACTCCATAAATCAGGAAATACAGCCAGAAAAAAAAATTATTTTCACCATTTTTTTTAGGAATAAAATGTTGTATAAAATCAGGCAAATTACATATCAACAAATCCCTCAAAAACCTTCAGAATATAGATAGGGATAAAACTGTAATGTTTGGTGCAGGAGAAAAAACTAATTTTGAGAAAACGGCATTTAAAGGGATAGTTCACCCAAAAATGAAAATGATGTTTATCTGCTTACCTCCAGGGCATCCAAGATGTAGGTGACTTTGTTTCTTCAGGAGAACACAAATTATGATTTTTAACTCCAACTGTTGCCGTCTGTCAGTCAAATAATGCGAGTGAATGGTAACACAATTTATAAGAGTCAATAAACATGCACAGACAAATCCAAATTAAACCCTGCGGCTCGTGACGACACATTGATGTCCTAAGACACGAAACGATCGGTTTGTGCTAGAAAACGAACAGTATTTATATTATTTTATACCTCCAATACACCACTATGTCCAACTGCGTTCAGCACTCGTTTAGTGAGGTCTGATCTCGCTCTGACAACGGAAGTGATGTCTCGCACTCATTGAAGTATAAGCGCGAGACATCACTGCCGTTGTCAGAGCGCGATCAGACATCACCAAGCGAATGCTGAACGCAGTTGGACATGTTTATGCACGTTTTTTTTGTTGATGTTAAATATTTTATATTTTTTCTATTTTCATATTTGTTGTGAGATGTATATGTTTGTACTAAGTTTGTACATAATTGCATAATAAAAATAATAAAAAATAATTTATCTATTTANAACCATATGTGGATAAACGTCTGATACTACTCTGATAAACATTTATACATGTATATATCTGTGCTTGTATATTTGTGTGTACAAATCTGTAAGATTTATGTTTTTAAAAGAAGTTTCATCTGCTCACCAAGGCTGCATTTATTTAATTAAAAATGCAGTAAAAACTGTAATATTGTGAAATATTAATACAATTTAAAATAACCTTTTTCTATTTAAATATATTTTACAAAGTAATTTATTCCTGTGATCAAAGCTGAATTTTCAGCATCATTACTCCAGTCTTCAGTGTCACATGATCCTTTCTAATATGCTGATTCGCTGCTCAAGAAACATTTATTGTGTACAAAATTGTTTTTCAGGATTCCTTGATAAATAGAAAGTTCAAAAGAACAGCATTTATCTGAAATACAAAGCTTCTGTAGCATTATACACTACCGTTCAGAAGTTTGGGGTCAGTAAGAATTTGTACTTTTTTTTTTTTAGAAATTAAGGAAATTAATACTTTTATTCAGCATGTATGCATTAAATCAATCAAAAGTGACACTAAAAACATTTATAATATTACAAAATATTATATTTCAAATAAACGCTGTTCTTTTGAACTTTCTATTCAAAGAATCCTGAAAAAAAAAAAGATTGTACACAATAAATGTTTCTTGAGCATCAAATCATCATATTAGAATGATTTCTGAAGGATCATGTGACACTGAAGACTGGAGTAATGATGCTGAAAATTCAGCTTTGCCAACACAAGAATAAACTACATTGTTTTTGATTTTTTTTCAAATAGAAAACATATTTTTTAAAATTGTAATAATATTTCACAATATTACTGTTTTTACTGTATTTTTAATTAAATAAATGCAGCCTTGGTGAGCAGACGAAACTTCTTTTAAAAACATTAAAAATCTTACAGATCCCAAACTTTTGAGCGGCAGTGTATATATTAATGTAAAAAATTCTGTATTATTATCTATAGTTCTTGATAATTTGAGATATAATTCTATCATAAAATAATATATTAATAACTAACAATAAAAAAAAAAATAATAATATTTTATAACATACTCATGCAGTAATTCAGTCTACAAAGTTCTCAACATCAAGAATGACAGTGGTGATGTTCTTGTCTTTCACAGATGTGGGGACCGTCACACTGTTGTTTGATACTGTGTCTGTGGGCTGGTTTGGATGCACTGCCAGTTGCTGTGGATAAAACCAAAGTGAACCCTTCAGTAGAGGAAATGCAGCCGCCTAAAAGTGTAGTAAGTAATATGATTTAATACATTATTTATTTTTATTTATTATTAATTTATTTTGGAAAAAAAGGTAACTTTATACTAGTACACAAGTCTTTATACCAATGTGAGACACTGTTAGAATGGGTGTGACGCTTCTCTCTGATATGCGTTTTGAAAACTTCAGACAGGTTTAGTAAGCATGCATTATATATAATGTGATGCTTACAATAAGGAGTGTTCAACCTACACAGACTGGCTTTATTGCTCAGTCCTTTTGCAAACATTCATTATTATGTAGGTTTGTAAAGATTTAGTTCCCCTAGTCTCCTTTTTACTTCAATGTGTACATCTAATTTTAATTCATTTAGGACACTGGATTGCACTATGATCGATATCTCAGGGAGGTTATTGATTTCCTGGAAAAGGACCCACATTTCAGAGACAAACTTCATAACACAGACATGGAAGACATCAAGGTATTGCAGCACTTTATTTCCCAATTTTACTTTGCAGAGGTTAAATCAGATTATCTAAACACCTCGTTGCTTACCTCTAATTCCTTATTTGGTGAAATCAGCAAGGGAAGCTGGCTAAAGAGTTGGACTTTGTCAGCCATCACGTGAGAACTAAACTTGATGAGCTGAAGAGGCAAGAAGTGAACAGACTGCGCACCCTAATCAAAGCCAAACAAGACATGACTGGAGATAAAGGTAGCACAAAGCAGAATTGTTTTTGTTATTGCGTAGTAGCATATTGTGAAATGTCCTCCGCCATCTCGTTTCTTTGTTTCATTTACGGTCGGCAGGCTCAGAGAGCACAGATATGGAAGGATAGTGTCCGAGAGTGTCATTCATCAAACTCTCCATTTCACAGTTTACTTTATAAGCCAGTAACTGTAGCCTGCTGCAAAGATAAGAAACATGAAAAATGAGATGCTTTCAATTTCCGTCAAGGTATGGCAATGGACCACCAAGCCCTTCTGAAACAGTTTGAGCATCTGAATCACATGAATCCACACACATTCGAGGTGGAAGACTTGGATCGCCTCATTAAAACGGTAGGGTCTAAATCTGACTTCCTGTTGGTTTCATTCTACACTCACTAATAAATGTTGTCACACATTTGTGCTCAGGGCATAAAAGTACATTTTTGGCAGGTGAAAATTTACTGGTTATGAATATTTATTACCAGATTTTATATTTAAAAATAAAATAAAATTATTTTTTTGCCTGTGTCAAAGGGATTTTATTGATTTAGCTGTTTCTCCTTCCGTATTTGTGACAAAAAATGCAGGTAATTTATCACAAGCAGCATTATATGAGAAGAGCCCGTCTCTATCTCTCAGTGAAACTGCACTTGTCACAAAAATCTTTTAATATTGTTCCTGTAGCTCAAACAGTACAGCATGATGCTAGCAACACCAAGCTTATGGGTTCGAATTTCATGGAATGCATAAACTGTATATAATATGTACACCCTGAATGCATTGTAAGTTGCTTTGGATATGAAAATGTAAGTTTTCACTTTGGTGGCTTAAAGGATTACTTCTCTTTAGAATTAATTTACTCACCCCCATGTCATCCAAGATGTTTATGTCTTTCTTTCTTCAGTCGAAAAGAAATTAAAGGATTAGTTCACTTTTAAATAAACTTTTCCTGATAATTTACTCACCCCCATGTCATCCAAAATGTCCTTTCTTCAGTCGAAAAGAAATTAAAGTTTTTGATGAAAACATTCCAGGATTATTCTCCATATAGTGGACTTCAATGGGCACCAAACAGTTGAAGGTCATAATTAGTTTCACTGCAGCTTCAAATTGTTCAACACGATCCCAGATGAGAAATAAGGGTCTTATCTAGTGAAACCATTGCTCATTTTCGGAAAAAAATTGAAAATTATATAAGTTTTAACCAGAAATGCTCATCTTGAACTAGCTCTCTTCTTCTTCTCTTCTATTAAAATTCCAGCAGTGTAGACGCTTCTAAGTGTATTACTGCCCTCCACAGGCCAAAGTTTGAACTAATTTTTATATGCAATATGCTAGTTCAATAGTATATAACAATTAGTTCAAACTTTGACCTGTGGAGGGCAGTAATACGCTTAGCAGCGTCTACACTGCTGGAATTCTAATAGAGGAGGTACAAATGTCAGTTTCAGTGCAGCTTTAAAGAGCTCTACATGATCCCAGACGAGGAATAAGAGTCTTATCAAGTGAAACGATCGTTCATTTAAAAAAAATAAATAAAAAATGTATATACTTTTTAACCACAAATGCTCATCTTGCACTGCTCTGCGATGCTCAACGCATTATGTAAGCATGTTGGAAAGGTCAAAGGTCACGTGCAAAAACAAGTCAAACACCCTTTACAAAAAAAGGTAAAACAACGATTTCAGACAATTTTGAAGTTGGAGGTACCGCGGTACTTTCGCCTATGTTACGTGTGACCTTTCCAACGTGATTACGTAATGCATGGCGCATCACAGAGCAGTGAAAGATGAGCATTTGTGGTTAAAAAGTATATACATTTAAAAAAAAAACTGAATGATCGTTTCACTAGATAAGACCCTTATTCCTCGTCTGGGATCATGTAGAGCTCTTTGAAGCTGCACTGAAACTGCAATTTGGACCTTCAACCCGTTGGTAGCCGTTGAAGTCCCCTATATAGAGAAAAATCCTGGAATGTTTTTCTCAAAAACCTTAATTTCTTTTCGACTGAAGAAAGTAAGACATCAACATCTTGGATGACATGGGGGTGAGTAAATTATCAGGAAATTTTAATTCTGAAGTGAACTAATTCTTTAATGTGTCCAAGATTAATTTCTGATGATAAATAAAAAGTCTTCAGCTAGGGTCAGGCAATAATTCTTACATTTCAGCACCAATCATACAATGTTTCAGGTGCTAATAAAGTTACTAGTCAAGTTTTATTTGCCAAGTGCAATTCAAGTGCCAATTTTGGATGGAGATTTACGCAGTGAGCTGTTGGTCTCCACATCACATGTTTACATATTCCTTTCTACTTGTTTCCTATTTAAAAAAAAAAAAATTTTTTGTTAAGGCCACTGATGACCTGGAAAACTTTGACAAAGAAAGACACGAAGAGTTCAAGAAGTATGAGATGACGAAGGAACTCGATCGGAGGGAACATCTTAAGACACTGGATGAGGAAACACGCAAAAAAGAGGAGGAACGCTATGAAGAGATGAAGAAGAAACATGCAGACCATCCCAAAATCAATCACCCTGTAAGCTAAAGACACACTTCTTGAATTACTCTTATAATCAAATAAGCTAGTTTGTGATATTGCTTAATTAGAAAGCTTAATTCTATTATAATGTTTTAATTCTATTATAAATGGAAGCATTTTCACTAGTGGTCTAGATTTTTGGAACCCTTTCTATGTTTGGTGATGTTTAAAGTCGTATAAAATGGTAATTCACCCAATCTATTTTCTAAATGCATGTTATTGATTTTAAAGAGTGCTGCAGGGATAATGCATTTTTGTAGGCCAAAACCCAGAAACGAGTTAGTGCTTTAGCACTTCCAGTCAATGGGTTTTTGGTTAAATGCTTGAAATAATGTCTGTGGTGAACTCAAGATATTTTCACATTTTATTCTACAATGAAAATAACATCAGTAATATCTTTTCTCACTTTTATGTGTGGTGTAAAAGGAGGTTGCTAACGTGTGACTAAATGGGACTACAGAGGTTGTCGGGGACATTAAAGTGATTGTTCACCCAAAAAATGAATATTCTGTCATTAGTTACTTCGTCTTCAGGATTAGCAATTCATATTATATTCGTTTTTATCTCTTTACGAACTGTTTGAAGCGCCAAAGTGTCAGTCATGTAGCTGTCAATGGAGGGACAGAAATCTCTCACATTTCGTCAAAAAGATCTTCATTTGTGTTCCGAAGATGAATGAAAGTCTTGCGGGTTTGGGACAACATGAGGGAGAGTAATTAATGACAGAATTTAAATTTTGGGGTGAACTAACCCTTTAAACACCATCAGCCGAACAGATCAACTCATCTAGTCTGCTTTCATAACTTGCAAACTATGATAACTCTATAATATAATGTTTAAAACACTATTACATAATGTTTTAAACAAAGACTGAAATAGTTGTCGGAAGCTTAGTGATGGTGACGTTGAATTCATGTGTAGTTTGTTTATAGGCTACGGTTGGCTTTTGACTTCTGCCGATTGTATTTATACTTCAAAATTCATAAAAGTTGTTCATTTGTGAAGATTTTCATGTAAAAATCATAAGCTTTCATTAGTCACAGACCTTATTTTCTGCAATAATCCAAACGCCAATGGAGAAATCCTATTGGATTTTGTCGAGGGAACCCTAACCCTAACTTTTGTTGGCCTACAACAATTCAATCTGTTTTTCTTTTCTTATAATTTTACACTTTTTGTTTTCTAACGTGTGATTTTTAATCAAAATGTGATGTATGCAGGACTTTTCCTATCATTTTGTCTGCATAAACCCCTCCTTTCTTACAATCGACTGCAAGTTTGCGTTCCCTATGTTTTTCTTTTCGATAATCCGTTTCAGTTCGTCACAATATGAAAGAAAAGATCTGTTGCATTGTGTTAGTATGTTTCCGTTAGATTTAATTTTTAAATGCTGGATAGTTAAAGGTTTTAAGTAAATAACATTTTAATCATAAAATCTAACATTAAAATATGTCATTGTTGAGGATTTGGTCTGTATAAATAGGGTAGTCAAGACCAGTTGAAAGAGGTCTGGCAGGAAGCCGATGGTTTGGATCCCAATGAATTTGACCCGAAGACGTTCTTCAAACTACATGGTGAGATCACTGAGCTGAACACAGTAGATTATACCACATCACGACTCTGACATCTGTTTGCTCTCACAGACACTAATGGAGATGGCTACTTTGATGAGCAAGAGCTCGAGGCGCTGTTTACCAAAGAGGTTCCACTTAATAACCTTTCCATTTAGAGCTATCACAATGGTGAATCTTTGAGAATGACGTGGCTTTATGGAGTGCTAAATCTGATGTTTGTCTCCACCACGTTCAGCTAGAGAAGATCTATGATCCCACACGTGAAGAGGACGATATGCTGGAAATGGAGGAGGACAGACTTCGTATGAGAGAGCATGTGATGAATGAGGTGGGAGCATCATAGCACAAGAATGGATTTGCTAATGATATTATTTCAAAGATGTTTCACTTGTAATTAATTTTTTTATGTATTGTCTGTCCATAGATTGACACTAACAGAGACCGGCTTGTTTCACTAGATGAATTTATTACTGCCACAGATAAGAAAGAATTTGTAGAGCCAGATGGATGGGAGGTAATTTTTTAAGCGTTTATAGTCAATGTGAAATTAAAATCGACCCTATTTGTGAAATGCATTTCATGATCTAAAATGTTTGAAATTTTGGGTCAGTATTTTTTTTTTTTTTTTAAGAAATTAACTTTTATTCAACAAGGACATACATTTATTAAAGACATTTCTAATGTTACTATCTCTTATATTTCTTTATATTTCTTTATAATGACTTCTATCTCAAATAAATACATTTTCTTTTGAACTTTCTATTCATTTAAGAATCCTGAATTTTTTTTATTATTGTTTCCACAAAAAAATTAAGCAGCACTGCTGCTTTCAATATTGATAATAATTAGAATTGTTTCATATTAGCATATTAGATTGATTTCTGAAGGATTGTAACAAAGCCTGAAAATTTGGTTTTGCCATCACAGGAATAAATTACATTTTAAAATACAATACAATAGAAAGCAGTTATTTTAAATTATAATACTATTTCACAATATTACAATTTTTACAGTAGTTTTGAGCAAATAAATGCAGCCTTGGTGAGCATAAAACATTAAAAAAATCTTACCGACCCCAAACTTTTGAGCGACAGTGTAAAATTGTCTTCTTTACATAAATGTCCTTTGTCTGCTTCCTCTTGAGACTGTAGATCAGAATCCAATCTACAATGAAGAAGAGCTGAAAGAATTTGAGGAGCATCTCGCTCGAGAGGAGCACGACCTGAACCTGAGGACAAATGACCTGCTGAAACAGCGGGAGGAGCTGGAGAGACAACAGGAACAGCTTAACGCCCAGAAAATGGAACTACAGCAGGTAGGAGAGCAACAGAAACTAGAAAAGACTAACTTGCACACAGACACTGAGTGAGAGATACACAAGTTCCCACAGTCCTGGAAAACCTTGTGAAAAGTGTGATTTACAGGCCTGGAAAAGTCATAAGGGGATTTCGCACTGGGTAGTTATATTTTCCTGGTTGCATTCGCACCGCCAGTAGGAACTCTGCCATGACATTAGCCTGCCAACAGCGACGTCATTTAAGTGCTCGTACGTTCGGCTGAGTCATGTAAGTGGTTAAATACACTTGCACCTCGGCTCAGAATGCTTTTATGACTCGAGATTAATGTAAACACAGCCCACTGTGAACACCCTTGTAATTCACTTCAACCTTTTCGAACTTTATGAATGATTATTTTAGGTTTAAGTGGTGTGTGTAAAGAAATCGGAAGCAAGCAGAGTAACGTTACATGTGTTTCTAAAGCACATAGTGCCATCTGCTGTTAAAAACTAAGCTTAGAATCGATTCGAAAGGGAATCACAATACATTCCGAAAATTTCAGAATCGTTCCAGATTTATTGTATCACGAATCGATAATCTATGTATTGTCCCAGCCCTATTATCAACTACAACTACACACTTTGCGCATTTTGGCCGTTCATTTACACAATAACAGCGTTTTGGGGGCCGGAAAATGCTAACTTTTGAAAACGGGTTTCAAAATGCAAGTTTTTGAAAACGATACCGTTATCATCCCTACAAAAAAAAATGGTAAAGCCATGCGTATGTGTATTACATGTTCAGTCTATAGTCATATGATGTTTACAAAGTGACATCGCCACCTACTGGCCTGACGTGCATATTACAGCATTTTTAGACGTTTTTGCGGATCCTTGTGAACAGGGATTGTTTTGACAACATTGTCAACTGTACACTTTCAAAAAAGCAAAGGAAAAACTTTTCTGTTTTTAACTACAATGTTGTCATGTAAACGTACCTTTAGTGAAGTTGTTGCTATCTGATGAGTAAATTGAATGAGTGTCTATGATCAGTTGTTGCACTGCATTTATCTTATTCTGATATTCTTGTAACTAAACTATTCTCTTTTTAAAACTTAATGAAATGTCTTTAAGCTAGTACTGCCTCATCGCAAAACTTTCTAACATATTAATCTCATTCTATTGATTATTCACCTATCCAACCCATTTGTTTTCTTTAGGCAGTAGAGCACATGGAGCAGTTGAAAACACAGAAAACAGAGCCTCTAGTGCAGGCCAAAGGTCGGTGCAGTTCTTTTAAATTTTGGGGGTCTAAGGCCCCCAAAATTGGAACAAAGGCCCTGTCATAAGGAACAAAATATTGATTTCCTATTATAATTGTTCTTTGTTTTTTGGCAAATGCAGTACCTTCCGCAGTGGAGATACTACCTAGGGACACTCAGCCGATGTCACAAGGTCACCAGCAAGATCTTCCCGCACATTCTTAGCAGCTCAAGCTCTTCTCAGTGTCTGTATTGTGTATGTCTGTTGTATTTAATGTAAAATATTTCCATCCTCACTTTCAAAAGAACCATGTACTGTCTCTTAGCGAAGACCTTGATATTCCTTATTATCAAACGCAAAACAATATTCACCAAACTTTAGTTATGGTATCCCAAAGTATGTAATTGTAAAGAGGACAGGGATTGTACTTGAAACTTTTGTTTAGAGAAGTTAACTGTTTTTATTTTCCTTGTAAATTTTGTGTCTGATTTGCAATAGTAAGACATATTAGTCTTATTAAAGGATCATAAAAACCCCTTTTTTTAGCCTGGTTGTTCGTACCTCAAAGCTGAAAAAACTCTGTGAAAATGAGAATGTAAAGCTCTGGAAAAGTGGGAGTGTAGAGGGGGGACATATTACAAAACAATGCCAATCTGGCCTGTATTTAATTCAATGATAGTTATGTACATATTTTCACTTTAGCTTCAGATCAAAGTCAATAGATGTACAAATTCTCTTAAAATAAGGATGAATTGCTACTGCAACACCAGTGATTTATTTCAAGCTGTTTAACACGCTTCATTATTGTATAATGATTTAAACCAGTATATCCAGAAATCCAATTAATCAGGGTTTTTTTTTTCTTCTTCTTCTTCTTTTTTTTCTTTTCACTTGAACCAGATTCGTTTTTTTGCCGTAGGTATCATTAAACTTTGACGTAAAGTAATCAACTGTCTTAATTGGAGGATATTTATCGGATCCATCGCAGCATTTAATGATGGACTCATCCTCGGGTTGTGCAAAGAAGACCAAAGACTGACGTTTTCTGGAGACACCTGCAGGGGGCAGCAAAACCCTGTGAACCTGAGGGTTTAATAAAAGAAGAGAATAACAAAAGAATTAAACAAGCATTTGCCAGTGCATTAGAGTGCATTAGTGCCTGCCCACTTTTTCAGCTACATTGGTTCCAGAATAATTTTTTCTATTAATTTTTCCAAATAGGGATTTTTAAGTCTTTCGCTTTCGGCAGAGGACAGGGGTCAGCATGGGCACCCTGACTGGTCTACGGCACCATACGCAACAAACTGCGATGCACTGTGTATTCTGAAGCCTTTCTATCAGAACCAGCATTAACTTCTTGAGAAATTTGAGCTACAATAGCTTGTCTTTTAGATCGGACCACACGGGCCAGCCTTCAGTGAGCCTTGGGCACCCATGACCCTGTCGCCGGTTCACCGCTGTTCCTCCCTTGGAGCACTTTTGATAGATACTGACCACTGCAGACTGGGAACACCCCACAAGAGCTGCAGTTTTGGAGATGCTCTGACCCAGTCGTCTAGCCATCACAATTTGGCCCTTGTCAAACTCGCTCAAATCCTTACGTTTGCCCATTTTTCCTGCTTCTAACACATCAACTTTGAGGACAAAATGTTCACTTGCTGTCTAATATATCCCACACACTAACAGGTGCTGTGAAGAAGAGATAATCAGTGTTATTCCCATCTTAATTTTTTCTATATTTTATCTCCAGTGACCTGTTGTCAAGGGGTGCCTGTTGGATACAATGTTATGGTTTGCAAGACATGATTTTATTTAAAAAGAATATTATAATGTGAGGTTAACCTGATAAAGAAAACAACGTGGTCGGCCAGACAAGTCCTGCCATTTAAATTATGAATTGAATATATATTGAGGGAGACTGACCATTCCTTTATTCACGGTGCTTCATGGGAGTGTAACTTTCTGTAGAGCATCATGGGTAATGTAGTTTTTCACCAAGAATTTCACTGTTAAACACAATTATTTTAAAAATAAGTAATAGAATGAATAAAGTAAAGATGACTTCCATTAACATCTTCGGAGCTCACAACAGGTCTTGTCTTTAAAGGTTTATAGTTTATCATCAAAAATCAATTTCCCTATGGAGAAAATGAATGGAGTTTTTACTTCCAGAACCAACTGCGACATAAATGATATGCCATATTAAGTAAAGAAACTTACCACAGACACATACACATCGCTGGTCCACCTTTGCATCAGGTCTGCTATGTTAACCAGAACTGTTCCAGGAATGCATGGAGCTGAAATGAATTCACGAGCCCGGTTCTGAACCTGAAGAACACACATAGAGCCAAACATACTGTCACATGCATACTAAATGATAGAGGACCACATTAAACATGGTAATAATAATTTTTTCTTTTTGTCCTGTATTGGTATTCACCTGCAGTCCACCTTCTGTGCTTTGGAAGAGCAGAGTGATGCTACCATAATCAGTGTTCACCACAGCGCACTTGATTTTCCTTCACACGTGTGCTGTCCACCGGAGGATAGTAGAGACTCCGTAGTGTGGTTCCATTCTCAAAACCTTAAAACAAACCACATCATGAAGGTCTTGCAGGCGTCCCAGCCATTGACTCACCGAGAGGAAGAAGTATTGCATGTAATTGTACGTACTTCCAATACGCTTATGTTCGTTGACAAAGACTTCTGAGTCCAGGCCCAACCCAATAGCCATCAGCCGGAGCACTTTGAGAGTGAGTTCCTTACAACGGTGGAAAAATGATACCTTGGTATCTCGAAAATCAGCTACTTCTGAAGGCCAATTCTGAGCACATTGAGAGTGGAGGAATATAAAGTTTACAATCACAGATGTTAGAGTTACATTAAATTTATTTTCTCCCATTTTATTTTTTTTTCACCATAATGCTCACCATTATGAAACAAACATATAAAACATCCGAAATAGCATACTTCCCTATTATATAGTAGTATGTCAGAATTCACAGGTAGGTTACATGACAATGACAACATGGTGAATGTAGTAAGTTCGGATTACATTCATAATACACATATTCATACTATACAGAACATATTTTTTTAGCGGTTGCAAAGTAAAGGAGCATCCAAATTTGTGTACATATGAACTATTCAATGGTTCACACTGAAAATTACAAAAAGAAAAAGTACACTTTAAATACCTGGATGATGCACTTAATTAACCGAAAAACTGAAGAGCACTTCATGCACTCAACTGTCACAGCTTTAATTACATAGCCGGAGGGGAGGGACTATCAGACTCTGATGCTGAATGACAAAATAACCTTATAAAATTCATACACTACATAGTTAAGTACATAGTGCTTAAATACATAATGTATAAGTACATAGTGTATAGTGCGTCACTTGGGACACAACTTAAGTACTTCAAATAAGTGCCTACTCAAGCGAGTGTGTGATTTCAGATACAGCCCACTTCTAAAGAAAACAGAATTTGTGAGAAGGTGCTCACTGCAGAGCAAATGGGTGGAGCTTATGTGTAGCTCCCCCTCGCTAGACATCCAGTGAGTGTAATGTACAACAACACCCTAACCCCATCCACAACTCTATCTCTCCACCCCACTGGACGTCCAGAGAGGTGGAGGTAGCCGTCATAGACTCTGCAGTGATTACCACCTGAAATCTTTGGGAGACAGAAATGAAATTAGGGAGATGAGAAGAAGTTGGTATTTACGATATCCTCCCTCAAAGATGTTGTATTAAACGCCTCCTTTAGGTCCCCGGGGCGGCGAGGATTCAAACTGTGAAATGACAGGATTTAAAACCATTAAAAAGTTTCTCCATCATTCATGACTTTTACAGTAATGCTTCTGAATGCAGAGACTGACGTGCCTTTCAGTTTCTAATGAAACCCAGCCATGGTTTACATTACATGAGTAATTTCCCCTGCTGAAAGGCTTCTTCTTGTTGTCTGGCAAAGAGAAGAACTTCTTCGAAACACTCATGACTTTTTCCACCTAAAACAGTGAACAGAAATTATAGATGATCAGCTATAAACAACTATAGAACTTCTCTTAAGTGTAACAAGCATTGGCCGATTGCATAAACAGCTTAGACTAGTCTTACAAGTTAACTCATCTAATTTTTTTCTTCAAGACGGGTCATAAATTTAGATGATAACCCCCCGTGCCGGATTGGGCTGATAGACGATGCCACATCAAGAAGATTTTGCATTTCATTTTAATGTATTAAATTATTATTATTATTATTATTATTATTAAGGCCAAGCACCGAAGGTGCATAGGCACCTATTGTATCCGTTGGCGTTCTTTTTAATCATTCTTCTTCCGCTCTGGAAGTCTATGGCAGTCCATAGAGCCGCTTGTGGGAAAGTTATGAAATTTGGCACTTAGATAGAGGGCAGTCTGAAATGCCACCATAGAAAATTTGGAGTCTCTAAGTCAATCCCTCTAGCGCCACCACCTGTCCAAAGTTTCACTCATGTTTATGCCAATAACTCTTGAACCATAAGGGCTAGAAACAAAATTCCTCTGATTCCTTGGCTCAAGCCGATTCGATTGCACCCGGACATCATTTTCAGTCATGAAAATTGATTTATCAGAAAAATTGAGGGTGGGGAGAGCGCTGGACATTCACTCCCCTCACCGACAATCCCTGCCGGACCAGATCATCTTGAGACCATGCCGACAAACAGTTAACAAAAGCTTTTTGATAGAACAATCCATTCTCGAAAAATGCACAAATGAATTCGACGGAAAGCTCGCCCAATCAGATTTCAGGCTGTATCTCCAGAACACTTTATCATATTCAGACCAAACTTGATACATGTCATCAAAAACATGACCAGAGGCAACATGCATGCTATTGGTCCGGAGATACAAAAAAAAAAGGCTATTTTTGTTTATAACTTCTGATAGGTTTGTCCAAAAATCATAAATGTGGTCTCGTTAGATTTGGGGCATCATGCAGAGTCAAATGATATCCAATTTTTCCATATCAGCCATTTTGAATTTTGTACGAAAATGCTGTATTTTATGAATGTATTAGTGTATAGTTACGAAACTTGGTTTGGGTCATCAGCACGATGCCCTGAAGGAGCCTGAGAAGTTTCGGACCAGCGCCACTTAGTGGAGAAAAAAATTATTTATATGCTTATACCTTTGGATGTGGTTGACTTATTTTCACAGGAGTCATCATCTTAGACTCCTGAATCCTTGCTGAGTCCAACGATACCAAACATGCTAGATTTCGCCTTATGGTTTGTGCAATGTAGTGATTTGGCGAATATCTTCGAAACCGTTAGTCCGATCGAGACAAAACACGGAAACACGGAAGCTTAGTTGATTAAAGACACCTTATCCCAAATGTGGCAAAAAATCTAAACAAAGTCATCCATGGGTCATTTTTTATGTTCTCGTACATATAAATGTATGAGCTCACTCTAAGGACAGTGGGATTGTGCCTCTTGGTGGAGCTATAATTGAACAAAACAATGAATTGCCAATAAAGGATTAGTTCACTTTCAAATGAAAATTTCCTGATAAATTACTCACCCCATGTCATCCAAGATGTTTATGTCTTTCTTTCTTCAGTCAAAAAGAAATTAAGGTTTTTGATGAAAACATTCCAGGATTTTTCTCCTTATAGTGGACTTCAACGGACCCCTACACGGTTGAAGGTCAAAATTAGTTTCAGTGCAGCTTCAAAGGGCTTTGAACGATACCAGATGAGGAATAAGGGTCTTATCTAGCGAAACGATCGGTCATTTTCTAAAAAAAATACAACTATATATGCCTTATAAACACAAATGCTTGCCTTGCAAGTGCTTCCGCCAAACCGCCTTCCGTATTCTTCAAAAAGCTTACGCTGCATGTCCTACACCTTCCCATTTCAACTTACGGAACGAACGCAGCACCAATTCCGTTTTTCTGTAATTTGAATGGAAGCTAGATATTTGACTTCATATCTTGTTTAAAGGTAAGGTACTCAAAAGGTTGAGACAGCGCCTCCTTGTGGTCAAATGTTATAATGATTTTTTTTTTTTTAAATGCTAATAGTTTTATATAATTGTGGCCTATTGTAATGAGAGATTCCGTGGGTCATGCTGAGAACATTGATGCCAATTTTGCCAAAGTCAGCAAAACTTCCTCTCCACCACTTTGATTTTCTTCAAAATCATACTTTTTCAATCTCCTCCTAGACCGTTGGTCCAATTTTCACCAAAAACCGAATCGTATGATCTTCAGACCATGCTGGCAAAAAGTTATGGATTTCGTGTTGATAAACAAAACAGTATACCGCAGCAACGAATTAGAGGCTTGATGCCAAAATTACAGTTTGAGTCTGTATCTCTGCAATGCTTTGACATATTGACACCAAACTTTGCGAGTGTCATTGTCACCTCACTCTGACCATCCCGCATGAATTTGGTCACAGTGCCACCTATTGTTCGAAAGTGATAAACCAGTAAATCTTTATTATTAACTGGAATTATGATTTTTCAGCTCTTTTGCATAAAATGATCATAATAGATCTTTAATTGCTCACTGTTGCAGTTGGTCTGATGCTCACAGCCATGTTGTGCTTGGCCTCATAATTGCTGCTTGCATCTATATTTATTACTACTACTTTATTTTTAAATTAACATGACAGTTCATTTACCCCGCAATAATTTCAGCCTATCACCGCATAACCGACGCGCTGCGAGGATCATAAAAGATGTTAGATTAGCTTACTCCTCATTTCAAAAACAACTTGTGTAACTCGAAATAGGCTACTTCTTTTTTACTACGTACTATGGGCCACAAGAAAAATATCAAGAAAGTAAATTAAGACAGTTCAGTTAGGCCTAGCCTATTGAGGGCGTTATCAGCATCTTGAAGAAGTAGATATACCCTGCGTTCCATTCGGAAGGGCTCATCCCTATGCCCTAATCCCTTCAAAGGGTTTACCCTCCGGAGTGAGAGCTTCGAAGGGATGAAGGGTGTAGGGGTAAAAAAAAACCTCTTCTTTTGGAACACACTTCTGCGTCATCTTAACGAGACAATCAAAGAGGAGTAAATTGTGCAAGCTGCGCCCTTGGTTTAGCGTTAGTTTATTTATTTATTTATTTTAGGTTTATCGCATGTAGGCTATATTGTGTCTATGTATTTTAAACATTTGAATGGACTGATAAAGGGAGCTGTAAAGTATTTTTGTTGAAGTACAATGTCATTTTGACCATAATAATGTACCACATCTAATTCGTATAAATAGTATAGAAAAATACTATAGGCTACATATATTTATAGGTAAAGTCGAACTCCGAGCCTCCTGTACCCATTCTGTGATGTCAAACAGCTTTCCTGTGCAAAGGATCATGGGGGCCCGAAGTGCCCATCAGTTGTACCCTTCCAAATCCTTCATTCCGAAGGGCCCTTTGAAGTGGCCAGTTTTGAGCACTTCGGTTTGGAACGACCCATCGACATGAAGGCCATGATTATTTTCACTCCGAAGTGCCCTTCGGAGGGCGAAATATCCCGTTTGGAACGCACCGTAGATTCAGCTCGTCTACGCGGCACGCGCCGATAATGCAGCGTCAAATGGCGGTTTTTACTTTCACTTTGTGTAGTGAATAATTAACTGGGGTTTCAGACTTCTTCACCGGCGTACCTCTAGAGCAAAGTTTGAACATTTCTTGTGTGATATCCACTGGCTCGACTACTGCGGTCAAGCCAGCCACCAAAAAAAAGCGCGTGCGCCTATTACTGTGTATACGGTAATTACAGGAACAGCAGAGAGAGAGAACGCGCTTTCAGAGCGCTTGAGTTGCCAGATGTATCTTTCTTTCTTTCTTTCTTTCTTTGATGCGTTCCTGGGTCAACGTATTTTGTTGATCCTGGAACAAGTCTTAAAAAATTTAGTCTTAACCCTATTCCTACCCCTAAACCTAACCCTACCCATAAGTTATCCCAAAAATCAGAGGGAAATGATAGATGAATAACACTGATGTAGAAGCACCAATTCATGATTTTAAGCCTAAACTTGACAATCTGTAAACTTGTCCCTCAAATCTGATTGGTTGATTTGAATGTTGTTCCAGGAACATGTTGACCTCAGCAATATCAGGTTATGCAGAAACTGACCATCAGTTTTATGTACTTATTTGAAATGAGGTCTTTATAGGCCTCCGAGGTCAAATAATGTGATATATCTCCAAAATGATGCAGTAAAATGTACTCGAATGAGGTATACATACTTGCATAGAAAGAAAGAAAGAAAGAAAGAAAGAAAGAAAGAAAGAAAGAGAAATATCAGAAAAAAGAGAGAAATATCATATAGAAAGAAAGAAATATCAGATAGATCGAAAGAAAGAAAGAAAAATATCAAATATCAGAAAAAAGAAACAAATATCAAATGGAAAGAAAGAAAGAAAGAAAAAGAATTAAGAAACTCAAGCGCTCTGAAAGCGCGTTCTCTCTCTCTGCTGTTGCTGTAATAGTGATGGTGACGTGTGCGGATCTTTCATTCTTTGGATCTTTCACTCTTTGGATCTTTCATTCTTTGGATCTTTCATTCTTTGGATCTTTCATTCTTTGGATCTTTCACTCTTTGGATCTTTCATTCTTTGGATCTTCGCACCAGCAGAAGCTGTATGTATAAGTAATTGTTTGGACTGATCTGGCGCTTTTCCGTTTTTTCCAATATTGCGACGTGACATTTTTCTTTATCAACAATACTCGCAAAATAATGGACAACAATTCACATTTTGCTCAGGTCATTTCCCGTAATAATATAATCAAGTAAATTATTAATAGATGAGTAAATAAATAAGTAGTTAGGCGAAACTACGTGCCAGTCTTCGTGACTCCCTATATCGCCTCTGCGGCTGTTTATGCAACTGGCAACAGGTTAAAAAAAACACACACACACACCTCTTCCGGATTTATTCCCGTGTTTTTCAGATAAACAAATCCCACCTCGGTAAAGGCCTTTCTCAATTCTTCACTTAACCTTTCCAAGTCAGCTTCCGATATATTTTCCTTTCCCAGTTGGTAGACACTGAAATCCACGACAGGTATCGCCATACTTTCCCTGGAGACAACAAAATTATTTCGGAAATCAGCAAGAAAATAAGCCAAGGACCAACACAGTCCGTTATTTCTTCTTCTTCTTTAACCGGCGGTTGGCATCCATCTTATTGGTGCATTACCGCCACCTTATGTTCCGGAGTGTGGATCAGTCAGTAAGTTCACAATCAAAAAATTTTTTTTTTACCTCCTTCCTTACCATCATATCCTATATAAAAGAAAAAAGAAGCCCAGTTTCCCTTAAAAAAAACGAATAACTCTCTCAAATGAGGTCTTTATAGGCCTCCAAAGTCAAATAATCACTCATAATCCTATCACTCATATAGGGTTGTCTTTAAAGTAAGTTTCTGCACCCCTAACTCCTTCAATTTATTTTCCATTACCTCTCTCTGCCTCTGATATTTCCTACAGTGTAGAATTACATGCTCCGCTGATTCCTCTTCCTGACACTCCTCACACAGATGTTCCCCTGCCATTTTTAATGATTTATTTAGAGCACAATGTCCCAGCCTTAGTCTTGTTCATATGATTTCCTCTTTTCCACTTCCTACCTTATTTACTTTGATACTCTTTTGGATATGGTATAAATGTCTTCCTTTTCCCTCATTATCCTACATTTCTTGCCATTTCTGGTAATTTTCCCCCCCAGATTCTGCATTTCACTTCCGCTTTACTGATTCTTTTTTGCATTTCTATATTTACCTTCTTTAATGCCTTCTTTGCGACCTTATCCACTTTTTCATTCCCATTCACTCCTGTGTGCGATGAGACCCATAAAAATGTAACTAGTCTCCCTGGTTTGTTATTCTTGTAACTGAGTATAGTATATCTTGTCGATAGTATATCTTGTCGACTTTTTGAATGGAAAGATATTAAACTAGAACTGAAGCTGAGTCTGTGCATATTACGACTTTGTCTATTTCTGTTTTTTCCACCCAACGTAATGCAACTAAAATTGCCACCATCTCCACTGTATATACTGCTAATTTGTTAGATGTTCGTTCTTCTGTTGACTTCAATTCCTCTTGCTGGAACAATTCCTGTCACTCCTGTCTCAGGTTTCTTAGTACCATCTGTATAGATTTGCATGTCGTTTTTACATACTTCTGTAAACACCCCAACTAAATCAGCACTTTATTCTTTCCTTTTAATCTCCAATAGATGCCAATCTACCTCCAGACATATCATCTTCCATGGGGCTATGACTGAATGTGTTATGGTAGAACTAATTTTCATATCAAACACCCCAGTTCTTTTGCTGTTTTGTTCCCTATATGACCAAAGTTGTCCTTTTTACTTCTTCCTTTCCTCCAGCATTCCTTCAGCACTTCTTTTGTAGGGTGCAAGTCATTGAGCCTGAGCCTGAATTACATCCAATTTGTTTAAATGAGATCTAGCTGCTGATGCATACACTATACTGCCATAGTAGTCCATCGTAGATCTTATCAAGGCCACATAAATTCTTTTCAGTGATTGGCAACTTGCCCCCCATTCTCTACCAGTCAAGCATCTCATTACATTTATTACTTTTTTCCTCTATTCGTCTAATATTTTCTGCCCATGTTAACTGGGAATCAAAAAGCACCCCCCAAAAGTTAAATGTTCCAACTCTTTCTATTTCTTTTCCATACATCCTTATTTTTAGTCATCTATTCTTTTATTAGTAAAGAAAACACTGATTTTTTTCTACTGAGAATCTACACCCCCATTCATTCCCCTATTCTACCACCTTATCTACAGCTCCTTGCACTTTCCCAACTACATACTCCATATTTCTCCCTCTCTCGAGGGCCCCATCATCTGCAAAAGTGACCTACCTATATCATCTGGTACCTTTAAAAAGATATATCATTAATCATTATTATGAATAGAGGTGGGCTTACCATTCTACCTTGAGGTGTACCATTTTCTACAGTATATTGATTTGACAATTCTGATCCTATTCTTACTTGGAAATTCCTTTCAAACAAATTTCTTTTATCCAATTAAAAACTCTCCCTCCAATCCCCAACTTGTGTAACTTAATTAATACTCCTTCCTTCCACATCATATCATAAGCTTTTTCTATGTCCAAAAACACTGCAATTACTGCCTCTTTATTTTCTTGGGCTTTCCTTATTTCACTTTCTAGTCTGTTCACGTCGTTCATCTTCTGAACACAAATGAAGATATTTTTGATGAAATCCGATGGCTCAGTGAGGCCTGCATTGACAGCAAGACAATTAACACTTTCAATGCCCAGAAAGCTAAAAACATATTTAAAACAGTTCATGTGACTACAGTGGTTCAACCTTAATGTTATAAAGCGACAAGAATACTTTTGTCAATAAATGGCTGGAACAACATCAAGAGGTAAATCAGTCCTAACGATAGTTTTTCCAACACTGAAACTAGCAGTCGTAGGTCAAGATGACAAAGTAGGTCTGGTTGGTTCAACTAAATTCATCTGTTCAATGAGTGCGCATTCAGGTGGAGGCAGAACGAGCCGTTCTTGTTGCCCACACAGAATAAAAAAAAACTAAAAAAAAACATGATCTTGAGGAACAAGTAAAAAATTGAGGAAACAAAAGAAAAAATGAATCTTGATCACTGCAAAAAATGCTGTTCTTACTTAGAGTTTTTGTCTTGTTTCTAGTCAAAATATCTTAAAGTTCTTAAATCAAGAAGCATTTTCTTGACAAGTAAAAATTATTTTCTTGTTTTCAGGAAAAATAAGTCAAAATGAAGTGTGTTTTTCCTTAAAACAAGCAAAATAATCTGCCAATGGGGTAAGCAAAATAATCTTATATCAAACCAAAAATAAGCTATAATCTTGTTTTCAGTTTGAAATAAGATTATTTTGCTTACCCCATTGGCAGATTATTTTGCTTGTTTTAAGGAAAAACTCACTTAATTTTGACTTATTTTTCCTGAAAACAAGAAAATAATTTTTACTTGTCAAGAAAATGCTTCTTGATTTAAGAACTTTAAGATATTTTGACTAGAAACAAGACAAAAACTCTAAGTAAGAACAGCATTTTTTGCAGTGATGCTAAAATAGCAGCTTCATCTGAAAAATGATCTGTCATCAAAATGTTTGAGCAACAACCCACTGAGAGTAAATCAGAATAAAAATTCCAGTATTTGAAGGAGATTCTTAGCAAATCAGTTCATTTATGAAAGCTTTTCAGTTTTGTGTGGAAGACGAGATGAACAACAAAGCAGATTGCTTAAGTTTTCTAGAGAGGCATACTAAAGGGCGTCCAAAAGAAATTGTTCGCAGTTGCATGAACATGACACTTGACAGAGGATACCTAAGAGCTAAAGCTATGCTTAAAGGGATCGTTCTTTAATTTCTCACCCTCATGTCGTTCCAAACCTGTAAACTTTTGTTCATTTTTGGAACACAAATGAAGATACCTCAATTGACATCTACGCAACTACCACTTTGAAGCTTCAAACTTTGACGTCAAGCAAGCATACTTGAGCTTCCATTTAACTTAACTGATGTGCGAGTTTAAGAAAGTTTATATGTGAATGGCGATTTCAATGAAAATGTGTCTGAAGACGAGGAACCAGTTGCCTTCATGACTGATGTTCAGGCAATGTTTTATCAGGTTAGAGTAGGGCTGTCCCCGACTAAAGATTTTTCTAGTCTCATGATGTTGATGTAGAAGACACAGTGAAGCTTTTCCAGATTCTACGTCAGAACGCCGGCTCATTATTGGCCGTAACTGTACATGTGAGCAGCACGACGCAAGCGTGTGATGCTGGCGCAGAAGGTGGCCAATAATGAGTCTACGTTCTGACGTAGGACCTGTAAGCGCTGCACAGTGTTTACTATGTCAACAGCGTAGGAGACTGACATGGAAGAGAAGAAATTGTTGAATGAAGTCGTTATTTTTGTTTTGTTTTTGCGCACAAAAATTATTCTCCTCACTTCATAACATTAAGGTTGAACCACTGTAGTCACGTTGACTATTTTAACAATGCCTTTACTACTTTACTACTATGGAATGACATTTCTGTGTATAGGGAGATCAGAAACCCTTCGGATGTCATCAAAAATATCTTAATTTGTGTTCCGAAGATGAACGAAGGTCTTACGGGTGTCTTACGGTCTTACGACATGAGGGTGAGTAATTAAAGACAGAAATAAAATTTTTGGGTGAACTAACCCTTTAACATGTGGAAGATGTTTTTGTACTTTGTGAAGAGAAACGGACGGCATAGTTGAGTGGTTATAGCATATAGTTGAATAGCAATCCTTACGATGAGTGCGTAAGGATGCTATATGTGAGAAAAGTGAATATATGTGATAAATACGGGCATGTCATGTAATTAGAGTATAAAGTGTATATGATGTTTTAAACTGATATATGATAAATTGAGCTCCCTCTTATATCAGTTAACTTGAGTTGATGGTTGTAACGGTTTATTTTCAAATCTTCAGCAATCAGAGACAATAGGTGGAGTATTATGAATCTGAGTAAATATGTTAAAATGGCTCTCTTCAAATGTCTGTTTCTTCAATTGTATTGCATTTCAATTCTTCTGTTGTCTTCTATGTCTATTTCTTTAATTGTATTGTTACAAAATGAGTGAAAAAGTATTCAGTTGAATTATTCATGACTCTGACAAGACATGTTAATACATTTATGCCTTTATTTGTAAAGAAGTACAGCTGGAGAAGAGTAGTTGTAAAGATGAACTTTCATTTTTATTGTTTCTGTAACACAAGTAGTTTAAAAAAAAATTAATTTTGAATATCCAACAAGGTTAAAAAAGTCCACTATAAAATCCTTCATAAAATCTATCCTGTTAACTCCCCCAATTCTAAATATTCTGATATTGAAAAGACATGCACATTTTGTGGTCTTATGGAAGAAACAGCTGCCCATTTATTTTGTGATTGTAGCATAACCAATAAATTGGAAGACTAGGTTGATTTAAGCTCTTACATTTTTAGCCTCACAAATGTGATCCACGGTTTCCTCCTCAATTATATTATTTTTTAATATGAAAACCCAAAAAGACTTTGC
>RJVU01048406.1:31086-44122 GCA_003731715.1 Anabarilius grahami | reverse complement strand
AAAGTCAGAATTCTGAGATATAAAGTCACAATTGCGTGATATAAAGTCAGAATTCTGAGATATAAAGTCGCAATTGCGTGATATAAAGTCAGAATTCTGAGATATAAAGTCATAATTGCGAGAAAAAAAGTCAGAATTCTGAGATATAAAGTCACAATTGCGAGAAAAAAAGTCAGAATTCTGAGATATAAAGTCACAATTGTTTGATATAAAGTCAGAATTCTGAGATATAAAGTCAATATTTTTCTCACTAAGTTTAGTGAAATCTATGCAAATTATGCACAATATGATAATTATTCATTTTACAGATGGAAAATTAAAATGTATAGTGTCAGGCTGCTAAATCAACTTTCAAGTAAAAATACGGGCTCTAAACCAAATATTAATATATGAAATTAATATATGAAACAAGAAAAAACAACAATGTACAACTTTATTGGATGAAAAAAATAAATAAAACAAATCGGTCTTGACTCTAAAATCCTTTATCCAAACATTTGTGACCCTGGACAAATCAAACCTAATTTTTTTTATTGAGATTTATACATCACCTGAAAGCTGAATAAATATGTTTTCCATTGATGTAGTCTATGGTTTGTTAGGGTAGGACAATATTTGACCGAGATACTATTTGAAAATCTGGAATCTGAGGGTGCAAAAAAAATCTAAATATTGAGAAAATCACGTTAAAGTTGTCCAAATGAAGTCCTTAGCAATGCATATCCACTCACAAAAATACATTTTAATATATTTATGCTAGGAAATTTACAAAATATCTTCATGAAACATGATCGTTACTTAATATCCCAATGATTTTTGGCATAAAAGAAAAATCGATAATTTTGACCCATACAATGTATTGTTGGCTATTGGTACAAATATACCTGTGCGACTTATGATTGGTTTTGTGGTCCAGAGTCACAGATATCCTCATATTCTCAAATCTATAGGCCAGAGAAACTTAAAGTACGACAAGCACAAATACATTTTAAGTTTTCATTTTAAAGTCACGTGATCAGACAAATCAGACTTTGGTTATGCTTAAATCACGTCCGTGAGGATCTCAGACCAATTTCAAAGAGAATCCCCCCGACAAAAAGAGTACAACAGTTTTTATAGGAGTGTGAAAAAGGTTTCATTACATAATTTTTCTCCAATATGATTGGTTCTTTATATGTATAATTCTCTGTTTCAAGGTAAAAGCAAAACTGGATTTCTTGATTTCTTCAGCTTGTTACTCATGAGTCATGAGGTTATATATTTAGACAGCCATGCTCTAGTCCATCTGCATCCGTTATTTCAACACACACTAACTTTGGCCCAAATGTTGGGGACATAAAAATGTTAATCCTGTAAGAAAAATAAATGTTAGTTATGATTAATTAAAACAAATCCTTCACAATATAAGACAAGGCAAGTTTGTTTATATAGCACATTTCATACACAATGGCAATTCAAAGTGAATGAAAAGGAAACAAATACATAAGAGTAAAAATGGAATGCTTAAGAATTAAAAAATAACAAAAGCAAAGAATACCCCTGTCTGGATGGAAGAGTCAGAGAGTTTCAGTCAGAATATTTGAAAGTGAAAGTGAAAGTGAAGTGACATGTGGCCAAGTATGGTGACCCATACTCGGAATTTGTGCTCTGCATTTAACCCATCCAAGTGCACACACACAGCAGTGAACACACACACCGTGAACACACACCCGGAGCAGTGGGCGTGTTTTTGTTTGTCAGGGAGCTGTGCGTTTAAACAGTATCCTTGCATGCATATCCAGAAACATGCAGGCCTGGATCATTGGCATCACCACCCATCGGCGCCGAAATAATCTGTTGGATGTCTTCAACAGATCCGATTTTTCACCTAAAATCAGCCAGGAAGAGCTCTAGGACTGACCCTCCAGTCCGCACTCAGTTAATTTGGTCCTCGACCTCAGGTTCACTCAAACACACTACTCTCACCACACGGTTTCAAGTTCTTTTTATCAAAGAAATCTCTTACCACAGCGCTCTCTCAACCACTATGGCTTATCCCTTTTTTGATCTTTAGTATAATGTCATTTTTAATTTGTCTCTTACCAGAGAAATTTGATGCCACCAGGGCTAACAGCACTATTCGTTTCATTCTATTGATTATTCGCCTATTCAGCGCATGTGTTTTCTTTAGGCGGTAGAGGAGCAGCTGAAAAAAACAGAAAACAGAGCCTCCAGTGCAGGCCAAAGGTCGGTGCAGGCATATGCCCTGTCATAAGGAACAAAATATTGATTTCCTATCATAATTGTTCTTTGTTTTTTTGGCAAATGCAGTACCTTCCGCTGTGGAGATACTACCTAGGGACACTCAGCCGATGTCACAAGGTCACCAGCAAGATCTTCCCGCACATTCTTAGCAGCTCAAGCTCTTCTCAGTGTCTGTATTGTGTATGTCTGTTGTATTTAATGTCAAATATTTCCATCCTCACTTTCAAAAGAACCATTTACTGTCTCTTAGCGAAGACCTTGGCACCTTATTATCAAACGCAAAACAATATTCACCAACGTTTAGTTTTGTCAGTAACACTTTACAATAAGGTTCATTTGTTAACATTAGTTAATGCGTTAACTAACATGAAATAACAATGAGCGATACATTTGTTATAGTATTTATTAATCTTTGTTAATGTTAGATAATACAAATCCAGATGTTCATTGTTTGCTCGTTAGTTCAGTGCATTAACTAATGTTAACAAATACATTTGATTTAAATAATGTATTAGTAAATGTTGAAATTAACATTAAATGCTGTAGAAGTATTGTTAATTCTTAGTTCATGTTAACTAAAGTAGTTAACTAATGAAACCTTATTGTAAAGTGTTACCATTTTGTCATCACTTACTCACCCACAAATTGTTCTAAACTTGTAGGAGTTTCTTTCTTCTGTTGAACACATGATCTAAGGAGCAGAGCACGAGAACGCCGCTATTTCATCATCCACGGACTGCACAAGCAGTGTGAACTGTGGCAACATTATTATGAAGCTCGAGCTACCATCAAACTGACTTGACAAATTTACATGGCCATTAAAAAAATAGAAAAAAAAAAAAATCATGTTTACAATGTTTGTTAATCTTGTGTTTATGTATTTGATATGAACAAACAGCGAGTTTTAAGGCCTAAAAATGGCAGATGGAAGTGAAACTCGTGGTTCTAAATGACTGATCCTGACGAGGATCAAACGCAAGATGCAGATGCTTTCTGTTCCTTGGAATGAGCTGCCAACCTCCACACGAACTGCTGAGAACATCACATTTTAAAAAGCAGCTGAAGAAGCACCTCTTCCGCAAACGACCTCACTCTTAAAGGGTTAGTTCACCCCAAAAACTTATGTCATTTATTACTCACCCTCATGTCGTTCCACACCCGTAAGACCTTTGTTCATCTTTGGAACACAAATTAAGATATTTTTGATAAAATGTCTAGTGAGGCCTCCATTGACATCAAGATAATTAACACTTTCAATGCCCAGAAAGCTACTAAAGACATATTTAAAACAGTTCATGTGACTACAGTGGTTCAACATTAATGTTATGAAGCGACGAGAATACTTTTTGTGCACCAAAAAAACAAAATAATGACTTTATTCAACAATATCTAGTGATGGCCGATTTCAAAACACTGCTTAAAAGCTTTACAAACCTTTTGTTTTGAATCAGTGGTTTGGAGCATCAAAGTCACCTTATTTCAGTAAACAAGGCTTTGTTGCGTCATAAGCGTTTCGAAATTTCAATAGTTCACGTGACTTTGGCAGTTTGATATGCGATCCGAACCACTGATTCAAAACAAAAGATTCGTAAAGCTTCGAAGCTTCATGAAGCAGTGTTTTGAAATCGGCCATCACTAGATATTGTTGAAAAGTCGTTATTTTGTTTTTTTGGTGCACAAAAAGTATTCTCGTTGCTTTATAACATTAAGGTTGAACCACTGTAGTCACATGAACTGTTTTAAATATGTCTGTAGTAGCTTTCTGGGCATTGAAAGTGGTAATAATCTCGCTGTCAATGCAGGCCTCACTGAGCCATCGGATTTGATCAAAAATATCTTCATTTGTGTTCCGAAGATGAACGAAGCTCTTACAGGTGTGGAATTAATGACATTATTTTCATTTTTGGGTGAACTAACCCTTTAAACCAATGCACTTACACGCACACACCTCTGCATGTTTCCTAATCTAGTCTAATAATCCTGGCATTGTGTACTACAACGATTGTTGGCTCTTTGATGAATGCTTTGTTCCTCTTTTGTAAGTTGCTTTAGATAATAGCGTCTGCTAAATGCATGAATGTAAATGATTAGTGTTGACTTTGAAAGGGAGGTTAAAAGCACCTCTGATCAATTTAAAACCCAATGCAAAGAGGCAAAATAAGCCCATGAGTCTTTAGTTTTATTACCCAATGAAGAGAGAGAGAGAAAAAAAACAAAGCCAAATCGCTGTGTGGATTGAGGAGTTTTCTGCTGTTGTCAATAAATGACTGGAACAACATCAAGAGGAAAATCAGTCCTTTCCAACATTGAAACTCGCAGTCGTACGTCAAGATGACACAGTAGGTCTGGCTGGTTCAACTAAATTCATCTGTTCAATGAGTGCGCATTCAGGTGGAGGCAGAAAGAGCCGTTCTTGTTGCCCACACAGAATCTTAAAAAAAAAAAAAAAAGCATGATCTTGAGGAACAAAAATTGAGGAAACGAAAGGATCAAATTAATCTTGATGCTAAAATAGCAGCTTCGTCTGAAAAATTCTTTTTCATCAAAATGTTTGAGCAACAACCCACTGAGAGTAAACAGAATAAAAATTCCAGTATTTGAAGGAGATTCTTAGCAAATCAGTTCATTTATGAAAGCTTTTCAGTTTTGTGTGGAAGACGAGATGAACAACAAAGCAGATTGCTTAAAGGATTAGTCCACTTTTAAATAAACTTTTCCTGATAATTTATGTCATCTAAGATGTTCATGTCTTTCTTTCTTCAGTCGAAAAGAAATTAAGGTTTTTGATGAAAACATTTCAGGATTTTTCTCCTTATAGTGGACTTCAATGGACCCCAAAGGTTGAAGGTCAAAATTACAGTTTCACTGCAGCTTCAAAGGGCTTTACACGATACCAGACGAGGAATAAGGGTCTTATCTAGCGAAACGATCGGTCATTTTCTAAAAAAATACAACTGTATATGCTTAATAAACACAAAATATCACCTTCAACGTACTTCCGCTTTCCGCATTCTTCAAAACGCTAACGCTGTATGTCCTACGCCTTCTCTATTCTACTTACGGAAAAAAAATTAAACTGGCGCCGCGTTCGTTCCGTATATATGATATATGACGTTATAAACTGATATAAGAGGGAGCTCAATTTATCATATATCAGTTAACTTGAGTTGATGGTTGTAACGGTTTATTTTCAAATCTTCAGCAATCAGAGACAATAGGTGGAGTATTATGAATCTGAGTAAATATGTTAAAATGGCTCTCTTCAAATGTCTGTTTCTTCAATTGTATTGCATTTCAATTCTTCTGTTGTCTTCTATGCAGAGATGTATAAAGTACTAGAGACCCAGACTTGAGTAAAAGTACAAGTGCTCTATCAAAAAAGTGACTTGAGTAGAAGTTAAAGTGCTCTTTAAGCACCACACTTAAGTAGAAGTAATAAAGTATTCAACATTTTTTGTACTTAAGTATTGCAAGTAGTTTATTTTTAAATTTACTACTCAAGTACTGAAAGTAAAAGTACAAGTATTGTGTTATGTAGTTATTAAAGAAAGTAGTCAAAAGTTTGAACATCATATTGTAATACAGCTTATTACCTTCTTAAACTATAGTGTGCATAAAGCAGTCATTTTTGGAAGTTACACATTTTCTTTTCACCCTCAACTTGTTAGGGCAACTAAAAGATCTCAAAGGCCAGTAGGCCACATTCAAGTATTTCTTATGTAAAAACAAAAGTGATTAGAGCACCTAAAAACACCTTTACTGTAGTTCATTAAGATTGAATCTTACTAACCACTCTTATTAAAAAAAAAATGGGGTAAGCACACTTATATTCTCATTTCAAGAGGTGTTCTGAGTAAACGGGGCGCTCTCGCGCTCTCTCTCTCTCTCTCTCTCTCTCTCTCTCTCGCTGCTCGTTCTTATATGCGCCCTGACGCGCAGCAGTCATTCTATTCTACATCACTCACCGAACAAATAAGGCTTTGGCGGCCGCCAAAAACATTTCAATGCAGGAAAACTCCTGCATTAGTTATGTCAGTGTAAATCCATTAACCTATAAAACACTACTACACTATAAAAACGGGCGTGTGATTAAGTAGCACCAAAGGAGACATGCTCTACGATTTATTTTTGGCAACAGTAGGCTGTTATAAAATAAGAGAAAGTTGACATTAGTGATGGGTCAAAAATACCATTCAACGCGCTGCGTGACAGCCTTTATGATAGCCAGCTAGTTAACGTTAAGTGAACACCGCAGCCTGCCATCTACCGTTCTGGCAGTGGTAACGTGGGTTTGGAATGGAATGATTCGTAACATTTTTATAATTGTAACGAGCAACGATGCAGCACATAAAAAAAATATCGGAGTAAAAGTATTAAACTCATCGAAAATATGTACTGAAGTAAAAGTGGAAGTAGGAGAAAAAAATAATAATCTAGTAAAGTACAGATACCACTTTTTAGTACTTAAGTACAGTAGTGAAGTAGTTCTACTTCGTTACTATACATCTCTGCTTCTATGTCTATTTCTTTAATTGTATTGTTACAAAATGAGTGAAAAAGTATTCAGTTGAATTATTCATGACTCTGACAAGACATGTTAATACATTTATGCCTTTATTTGTAAAGAAGTACAGCTGGAGAATAGTAGTTGTAAAGATTAACTATCATTTTTATTGTTTCTGTAACACAAGTAGTTTAAAAAAAAAAAAAAAAATTAAAATAAAAAGGTTAAAAAAGTCCACTATATAATCCTTCATAAAATCTATCCTGTTAATCCTGTTATCCTGTTTACTTATTAAAAGATGATTTTTACACTAATATTTCTTTTCTCTATCTGTTTGCGTAAATCCATGTTTAATAAGAAACATAACAAAGAAAGCACAGAGATACAACCTTGTCTTTTTTTTCTACTGTTAAATAAAAGAGAAGAAGAGAAGAGAAAAAAAATTTCAATGGTTCACCGCTGCATGCCAGCTTGTTTCCACCATGGAATAAAACAATTTAAAAGATAATTGCGACATTTTCTCTCACAATTCTGACTTTTTCTCTCACAATTGCGTGATATAAACTCGCAATTCTGACTTTTTTTCTTGCAATTGCGAGTTTATATCACGCAATTCTGACTTTATAACTTGCAATTGTGAGTTATCACAGAATTCTGAGAAAAAAAAAGTTAGAATGTGAAGATGTAAACTCACAATTGCAAGAAATAAAGTCAGAATTGTGAGATAAAAAGTCACAATTACCTTTTTTAGTTTTTATTCAGTGGAAACAAGCTTCCATAGTGGGGCGAGCTCTGTGAGGTGTGAACCCATGAATCATGCGGTTTCACTGAGATCGCCCCCCAGTACGGGCCCCTAAAGGGACGTGGTGGTGGAAAAAATTTGGGATGGGAGTAATTAAAAATAAAAAATAAAAAAAACTAATTTTGCGTTCCCTCGCAAAGACATTTGCATTCCCCCGCAAAACTTTTGTGCCTACCCGAGAAACGTTTGCATTCCCTCGCAAAGATATTTGCGTTACCTCGCAAAACTGTGAGCTCGGACAAACACATTTCCTATATAATGTCGCGCTGGCAGTGTTTCAGTCAGCTCCGTATGTTAACAATGAAGCGGTCAGTTTGAACTTGGACTCAAATATAAAGAAATGCGGTCAGTGCTTAACTCAAGGAGTTCAGTAAAATTGGCAATATAGTCACAGATTCGAACTTCGCGATAACTCGTGAGCTAAACACTGTAAAACACAAATGACTGCTATTTCCATTCATAGCAACATATAAAACGAGCTACAACAACCCAATCCAATTTTCCTCAAACAAGCTTTATAATATAAATTGGTCTCTATGAGCAGGCGGCGGAGAGACAAGGCCGCATGGCCGCATTTCTTTATATTTGAGTCCAACAAGTTCAAACTCTATGAGCCGCGCATTATTTGTGTGCATTATTGACGTACGGAGCTGACTGAAATGCGGGACATTGAACAGGAAGTGTTTGTCCGAGCTCACAAAAGGTTTTTGCAATGGAACACTAATATCTTTGCGAGGGAATACAAATATTTGCGAGGGAACGCAAAAGATTTGACAAATTTTTTTCCCTCCCATCCCAAATTTCTTCCACCACCACATCCCTTTAGGGGCTCCACATCCCAGTGGTGAACCACTGAACAAGTGTCTATGGTGTTTACCTGGCTGTGATCTCTGATTAGTTTTATACATTTGGCCTGTTAAGCTAAGCCATCCTTAGAACAACAAAACAAGCTCTGAAAGTTGATAAAAGAACACAGGCACTTAATAATTAACAGAATTAGTTGATTAGTTAATTGAATTTAATAGATTATTATTTCAAAAAGCTGTTTTTGTGCATGATTGGTTTTGTTGCATTTACACTGTTTTGAGCAGCAGGTGTATGGCGTTTTTAACGTTTCGAAACAGTGAATCATTTTGTGAAGCAATTGGTTCAATTGATTAGATGTTTTGGGAAGCTTAGTTTCTCCCATCACTAGCCACCATATATCACACAAGAGACCAAGAGCATTCACAGACATCTGACTGCTTTTTCTCTCTCTTCCAAACCACTACATCACCTTCCTTAAACAGGATCAATTCCCGCCACACAAATTAATCTAAACCATTAACAACAATATCATGCTGGTGTACAATTTCAAACAGGCCTACTAAAAAAAAATAGCAAATTACAAAATCTGTAAGTTTTAAACAACATAGTGACTTACACATTTGCCATCTTCAATAAGCTCACAATTGCAGCATTAAAAACCCCAACAAAATAGCACAATATCTTTTAGAGATGATAGTAAGAAGACACTAACACTATATATGTAAAGGCTATGTAGAGGCTATTGGTTATTTTTAGCCTTTGTATAGTGGTTATTTGGAAGTAGTTATTTTATCCTATGTATAGTGGTTATTTGGACAGATGCGAGTACACTTCTTATATGGATAAATGGTAGATGAAATTTATAGATGGGTGTTTATCTATTTACTCGGTTTGCAGAACTAAATAACTGCATATGTGCACAAGGTTCAATTAAATGCATTTGTGTATACATCAAGTCCCGAACAACACCCAATTATAAAATGTAGGAAACAATGTTCCACAGTGAATATAAATTGTTTTTACCAGAACACACAATATTAGAAACTCATAGTCCAAAGGCAGAAATGGCGGTCGTGACGGAGCGTAATCTGTCCCATATCAGATAATATGCAGGCCTATATATCTTTTCACTTTAGCTTCATTTAAAAGTCAATCCTAGATGTACAAAGTTTCTTAAAATTTGGATGAATTAAAACTGCAACACCAGTGATTTATTTCAAGCTTCAAAATACTGCTGATGCGTTATATTTTTTTAAATGGCAGTGTCGTCAATACGGTAGTACCGTTAGGAATGTTGTACGTTCGGCAGTTACACTTTTTAAAACGTTCATTTGAACATGCATGCCTTCATTAAAAAAATAGATTTTTGAATGCAGCTGCCTTTCTGCTGTGAGTTGTGTAAATGCTGTGTAGAATTAGCACCTCATTGAGTGTTTTTCCGATGCTTCAGTTCATTTAGTGGTTCATCAGTTCATCATGTAGGCCTAGTTCATGGCTGCCCACTGCTCCGGGTGTGTGTGTGTTCACTACTCACTACTCCTAATGTGTGTCAGCCGTTTTGAACGAATCGGCAGAAGGATTCAGGTTATGTTTACACGACAACGATATGCGATATAAGTTTTTCTTTTGAGTTTTCTGCGTACAGACGACATGTGCATGACACAGATATTTCATTTTTTCCAACATTTCATATTTCTATATTCAGAGTTTTATATTTAAAATAGTGCTGTCAATCGATCGCAATTTTTTCTGTAATTAATCGCGATTAATCGCACCTAACATTAAAGTCTTTAATGTTTTGTTATATTGTAATAATTTCACATTTAATCTCCAAATTAATGTAGAAACAACAAAGTCAGTAAATTTTAAATATTTGATCTAACGGGTAGAAAATATCCAGAATCAAAGCAGTTATCAAACACTTCACAGTCCTCACTGCATAATTTTGATTAAAATATAGATTCATTTTTATTAAAGCTACAAAATTTATTCCATTAAAAGTAGTTAGTGATTATTTTTTTTCTTTTGTTCTTTGATTAACATTAATGGCAGACTGTAGCAAGTTTATTAGGCTGCTGTCACTAAGACCTGCTGCAGTTGATTGGCTTTATTTGATTGGTAACAATAGCCAGTTATTCATTCTCAATAATGAAGTATTCAGAGGAATATCTGGTTTTCATTTACTTTATGAAAGTTTGGCTCATTTTGTAGATTTGAATTATAAATGAACATGATACTGCATATCATGATACTTCAGTTGGTATAGAATCGTAAGACATCTTTATGTTATCGTGACAACCCTTTTCATTGGATTTAAACCAGTATCCCACTGTATACATTTATTTAAAAAAAATTTAATTTATAAAAAAATATATAGAAATCCAATTAATCCTAAAATAGTTTGAAATTCTTTGTGTAATTGACTGTGTTTTACATTTCTTTCAAAATAAATTCAATCATCTCAGCTCCACCAATTATGTGCTGATGATTATTACCAAATGATTTTTACATAAAATTATACAATTCCACTTAAACCAGATTCGTTTTTTTGCCATAGGTATCATTAAACCTTGACGTAAAGTAATCAACTGTCTTAATAGAAGGATATTTATTGGATCCATCGCAGCATTTAATGATGGACTCATCCTCGGGTTGTGCAAAGAAGACCAAAGACTGACGTGTTTTGGAGACACCTGCAGGGGGTAGCAAAACCCTGTGAACCTGAGGGTATAATAAAAGAAGAGAATAACAAAAGAATTAAACAAGCAATCCTCAAAGTTGATGTGTTAGAAGCAGGAAAAATGGGCAAGCGTAAGGATTTGAGCGAGTTTGACAAGGGCCAAATTGTGATGGCTAGATAACTGGGTCAGAGCATCTCCAAAACTGCAGCTCTTGTGGGGTGTTCCCGGTCTGCAGTGGTCAGTATCTATCAAAAGTGCTCCAAGGAAGGAACAGTGGTGAACCGTCAACAGGGTCATGGGCGGCCAAGGCTCATCGATGCACGTGGGGAGCGAAGGCTGGCCCGTGGGGTCCGATCTAAAAGACGAGCTACTGTAACTCAAATTGCTCAAGAAGTTAATGCTGGTTCTGACAGAAAGGTGTCAGAATACACAGTGCATCACAGTTTGTTGTGTATGGGGCTGCATACAGTAGCCGCAGACCAGTCAGGGTCTTTGTTATGGTTTGCATATTATAAAATATGCATATTATTAAAATGTGAGGTGATGATAAAGAAAACAACATGTGGTCGGCCAGACAAGTCCTGCCATTTAAATTATGAATTTAATATATTTTGAGGGAGACTGACGATTCCTTTATTCCTGGTGCTTCATGGGAGTGTAACTTTCTGTAGAGCATCATGGGTAATGTAGTTTTTCACTAAGAATCCCACTGTTAAACAATTATTTTAAAAATAAGAAATAAAGTGAATAAACTAAAGATGGCTTCAACAAAAGCATATACCATCGATTAACATCTTCAGAGCTCACAACAGGTCTTGTCTTTAAAGGTTTATAGGTTATCATCAAAAATCAATTTCCCTATGAAGAAAATGAATGGAGTTTTACTTCCAGAACCAACTGCGGCACTATTAAATGATATGCCATATTAAATAAAGAAACTTACCACAGACACATACACGTCGCTGGTCCACCTTTGCATCAGGTCTGCTATGTTAACCAGAACTGTTCCAGGAATGCATGGAGCTGAAACGAATTCACGAGCCCGGTTCTGAACCTGAAGAACACATAGAGCCAAACATACTGTCACAGGCATACTAAATGATAGAGGACCACATTAAACATGGTAATAATTATTTTTCCCTTTGTCCTATATTGGTATTCACCTGCAGTCCATCCTCAGTGCTTTGGAAGAGCAGAGTGATGCTACCATAATCAGAGTGTTCACCACAGCGCACCTGATTTTCCTTCACACGTGTGCTGTCCACCGGAGGATAGTAGAGACTCCGTAGTGTGGTTCCATTCTCAAAACCTTAAAACAAACCACATCATGAAGGTCTTGCAGGCGTCCCAGCCATTGACTCACTGAGAGGAAGAAGTATTGCATGTAATTGTACGTACTTCCAATACGCTTATGTTCGTTGACGAAGACTTCTGAGTCCAGGCCCAACCCAATAGCCATCAGCCGGAGCACTTTGAGAGCGAGTTCCTTACAACGGTGGAAAAATGATACCTTGGTATCTCGAAAATCATCCACTTCTTCTGAAGGCCAATTCTGAGCACATTGAGAGTGTAGGAATATAAAGTTTACAGTCACAGATGTTATAGCCTATTTTTTCCTCCCAATTATTATTATTTTTTTTACCATCATGCTATCCCTTTAGGGGCTCCTTATGAAACCAATATAGAAAACCACGGATGCATCTGAAATCGCATACTTCCCTACTATATAGTAGGTGAAAAATCAGTATGTATGAAGAAGTTTTTTATCAAGAGTATGTCCGAATTGACAGTCCTCACTCACAAAAGAGTTCGGATTACATTTACACAACACATATTCATACTATATAGAGCAAACTTTTTTAGTGGTAGCAAAGAAAAGTATAGAATGCCAAAGCTGCCAAAATAATAAATAAATACATAAATATACAAAGAAATGTAAAAAATAAATAAATGTGTATTTATAATTGCATTTCCTTTTATATATATATATATATATAT
>RJVU01048191.1:41266-54641 GCA_003731715.1 Anabarilius grahami | reverse complement strand
TATCAATAAAATAGTCTGGATATGAATGCTGTATCGAATCCCTTTTAATTATTTTATTAAGTATCCCCCATACCCTTTTAGTGTCGTTCTTATTTTTATTTAATAGGTTGGTATAATATAATTTCTTACTAGTTCTTATTATATCAGTCAATTTGTTTTTATATATTTTATATCTATGTTCAGATTCTTTAGTCCTTAATCTAATGAATTGTCTATATAAAGTATTTTTCTTTTTACAAGCATTTTGTAAACTCTTAGTTAACCATGGGGATTTTATAGTTAAGTTATTTTTACTAATTTGACGAATTGGACAATTTTTATTATATGCTGAACTAAAAATTCCTAAGAAATTATCAAAAGCGCAATCTACATTTTTTTCTATATATACAGTATTCCAATACTGCTCTATTAAGTCATAATACAGTGAGTTAATTGCTTCCTCAGTTCTAAGTCGTTTATACATTGTTTTTTGGAATGATTTCTTATAGTCAAATTTCTCATCATACAGTGTGAAGATGGGAAGATGGTCAGTTATGTCACAAATCATTAAGCCACTAACATTTATACTCGCTATGCGATGTAATTCTACTTGGCTGTACAAAATCTTGTAAATATTATTTGATAGCACTGAAGTTTGCATACATGCTTCTACTATTGAAGTGAATAATTGAAAATTTACCTTCAGACTTAACAATGTTATTATAATCATTTTCAAGGTAGTAGTTCCAATTAATATTGTTAGACGATAGAAACAAATTATCAGGGTCTAATTGATCTTCCAAGTCTAGTGTTTTATGTTCAGTGTATTCAATTGATTTCAGTTCCAAGTGCTCATAGTCCAGAATCCTTTGCTGTAACCCTATGTCCTTATCATCTGTAGTAGATGAATTAAAATTGGATGTCATTGTATGAGTATACACAGAAGCATTTTCCCCTCTTTATTCATATTTTGTCAAGTCCTCTATGTCTTTAACTACCAATACTTTAGCCACATCAGGTGAACCATTCAGTCTGATGTATATTTTACAGTTCATAACCCAAGTATTTTGAATTTTGTTTTGTTACCTTAGGTATCTGGCTTTTTTTTAGCAATATCTGCATTTCTCATGGTTAAGTGATCGTTCAAGTATACATTGGTACCTTTCAGCTTTTTTCCTTGTTTCATCAGTGCAATCTTATTTTTCCGATTGACAAACCTCAGAATCACAGCTGGTGTGTTATTGTCCTTCTTCCTGGGGAGAGGGTGACAAGCCTCGATTGAGTCCACATCCAGATGTATATCCCTGGACGCAAGAAAGGCCACCACCTGTTGTTCCGCGGAGCTCACCTCCAGGTCTCCGGGCTCGTCCTCACTGCCAGCAGTCACCACATGAGCATATGAGCGGGGTTTTATCTTTAGCCCGGTCACAATCACGTCATTGATCCTGGAGTATTGCTCCAAATCCTCCACTTTCCTCTCCAGCTCTGCTATTTTCTTGTCCCTTTCCTCGATCTGAATTCGTAACTGTGTGACTTCCTCCACCAGTTTAAGAATTTTATCCTGTTTAGTCTTTATAGCTCCTATATCCTGGGAAAGAAAATCAAGTGTCTTTCTTATGTATTCCGTATCCTCCACGGCTGGATTTTTCTTCGGTGCCATCACGATAAAAAAAAAAAAATAGTACCCAAAAACAGCAACCACAGTACGCTGATGCTGACACAAGTTAGTTTACAGCTTACCGCTATCTCCGGTCCTAATGAGTGTCAGTGTCACCAATGAAGCGAAGACAATTTTTCAGTCTCTGCGGTGCATTTAAGGCTTTTTATGATGTTTCATTAACAAAATTCGGGAGGAGCAACGTTCAAATAATCTGACTAATCATCACGTCATTTCAGCCAGCTGTTAGCAATCAGTAATCTACATATCTACCCAATCAGCTTGAGTGAAAGCATATATATAGACACAGTCGACTCACCCATATTCCTCGACAGTTTTACAGCATTNGGGGGGAGTACTCTGGGTTCGGGCCAAAATACCGAGCTCGGAGCCCTCTCCTCGGACAGCACGCCAAATACGCATACTACTACGCACACTATTTACTACCTGATTATTTGTAAGTGTGAACTCGTGAATTAATGATAGTTGAGCGAAACGTAAAGTAGATGTCCAGTGCTAGCCAGCTAGCAGCACGACGAGGTGAATCCAACTCTAAGTGCTGTAGATTAGCTGTAGATTTACTTTCCACGTTTCGCTGTCGGTATTTCAAACGTGCACACCCCCTGCATAAAACATCTTATTGCGAAGTGGACTGTTGAACCGTTCTGGTTTAGCCTCTCGGGATTCATGAAACTCCAACTCAAACTCAAACTCACTCGGCAATGTCACTTGGCGGCCATCTTGTGTGTCCGGTGTGACGGTGGACAGAGGCGACACCAAGGGGAAGGAGGAGCCTGCTGGACCAGGAAACTATAAAGCATACCCACAGCAAAGAACGCAAGCTTCTGTTGTCTTCAAGCGCTCTGTGTTATTGTGTGTCTTATTTGGTGTTGTTTGTCTTATTACATATAAACAAGTCACGATCTCTTCGTCTGAGGACAAGAGTATCCCACACCAATCCATATATTTATATATAAAAAAGACACGTATTATGGTGAAAAACAGCAGTTGAATGGGAGTTGAGCATGCCCAGGCTTGAGAGAGCGGTCTGTGTGCACTGTAAAAAACTCACTCTCAGGACACTGTGTTCCAGTGTTCCCCGCGGATCGGGTCCTGCTTCTGCTGAGGCAGGGCGGAGGCTCCATCGTGGGGTTCACAAATGGATCTGACAGAGGGGTTAGAGACGGGCACTGCCCTTTCTCTGCCCTTACCTGCCAGGTTCAGTGCCGTCTCCCAGGTGGAAGCACGCTCTGCGGTTTCTTCCCCCGGGTTGAGGCACCGGTACTCACATGTCCAGCTCTGAGGAGGTGGATATTGTGATATCAATCTGAGGACTCGCCACCTCACAGTTACACACATATCGTGTTTCAAAATCACACGTTTATAACAAATCAATAGTGAACAGCAGTTTGAATCGCGTTTCCCCCTGTGCTACACTACAAAGCGAGTGGGGATACACATGATTTATGTGTTGTTTGCTGGGACTGGAGCAGGCATGTCAGCTCACAACTCACAGTGACAGTGTTCATTCATAAAAATGTCCCGAAGAGAAGCATGCACTAGCGGGAGTTTTGTAGCTCCACTCCTGTTGGCTTTATTCTCGAGGGAATAAAAGTCTAACGCAAGGCTCAGATCTCTCGCTTGCCAAGGCAGTGCGTGGACTGAATTTTCATTAAAGAATATATAGCTCGGTGTGGCGACCAGGGCGGGCGAGAGCCGTGAGAGAATGGCGCGAGGCCGGTGGCGCGAGAGTTAATGAGCTCCACCTGGGAGGCGCACCGGCCTTGAATCTCTCACGGAGGAGCTCCGGGAGCATAAAAGGAGGAGCGACGACAGTGAAGGACGAGAGAGGACCAGGCCTGGATTTTATGTTGTGTTTGATTATGTTTGTATGGCCGGCAGACGTCCGCAAGGGTCTGCCGGCATTACTTTCGTTTTGTATTTGTTTATTTTGAATTAAAGTTTTGTTGAATGTTCGCCGGTTCCCGCCTCCTTCTTCCCGTATTTACGAACTGTGTTACACTCGGATCTCGCATTGCCAAGGCAGCGGGTGGATTGAGTTTTCATTAAAGAATATATAGCTCGGATCTCGCGTTGCCGAGGCAGCGCGTAGATTAAGTCTGCAAGAATGAATATACGGTTCGGGAATATACCTTCCGAGGAGGGCCGGTCATCACTTGATTCGGCTGTTCCGTGCCGGTTCGCTGCTTCAGGGCGCCGAGTCAAGTGCTCAAAAAACACCAGAGGCCAGTCTCGAGAGACTGGTTCCCTTAGTAAATTTTCTGGCAGAATGGAAACTTCTCCCAAATATTTCAAAATGGGTGCTGCTCACAATAGAAAAGGGTTACAAATTCGGGTCTTGCCGCCCCAGTTTAATGGGGTCCTTCCCACAGTGGTGGCCCCCGAGCAGTCTCTGGTAATGGAACAGGAGGTTATGACGCTCTTGCAAAAAGGAGCTATAGAAGGGGTTCTCCTCCCAGCAAACTGTCGGGGTTTTACAACCAATGCTTCATTGTTCCAAAGAAGGATGGAGGGTTATCCCACAGATCAGGTCCGAGGACTGGTTTGTTGTGATAGACCTGAAAGATGCTTACTTTCATGTATCCATCCATCCTCAACACAGGAAGTTCCTCAGGTTTGCTTTCGTGGGCAAAGATCACCTGTACAGGGTTCTTCCCTTCGTCCTTATCACCCCGCACATTTACGGAGTGCGTGGATGCAGCTCTGGCTCCACTGAGACTCCAGGGCATCCGCGTACTGAACTATATCGACGACTGGTTGATTATAGCTCAAACAGAACATCTGGCAGTTCAACATCGAGATGTTGTTCTGTCACACATGAAGAGGCTTGTGCTGAGGCTCAATGCCAAGAAAAGTGTGCTGGTTCCGGCTCAAATTACCAACTACTTAGGGGTAGTTTGGGACTCCACCACGATGCAGGCACATCTGTCTCCTGCTCGTGTGAGTTCCATTCTCAATGCCGTGAATGGGGTGAAACTAGGCCAGTCACTCACTGTCAAACAGTTTCAAAGACTGTTGGGTCTCATGGCAGCTGCGTCCAACCTGATAACCTTTGGCCTTCTGCACATGAGACCCTTACAGTGGTGGCTAAGGACCAAGGGGTTTTCTCCTAGGGGAAATCCTTTTCGCATGATCAAAGTCATGCGGCGATGCCTTCGTGCTCTGGTCATGTGGAAAAAGCCTTGGTTCCTGTCCCAGGACCCGTGTTGGGGACTTCTCGTTGTCGCGTAATGCTTAAGACGGATGCTTCCCTCAAGGGCTGGGGGGTGATCATGAGTGGTCGCTCAGCTCAGGGTCTCTGGGAGGACCATCTGAGTTCCTGGCATATAAATCGGCTGGAAATGATGGCGGTATTTCTTGCAGTAAAATACTTCCTCCCAGACCTGAGAGCATCAACATGTTGGAGCAGATGCCCTGTCGAGGCAGGGGCCGAGGCCCGGGGAATGGAGTCGGAGTGGAGCTCACTTTGGAAAACTTCAGTCAAGCTGAAATCAACCTATTTGCTTCAGGGGAATCAACCCAGTGTCCACTGTGGTTCTCCCTATCTCATCCAGCACCATTGGGTCTGGATGCCATGGTACAGACGTGGCCGAGGCTGCGTCTGTATGCATTTCCCCGTTCGCTCTGCTCCCGGGAGTTCTGGAGAAAGTACGCCAGGAAGGGGTCAGTCTAATATTGATATCCCTGTACTGGCCAACCAAAATATGGTTCTCAGACCTAGTGTCACTTCTGGATGGCTCCCTGATGGAGCTTCCTCTCAGGCAGGACCTCCTGTCTCAAGCGGGCGGCATGATAATTCATCCACGCCCAGAACTACGGAGACTGTGGGCCTGGCCTCTGAGGGGGCCAGGCTCATAGATGCTGGTCTCCCAACTGAGGTGGTGGAGACCATACTCCACTCCAGAACTCCCTCCACGAGGAAGTTGTATGCGGCCATTTCGGCCATGCTCCTCTGGGGGATTCCTCGGTAGGTCGAGACCCCCTTTTTATACGCTTCCTCCGTGGTACTCTGAGGCTGAGGCCTTCAATACGTACAAGGACTCCGGCCCGGGACTTGGCCGTGGTATTAGAATGGTTAGCTGAGGCTCCCTTCAAACCACTAGAGGAAGTTTCAGAGAAATTCCTCAGCCTTAAAGACCATATTTCTACTCGCTATTTCATCTCTTAAAAGAATAGGAGATCTTCAAGCACTTTCAGTTGCTCCTTTTGTTTGGAATTCGCACCTGGAATGGTCGAAGCGTTCCTGCACACAAGACCAGGCTATATGCCTAAGGTCCCCACCAAACGTCCCAGGTCCCATCGTACCTCAGGCCTTCTATCTTCCTCCATTTACAACTTCGGATCAGGAGAAACTCAATCTGCTCTGCCCAGTGAGGGCTTTAGATGCATATGTCCACAGAGCTGCCCTGTGGGGCAAAACAGATCAATTGTTTGTGTGTTACGGGTCTCCTAAGAAAGGAGGCCCAGCATCTAAGCAGAGAATGAGCAAGTGGGTGGTCGAGGCTATCTCACTTGCTTATGAGGCGGCCGGACAGCCATCTCCATTAGCTGTCCATGTCCACTCTACTAGGGGTATGGCGGCCTCAAAGGCCTTAATGTCAGGAGTATCCATTAATGAACAGGAGTATCCATCATGAACAGCATTGTGACTGCAGTGGAGTCATTCAGGTTCCTGGGCACCACCATCTCCCAGGACCTGAAGTGGGACAACCACATCGAGTCCATTGTGAAAAAGGCCCAGCAGAGGTTGTACTTCCTTCGCCAGCTGAGGAAGTTCAACCTACCACAGGAGCTGCTGAAACAGTTCTACTCTGCCATCATTGAATCCATCCTCTGCACTTCAATTACCGTCTGGTTCAGCTCAGCTACCAAATCTGACCTCAGAAGACTACAGAGGGTAGTCCGGTCTGCTGAGCGAATCATTGGCACAACCCTCCCCACTCTCCAAGAACTGTACTTATCCAGAGTGAGAAAAAGGGCAAAGAAGATCACTCTGGACCCCTCACATCCAGCACACTCCCTCTTTGAACTGTTGCCATCTGGTCGACGCTACAGAGCCCTGAGCACCAGAACGACCAGACACAGGAACAGTTTCTTCCCTCAGGCAATCCATCTCATTAACACTTGAAAAACATGGAACACACAACACTATTACACATTATTTACTTAAAACACTTACTTATATTTCAAATTTGCACACATAACTGTAAATACAATTGTCTATATTAAATATTGTTTTTTGCTTTTTTTTTGCACTTTGTCTATCTTGTAAATTTTTATATTATTATTTTATTATTTTTATTATGTGTCGTGTCTTGTCGCTGTTACTCTGTTGCACTGTGGAGCTTCTGTCACTAAAACAAATTCCTAGTATGTGTAAACAACATACCTGGCAATAAAGCTCTTTCTGATTCTGATTCTGATTCTAATGACATATGTGGTTCAGCTGGATGGTCATCCCAGCACACATTTATTAGGTTTTACAACCTGGATGTAGACTCCACTCCGGGGTCCTCAGTTCTGTCTACAAGATAACAGACAGGTACTTGGTTCTACGGCGTAGTTGGGACAGCGTTCCCATAACGTCATATGACGTAGCGTCGACAGTTCCCATGAAAGGGAACGTCTCGGGTTACTTGTGTAACCCTGGTTCCCTGAATAAGGGAACAAGTAGCCTATACAATTTCCAAATATGAGTAAATATGTTTAATAAGTTTACACTGGCAGAATCATTTTACAATCGTACACACAAATCTATATTAAACACCAGCAGCACAAGTAACGTTACATGCGAAAATAATATGTCGATTGGTTGAACTTGAGACTTCGTTCGGAATTCGAATGTCTCTTCAACTTGGTCTGTAACCAATCAGATTTTGTTGCTCACTGCCTTCAGCCAATCAGAGCTGCTGACGTCACAGTCCTTGTCTGAATCCCCTCGCTCAGTCACTCAGGTGAAGTATAATGTCGCAATGAATAATTTATTTAATAAAACACTGAAAGCGCAATACATCGCTCGATCTTGGGAATTCTGACCAGTTCAATCACGTGACATTGCAGACTCAGACCGTATTCTGTATGATAATTCATAAAGTGTTGTATGCTTGACTACCGAAAACAATATCGACATGCCGTACTGATACAATTCCCTGCTGCTAATCCTCATTTACTGTTCAAAAATTGTTTTGGTTCAATGTAGGATTTAGACAGCTATTGTAAACGTGAATAAAGTTGATCATGCTGTCTGACCTCATATCTTTGGTATATTCTGTTAACAGATGCTGCTTTTCACTAGTTTCTGCGGTCACTGCCTCTGTGTAAGCGGCCATCAGACACAATCATGAGAAGCTCATCAGAAAATGGAATATAATGTGTAATTTGTATTTGTAGTAGTAGTCCTTTGTGTATTGAGGGTCACCATTGTTCCAATTTTTTTTCTTTAATGAAAAACATGGTAAGTTTAGCTGAATCTATGTTAAGTTTAAATAAAAACCATTGGATTTAATGAAATATGTCTCTTCATTAGTGATGTTGTTAAATTTTATTTATTTGAATGGCCTTGAAAACAAATGCATTTAACTTTGGGAAAATGTGTTAAACTGTATTTAAATAGTAGCACAATTATAATACTGTATTGTGTGAGATTATGTAATTCAAAGTACAGTAGTCAACATTTGAAGTGGATCAAAAAAGTTCAGCAAAGTTGCCCTAAGAAGAAGGTTTTAGGACAACTTTGATTAAAGGTTTTGATCCACTTCAAATGTTGACTATATTATACAAAGTATAAGTAATAACTAAGTGTATTGTTATTGACTGCAGAGTGTGTAATTTTTAGTATTTGGAATAAGCCAAAGGTACTGAGCATACAGTATATACTATTACCTGTAAAATAATATATTCATTGTATATTGCTTGTGTGTTCGGAAGACACTCGTAATTATTTTGTAATGTACTTAAATCACTAATAAAGTGTACTAAGTATACTTGAAGTTGGTCCAATTTAGCACACAAAAGTACACTAAATATACTTAAAGTTGTGTTTTAATACAATTTAATTACAACTAAAATATATTTAGTACAAAAATTAGTTGTTTCAAAATAGCACACTTTAAGTAATTAACTAATGTTAACTAATCATTAACACACTTGAAATATACTAATAATTAGTCTTGCTGCAAGTATACTTAGCATACTTTTTTCACTAGGGTGGTGCTAAACCAGATCGAGCTACCAAGCAATAAACATGTCGTTGAGGATTACAAAATATTGCCCAGTGCCTGGACTTGACAGTAATGCAACAACATGTGAGTAACTGTTAATTCTGATGCCTGATCTGATATTAATGATTCATGTACAGTCAGATGTTCTTTGTCCGTGTGTCAGTAAATCAAACCCGTGACTACGGTTGTTTCTCTTTGTATTATGAAAATAATCTGTTATTTAAACGGTGATTAAATTATATAAAGAAACCGATCAAAGAACGCTCCCTTTACAATCTCTGGACCTGTCAATCAAACAGTGTGAGTTTATCAGTGACTGACGCGCAAAACTCATTTTATTCAACAAATCTCTCAGTTATATTGTATTTGCACTGTTAGTGAAGATGAAAGCATTTGTTAGTGTGCAGAAATTGAGTTGCAATGACGAGATCACTGCTTTCATGCGCTCAACAACATGTCTNAACATGGTCCTTCTTGTCTTAGTTTATTTTGGAGTGGCTGGTTAACGCCATCACAAAAAAAGTCTATCAAGACACAGTCAGGCAGATCAGAATAGTAAGCAATGTCCAGATATTCACCAATATATTCCTCCAAGGATCGTGTACCCTGCGTACTCCATAATAATAGTTGTTCAATGCTCATACCGGGCCAGTGTTCTCCAGAAAAGCTGCTGGATCGTTGTGGCGGTGAAGTCTTCTGTAACAAAGTGGGACTCAGGCAGAGATCCATTTGCAAGCTTTATTTAAAGTAAGCGTGGTCGTACAGGCAGTGTCAAACAGGAGCAGACAGGAACAGCAAAGGACAAGCAGAATCTTGGTCAGGATGCAGGCAGTAGATCAAGACAGGCGGATATCAATCACAGAACAGTATACAAAGCACAGGTCAGGGGTAGGCAGCACAGGATCGTAAACAGGTAACAGGCAGGAACGGTAACAGACAGGCAGACAGGAAATAAACGCTTGGAATTGTGTCACTATGAAAACAAGACTTCGCAGTGAGGTGGTGTGTGTAAAGGTCCTTTATAGTACTGGTAATGAGCTGCAGCTGGGTGTGGTGATTAGTGTGGAGTGTGTGAATGTGACTGGCAGAGAGGATGATGGGGAATGTAGTCCGGGAAGTGACAGGAACAGACGGTGATCATAACACAGATATAATGCAGTGACTGAACATGAGGGAGCTAACGTTAATCTGATTAATATCGGCAAACAGAAAAGACATTATATAAAACATTAAACAGCGTATTTACTTACCAACATCTGGCACAGGTGAACTGATGCCAAATATCATGATGTGTTCTGAATGAGACTTCTTCAGCGTGATTTCACACAAATAAAATTTGCGTCTGTCTTTGACGTTAATGATTTCCCATTGTAAGCAATGGAGTTCCCAGTTCATCCACAGAGTGACGCCGAGGGGCACCGTTGGGGTATCCCAAGCGACGCTTGGGGCTCTTGACCATGCTTCAGTCTTTGACGCCTCAGTGAGAACTGGTTGGAAAATCTAATGATGTTTTGGGTCATATATTTAAGTCTAAAAGGTTCACAAACTTCCAAGCACATCTGATGCATGTTACTCAAGAAGTATCAATTCTGTTTGAAGTTACTGATAGCTTTACAAAACAAATCTAGAAAAATAATCTATAATTTGATTCTAGCAAGTCATGTGACACATAGTGAAAGAGAAACTATACCACTCTCACAGTTCCCTTCCGTTTTTGGACGCCATCTCCCATTATCCACCTTGTTTCATTGTGCACCCTGTCACCTGATTTAAATCACGTCCACCTGCATTTGATCTGCACTCATCATCAGCAGTATAAAGGACTCTCTCTCAGTCACACTCATTGTCCGGTCTCGTTAATGGCTTCCTGTTAGCATCTTACCTGTATGCTCCCGGCAAGGACCTCGTTGGGAACTTACCTGTTACTCTGTTAGTCTCTTGTCTTTTATGTGGAACTATTGTTAGATGTGCATGAAGTCCCTCAGCCTTGTGTTGTGTGGAATACTACCTCCAGTTGCCATTCCTCCATCCGCAACAACAAAGGACAGTATTACCATTCTATTTATCTTTATTCAACTGAAGACTTTCCATCTACTCACCTGCTTAAGTGTTGTTTTATCTGGTTGTGAAAATAAGCACTCACTTTTATACATCCAGTTAGTGATGGCGAAATGAAGCTTTGCGAAGCACCGATGCTTTCCCCTCAAGTGTATCGTAAAAGGTTCATTACTCGAAGCCTTTCAACACGGTGCACACTAATGACATCTTGTGGTCAAAAGGTGGAAAAACGGCCTTTGCGTCCCAGACGACCCAGCTATTTTTGGACTGTTTCATGTAATAAATCAGTTTGTGCTATGAAAAGCGAATAAAACAATGTAAATTATTATTATACATAAAAAAAAGTCTTTCACATGTCATTTCACTTACACAATTTGAATAAATGAGTCTGAATAAAATTTGGGGGGAGAAATAGGCAAGTTTTGGCATATATTATCAAAATAAATGATTGTCATGAACTGGGAATAAACACAAACTGAACACATGTAAATATTTATTCGTATTATGACATTCTTTTGCTAAAAAGCAAATGACACTTCACATCTGCGCAAGGGTTCACGTTATGTGAATCAGAATGCGAAGCAGTCACGTGGTTGTGTGCGAAAACGAAGTTTCGGACGTCACCGATCACGTGGTTATGGCAAAACGAATCAAGCTCCGATACAGTGCTTCACTGTGAGATGTTTCGTTTTTTTGATACAAGCTTCGAAGCCTCGGTGTCAAATGTCACATCACTACATCCAGTGTCTCTGCCCTTCTGTGATTGTAACAACCACAAAATGGAGTCCTATTAAACTAAACATTTCTTGCATCAATGTGAAGTTGAACAGATGAGAAGACTGGTTCAGTTTAATTGAACCATTCTGCCCATATAGCTGATCAACAATTTTATAATTTAATAATTGAATAGATTTTTTAATAGCTGTTATGTATTGTGTGGATTGTTCAGTGTGGATGCTGCAAAGTCCATACCAAATATGTAATTATTTTTGGTAAAAATAAAAATTGCGTAAATATTTGAGGGTGGGGAAGGAAATCAATCTGTATTTTGACAATTATATTTATTAATTTAATATTTATTAATTTATTAATCATTACAAAACAACGGATCCTAAAGCAGATTGTGTTTTATTTATAGGCATGCACAAGCATGGATGTATAAGTAGAAGCCACATTCAGTCGCTCCATGTCAACGTGTCCGCCATCTTCGAACAACCAGAATTTCAAATCTTATCACTGACAGTAAAAAATCAATTACTTTTTCATAATGCCACAACATTGTGCAGCCACTGTTTTTTTTTTTAAACGCACCAAAATTTAAATACTTGAAAAAATGGCATAAGCTTTCACAGAAGAAAATGTGTTGGTTTGTGTTTTCAGTGTATTAAATCAGGTTTTGAAACTATGTGAAGTTTTTGATTTCATGTTAGTTAAGCCTTCATCTTGTTGTGTGTAGCACTTTAATGTTTGGGTCTAAACAACAGCACATAACATTTGTTAGTTAAACATAACGATAGCTCCAGATGGACAGTCAACTTGCTCTTGAGTATTTATGGACCGTATTTACAAGTCATGACCATTCCAATGTAGCGAATATGGCCCATAGAATGTGCGTTTTGGGAGCGAATGCTTGACAACAATGGCAAACTGCACAGGATGCATATGAGCACAGATGCGTAATGTCTCTTTACAAAGTGACATCACCATCTACTTGCCTAGCATGCTTATACAGTTAATTTAGTTGTTTTCATGGATCCATGTAAACAGAGATCATTTTGGCATAGTTGTACATGAAACTTCCGTATTTTGTACATTGTTGTCATGCAAATGTACCCTAAAGCTCCTTCCCACGAGGGAACCCTCTGTCTGTCTGTGGTTCCCTCGTGCTTCAAAAAATCCACCATTGTGCCCATACCAAAGAAAAATAAAATCACATGCTTAAATGACTGGAGGCCTGTTGCTCTCACACCCATCTTCAGCAAGTGTTTTGAGAGACTCGTCAGAGATTACATCTGCTCTGTGCTGCCTTCCTCGTTGGATCCACTTCAATTTGCATACCGAAGCAACCGCTCTACAGAGGATGCCATTGCTTTCACCCTACACACTGCTCTCTCCCACCTGGATAATAAGAACACCTATGTGAGAATGCTGTTTGTGGACTACAGCTCAGCATTTAACACCATAGTGCCTGCCACACTTGTTGCGAAGCTCCAGACTCTGGGACTAAACAGACTTCTGTGCAGCTGGATCCTGGACTTCCTGACAGGCAGAAGTCAGGTGGTCAGGATGGGAAACAACACATCATCCCCGCTGACCCTCAACACTGGTGCTCCTCAGGGCTGTGTCCTCAGCCCACTCCTGTACTCCCTGTACACATATGACTGTACAGCCACACACAGCTCCAACGTCATCGTCAAATTCGCCGACGACACAACGGTGA
>RJVU01048191.1:0-13373 GCA_003731715.1 Anabarilius grahami | reverse complement strand
TAGTTTATTAAAATTTATTACAAAATTATTTCAAACAAATGAGGAAAATAAAGTAAATCCAATGAGATCTAAAATAAATTTAGAATCGTAATCTGAGGCTAAAGGCGCGCGCCCGCATGGGCTTGAGACAAATTCAGAGTTCAAAGCCCCAAGGACAGCACCGAATACACTGAACCTTGACTCTATTTAATTATATGTAAGTGTGAACTCATGAACAAGCCCAGATACATAAATGTGTTCTGGAAATAAGCCTAAAAAACACAACCCGCGATCTATAAGTAGCCTAACTTCATGAAAAAAAAAAAAACAAGCCCAAATAATAAGCGGACTTGGCAACTGTGGTCGAGACAAGAAAACTTTACTGGGTCCATTTTGAAGTTCTAATGTTAGAATTTAGAAGAACACCCAGCAGAGGGCCTCACATTAACTTCACCTTAGTGGTTTCGGTTTCAGTCTGTTCGGTGCAGAAGATAACAGGAAAAATGGTGGAGGAGCAAATAAGTTCAAGTAAACTTGTTTTAACTTCATTTTGGGAAGATTTTTGTATTGTTTATCTTTTATTTGTGTTACGCAAATGGTTTAAAACTAAATTGGATATATTAGTCCCGTGCAAGTTTAGTGTAATTAAGTTGTTATAGCTGTAAAGCTCAGACTTCTAACTTGAGATTCAGTTTCATCGCAAAACAGAAACAATATGTTTTTTTTTTTAAATTAGACGATGTTTTAAATAACTAAACAAGTTCTAAATATTGTAATATTTATCCAATATGCCACACTTGATCCTTAAGATGATAATTATCACCTTAATGTCTGGCTCTAACTTGTGGCGCAGACAGAAATTATTGGGGTCTCGGCTGGACAGACATCAAACCGCGCGCACCTCTGTTTTCTAATCATTAGTGCACGGGCAGAAATGAGCCTAATTAGTGACCAGCTGAGCACATTTTCAAGTGCTTGCAATAACTGGACGAGTTTAATGTGTCAAAATGTTTATGGTGACGCAGATACGGGGCGCGCTGTGTCCGCGTGTGCGCGCTCAGGTGCTTTTGTTTACCTGGATGTTCTTGATTCCATGTTAATATAGTTGTTGGCCATAAACAAATTGAGCAAATATTATAGGTCGATACGTGTGAGCTAGTGATTATAGGCTCTTGATTATGTTGAATACTAAACGCGATAATAGAAACACCTGATTGTTGAAGGTTTTCTGATGTAGGCTATTTAATAAAACAAAGTCACAGCTTTCAGACGACATGACTTTAGTTTCGACATGAGAGGGCGCCCATGTGCATTTTTATTTATTTATTTTTTATTTTTTTTACCTAGGAAACTCATTCTGAGACCATCAATTTCACTAAACTAACTAGAACATGATGTCTGTCTCAAATATTCAAAATGTCTTCCAAAACTTGTCTTTAACATCTTTTAGATGTCACAACACTGCTCACTCATCACAAAATTAGTACAAAATGTAGGCTAATATAATAATTGATTTTATGAATGAAAAAAAAAACAGCCAACATCAGCCCCAGACAGCAACATAGTGTGGCCAAGATCCGGCCCACATCTGGTACATGTGGTTTACACGCGGACCAGATGTGGGCCGGATCTGGCCCGACACTATGTTGCTGTCAGGGGCTGATCTCATTCGATTTCAGCTGCCATAGAAAATGAAATGTTCAATCTTCAGATATAATGATAGGCTACTTCAGAGAACTTTCTGAGACATTCTCAAAGAAAGATGATTGAACGAAGCAGATTAAACAGCTGACCAGGGGTGCGTTTCCCGAAACGAACTATGGTTGCAAGTTCCGTCGTTACCATTAGAGTTCAATGGGACTTACGACCATGGTTCACCAACGATGCTTTCGGGAAACGCACCCCAGAATGGTATATTTACAAGAACAAAATAATAAAGGGATTCGGTAGCCTAATTCTGACTACATTCAAATGATTGAAATATTTTCAGTTAATGTTGTTTCAATAATATTACAGTATGTCTACTTTATAAAAGATAAGAACGATGTGATTACTCAATTACTCAAAATGGAGAATATCAACTAGACTAAGGGCCAGATTTAGTGGGCAAATAGCGTGAGAACGCAATTCCACATTTACTGCTGACGCGCAAATTAAAGGTGCCCTAGAATTAAAAATTGAATTTACCTTGGCATAGTTGAATAACAAGAGTTCAGTACATGGAAATGACATACAGTGAGTCTCAAACTCCATTGTTTCCTCCTTCTTATATAAATCTCATTTGTTTAAAAGACCTCCGAAGAACAGGCGAATCTCAACATAACACCGACTGTGACGTAACAGTCGGGATCATTAATATGTTCGCCCCCAATATTTGCATATGCCAGCCCATGTTCAAGGCATTAGACAAGAGCAGCCAGTAACGTCTGGATCTGCACAGCAGAATCATCAGACTAAGCAAGCAAGAACAACAGCGAAAAATGGCAGATGGAGCAATAATAACTGACATGATCCATGATATCATGATATTTTTAGTGATATTTGTAAATTGTCTTTCTAAATGTTTTGTTAGCATGTTGCTAATGTACTGTTAAATGTGGTTAAAGTTACCATCATTTATTACTGTATTTACGGAGACAAGAGCCGTCGCTATTTTCATTTTTTAAACACTTGCAGTCTGTATAATTCATAAACACAACTTCATTCTTTATAAATCTCTCCAACAGTGTAATGTTAGCTTTAGCCACGGAGCACCATCAAACTCATTCAGAATCAAATGTTAACATCCAAATAAATACTTTACTCACATGATCCGACGCATGCAAGCAGTATGCATGACGAACACTTTGTAAAGATCCATTTTGAGGGTTATATTAGCTGTGTGAACTTTGTTTATGCTGTTCAAGGCAAGCGTGAGCTCCGTGGGCGGGGAGCGTCAGTATTTAAAGGGGAAGCAGCCTGAATCGGCGCATTTCTAATTATGCCCCAAAATAGGCAGTTAAAAAAATGTATAAAAAAAAATCTATGGGGTATTTTGAGCTGAAACTTCACAGACACATTCAGGGGACACCTTAGACTTATATTACATCTTGTAAAAAAACGTTCGATGGCACCTTTAAAAAACACAGACGCAATCAAATCATTTACATAATGATCAACACAATTTATCAGCAGCAGCTCAAATTAAGTGTTGGGACACAAATAATCAGAGCTGATGCCTGATGCTGAACACAGGCGCAACTTGTTACATGTAGTCTGACAAACACACATAGGCTAATATCGTTTGCCAAGGTATGTTGGCCGATATGTTTGGATAACGTCTTCCTCTGACATTCCAAAGAAATACGAGTGGAAAATATTTTCTTCCTTCTATCACACGCTCTCTGTTCTCTGCGGTGTCTCCATAGCAGCAACAACTTCAGCCATGTCACAAACTGGGTTAAGACTCTTTTTTTTAAATAAAAAAGCTTTTTCTGGGCGTTAAATAATGGCGCAAATACCAGTAAATTGACGAGAGCAAAGATTAGTAAATCGCATTGCGTGATTCATATTCTCCTCCCATAAATTTTTGCGTCTGAAAGGGAAACTCCTACAAATGCATATGCAATAAGATCAACCGCAAAAACAACTCAGTCCATGCCTTTTCAGCACTAATTTTGCGCTGCATGTCTTTAGTAAATCCTGACAGTATATTTTTTTTTAACTCCAAAAATGGGTTTGTGCTGGTGCAAGCTGGTAGTAAATCTGTCCCTAAGTGTGTGTGCGTTTTGGTCTCAAAATCATTAAAATGCCATTAGCAATGTGTCAAAAATGATGAACAATTTAATTATTCAATTTTGTTATTCATTGTTCTTTCTAGAAATGGATCACCACCACAGTCACTCCAGTGATGACAGCGGCCTTTCTGATCACAGTATGGAACATCCTCCTTCATTCAACAGTGAGTCAGTAAACAGCATTATGAGTTTGTGAAACACATTAGTTTTGTTATTATATTTAGTTTAGTTATTTAACATATATTTATTGAATTAGTAGAATAAAAAACTTTTAATGAAGTGACAGTAGGCTACTAAAAGTTTAGCTGAGAAATGCAGATATTTCAAAGATTTTTCTGAAATGATTACAATTTACCATTTCACCGTAAAATGTAATTTTGTTGTTATTCTACTGCAACTTCACAAGATAAACAAAGTGCATGGAAGAAAAGAATTTTTTTTTTTTGAGGCAATACCAGCAACACTTGCGAAACGGAGCTGAAATTATGGGTCCAGAATTATGCATTTGTTAAGCATAAATAAACTAGGAATGAATGATTATCTTAACATATAGTAAGTACATATTAGCCATTGAAGGATCCACATTAATGCAATAAGCAAAAATAAGCTAGTAATTAATAATTAACTGAATGTACAGTAAACACCTTTTAGCCATTATTTACAAACTAATGAACCATATATTATTTTTGTGTAGTGATGAACTTTATGTTTCAGTGATAAAGACTTAACATCTGTTAAGTTAACTAAAGAATATGAAGCTAGTTATGTATAATAAGTGCTGGTTTTAGAGTAATAAATTGGTAAATTAGTGTAATAAAGACAATTTGACCCCCTATTCTAAAGTGAAAGTTATAACTTCATAAATTATGGCAATTATTGAGTGATATTTACATTTATTGAGCAGATTAAGCCAATAATTAAGGCTAAACTGGCATTAATACAGTACTAATACAGACAATTTGACCCCCTATTCTAAAGTGAGATCTGCTACGCTGCTGCTGATTTGTTCAGTTTTGTCAAAATAACAGCAAAGGAAAGGCTGCTGCAAGATGATTTCCTGTAGCAGATCTCTACAGGTGGTGCTGAGGAGGAGGTGGGATGATAGAAGTTCTCATCATGCAGCGTGCTGATTGCAGCTAGGATATGATATAAATAAAGCTACGTGTATTAGGAAGTAGGCTACCTCTGATTGGTTGGTGTCGCAGTACAGGAAGAACCAATCAGTGATAGTTGGAGTTTCATGACTGAATTTTACATTCTCAATTATGCCAATTATTGAGTGGTCTCATTGTTATATAAGAATTAATACGTAACTTTTACAGACACAAAAGATACATTTACATTTGGATAAATGGTAAAAAGATACAACATGGACACACTGGCAAACGTAAACATATTATGCTTTCAGAGCAAAAAAAAGATTTCAAATACTTACAAGTCTTTAATATCATAAAGATATCTGTATAATTGCCATTTTATAAATGTTTTATCCCTAAACCCAAACATAACCATTTTATAGAGAATTACAACATAATGGACATAAATATTTAAGAAGATTAAAACTTTATTAAAAATATAGCATTAAAAAGATATTTTGAGCCACTAATCCCACTCAAACCTACCCATAACCATTTCTTAAAAATATGTTGAGTTATAAAGAAAAACATAACAGAAGTGTAATCCCAATAATGTGGTCAAAAATAATGTCAATAATGTCAAAAGTGTTACCAATAGTAGTGCGAATGACGATGTGTTGCAGTCGCAGTCCTCTCTGGTGATTATATAATAGCTGTGTATCAGATAGTTGGTACAGAGCAGAATTTAACCATTTTCACACTTCCAGATTTTTGGCTTCTGGAATGGGTAAAAGTTTTTCCTGTGATAGCTATAGCCATCTGGAGATGAAGATCGCTGGATAAAGAATTCAATCTGATCCTCGCAGTCGCATGGATTCTAAAGATGTGGATTACAGCGAATGAATAAAATGTATTTCTTTTGAAGCTGTAATTATCAGCTTATTCTGGTAAATAAATTTAAATATCACTCAATAAGTGCCATAATTAATGAGGATTTACTTTTTATTTTAGAATAGGAGGTCAAATTGTATTTATTATACTTCTTTAGCAATTTATAACTGAAAACCAGCAGTAATTAAACATAACTACAATTTTATTGTTCGGTTAACTTAATAGATTGGCACAGAAATATGATTACATCACTCCACAAAAATAATATATGGCTTATTAAGTTGTAAATAATAGCTAAAAGCTGTTTACTGTTTATTCAGTTAATCATCAATCACTAGATTATTTTTGTTTATTTATAGCAGTGGTCTCCAATCTCGGTTCTGGAGGGCCAACATCCTGCAGAGTTTTGCTCCAAATTGCCTCAAAACATGGAAGTTTCTAGTATGCCTAATGAGACCTTGATTAGCTGCTTCAGGTGTGTTTAATTAGGGTTGGAGCTAAGCTTTGCATGACAGTGTCCCTCCAGGACCGAGTTTGGAGACCCCTGATTTATAGCATAAATGTGTATCTTTCAAATGTTCAATAATTTGTAAATAATGGCTAATATGCCCTATTATATGTTAAGTTAATCATTAATTACTAGTGTGTTCATGCTTAACTAATGCATAATTGTGAACAAGTTCATCATTAATTAAAGGATTAGTTCACTTAATAAAATAAAGGCCTTCTGAAGTGAAGTGATGCGTTTGTGTAAAAAAAAAAAAAAGTGTAAAACTCTTGCAGTTCAAAAAGCTTATACTATGTCCTACACCTTCCCTATTCAACATGCGGGAAAAAAGAACAGGCGCGATGCTAGTTTACACTTTCTTCATAAGTTGAATATGGAAGGCAGTCTGGCAGAAGCTAGATATTTTACTTCATAACTTGTTAAATATGGATTTTTTTTATTTTTTACACAAACGCATCGCTTCGCTTCAGAAGGCCTTTATTAACCCCCCTGAGCCGTGTGGAGTACGTTTATGATGGATTGATTGGGTGAGGGTGAGTAATTTTGGGCTAATTTTCATTTGAAGTGAACTAATCATTTAATGCTTAACTAATGCATTATTCTGACCCTCAAAATAAAGTGTTACCAGAATCCCTTTAAGGTCAGTTATTAGTGTAGCCTATTTAGTATTTTCTAGTTGATGAGGATCAATTAATCCTGTGCTATCCAGTAATGTTTATGACAAAGCAGCCGTCAAAAGTTCAAACTATGATAATATTATTTAAATTTGTTTCAAATTTAGAGTACTTATTCCTTCTCACAGAGGCTGTTTGATTTGGTTTAGCCATAAATGTTAATTAATGCATTAACTATCAAACATGTACTAACGTGGTAAAGACTGCCGTTATTCATGCGTGAATCTATAATGACTTAAGGATAGCTCTTCATCAGTTCATGATTACTTCATGCTAAATTAAGAATTAATTCAGGTATTAATACATGATTATTTGTGTCTCTTGATGTAAAGTGTTACTGAATTTTTAAATCATAACATGTACATTTACATGTACAAAAATATCACTTGCAAGTTAATATTTTTGGTTGCAAAAGCGTCCATTTTAGGCACGGTCTGGAGCCCTGTATATAATAATTAATTGCCATTGAAAATATAGACAAATTTAAAAGTTACTATTTATTATCATAATCTTTGGTAATGTTGGTGAAAATCAACCAGAAGACCAGAACAACCTTCTTGCTCTAAGATTCGACTTAAGTCAAAATCAGTTTATTGATGTTATTAAAAGAACAGCAATATTTTTAAGTTACATAATGGTAAGTATTTAGTTAAACAGTTGTACAAGTTCTTATATAGTGATTATTCATACAATGTATGCTAACGGAATATGTTCAATCTTTGAGGCCAATATAAAGCACACTCAAAATAAATTTCAAATACCGATCCTGATAAAACATTTGATATTTCAGGAAACTTGAATCTTGAATTGAAAAGAAGCATTGAAGAACTAAAGTCAGAATTTGGCAGAAATCATCAAACTCTCATTGGTCAAATAAAGAAGCTGAATGACATCACTGATGAAGTTGAATCTGTGCACAAGAACACCACAGTGGGCAGTTTGGTAGGATCATCTATTGAAGCAGTTGGAGGAATCGCATCCATAGCAGGTCTGGTGTTGGCCCCGTTCACATTAGGAGCTTCTTTGGCTCTCACTGGTGTTGGTGCTGTTACTGGAGTAGCTGGAGGAGTAACAGGTGCAACATCTAACATCACTAACGCGATCAAGCAGAAAAACCTGCGTGAGACTATTGAGAAGATCATCAATGATATCCAGAACACAGTCAAGCCAATGAGAAAGCTTCTGGGTAAAATCACAGAGGACATTGAATTGGTGAAGAAGACATTAAATAAGCTTGAAATTCAGAGAGCAGAAAGAGGTGTTTTAGACGTATTAAAGATTGCAAAAGTAGCTAATGTGGCTGACATTGGTAAAACGTGTGCAGAAGCTGCCAAAGAAATCCGTGTGTATGTAAAAGCTGTCAAAGCTATGCGTGGGTCTGCACAGGCTGCCAAAGCTGTGCGTGGATCTGCACAGGCTGCCAAAGCTATCCGTATGGATGTAGTGTTCGCTGGCGGGGTCTCAGCTCTGTTTCTTGCTCTTGATGTTTACTCTATTGTTAAAGATGCAACAGAGCTCTTTGAAATGAATCAATCAGCAGACAAGAGAAAAGCAGAAGATATCAAATCAGAAACGCTGACATTTATTCTTCATATGAGAGAAACAGCGGCTCAGTTTGAGAAGATTGTGGATAAAATTAAAGATACCATAGATACATTTTTTTAACAAAATGCTGCAGATCAGCACTTCCTCTCAGGCCTGGCAAAGACACAGAGAACATGATCAAACATGTTAATAAAGATGATAATTGATAATTTTGAAAATTGATAATTTTTTAACATTATTTGATCAGTCTTGTTCTTGTGTTTCTGATTATTTTCCGTGTGGAGTTTTGATTGGAAAAAAAAGTCAATCAAAATATTATTATCATTAATTGTTTATTTTATTTTCCTGTTTATTGTTAATAGAGAGAGAAATGTCTATATTTTAGTTTATTTTATATTATTGTTTCATTCAAGTTAAGTTAATTTGGGTTTTTATTTTATTTTGGCTGTCCTTGAAGTCTATTGCATCCAATATGTTTATATAATAATAATAATAATAGAAAATGGATTAAAAAAACAGATTCAACCCTGTAAATGTTTGATACACATTGACTCTTGAAATATAGTATCTGACTGATATTGTTCTTCATGTTCATATTCTTAAACCATGTTATTTTGTAGGATTATTCACTGCTCATTGATCGGCCTATCTCTAGTGTTTTCTGTTTCACTGGTTGTATTTGTAATTATTTACTTTATATTGTATTATTTAGACCAATGTATCTGTCACAGTGAGGCTCTGTGACTAGAGACTCTTATTATGAAAAGGGCTTTAATTTGGACACTGCATTATGAACACACACTTCTCACTGTAACATCATGATCTGTTTTGTGCCAATTTGAGCACCAGTTAACACAGATATGTTTGTGTCAGTGATTGTGTATTGTGTAGTGTTGTTCCTGTCCTCATCATGACATTTCTTCCTCAGTTTAACGTTTAATGAGACATACATTTCACTATGTTGATTCATGTATTGTGTAAAGAATTAAAACAATCATGTTGAATGTTTATTGTTTCTATATAACCACTTACATATTATAAATAGTCATACTTATGTACTGGAACATTTTACCAAAACCTGCTCACAGTAAATGCCACAGTTTTGAAGATCTCATTCCGCCAACAGAAGAACAGTTCATTGTTCTCATGTGTGCGGGGAGATTGGTGATCTGTTTAATTCTTGGCTGAACATCTTTAATCATTACTAATTAATTGAGTTATTTTGTTTCAAATGTTTATGCATTTTGTATTACTGTTAAATCTTCTTCTTTTTTTTTTTAATCTTTATTACCTTTCATTTCTAAATGGTTTAGTCCAATATGGGCTTGGCCTTTTTAAGATGGTCTCTCAGAGTTGTTTGAGAGCTCATAGTGAGCTGGAGGATAATTGTATAGCAAAATTGCTGTTTTGAATCAGTTTATTGGTTTAACCGAAAGCTTGTTTGCATATAACTTTTGAACAGTTTATTTTATTTTAGTTTGTTTTGTCTTTTGGGATTTTCACTGTAAATACCATTTGAACTCCATTTGAAAAACCTTTATTTTTGCACTTCTTGGAATAAAAACAGACCTTTTGACCTTATCATCCCGTCACTTAATTTTTACGCCTCCATCTGCCGGTACATTCAGAGCAGTGCTGCTGCTGTTCAGTACATGTCTGTGGCTCTTTTTGTTGCAGTTGGTCTTTTATCTTCACTTGATTTCAGGCTGGTTTTGATGTTTCCTTCATGTGCTATCAGAAATTTTATAGTTCCCACTTCTGAAGTCGTGATTACGAGCTCTTTGCATTCAAGTACTTTGTTGATGGAATGAACAGGAATCATGGAGAACACAAGATATTCTTGCCTGTTTACTGGGAAAATCTTATTAAAGCCAAAATTATATTTATTGTCCCATACACTGACAACCATATAAACATTCACAATGCTATCCAGACAGTCCGCTTGATGGCGACTCTGTAATTTCAGTCAAATGGCTATTTTCGCTGTGTATAAAACATACAATACACTTCAAATGATTATTAAAATATGTAATATGCACAACATTAATGACAAGACGATCTAGTTGTTATGGGGAAATAAACACTAATAAATCATACTGTCACAGCAGTATTTCTCCTCTCCACCATGTTTAAAGTTAATGGCCTGCCCATCTCGGGAATTTGGGTATCAAAATTATTTCCGAACTTCCCAGTGGTAAACGGTCAAAGACGAGATGTCTACATTTGTTGTCCGAACCCGAAGGCCATTAATTTAACATAAAAAAATATAAATAGGTGTAATTATAATATTAAATCACTTAACTTTTACCCTTCTTTGACCCAGAAATATATGTGTGTTGCAAACTATTAAATTATGGGAGTTTTTGAGCCTTAAAGTGTCAAAATATCATTCAGTGTAAATGACTAAGGCCCGGTTTCACAGACAGGGCTTAGACTAAGCCAGGATTAGACATTAGTTCAATTAAGTATCTTTTATAAACGTTCACTAGAAAACATTACAGGTGTGCATCTTGAGACAAAACAATGGCACTGACACACTTTAAGATCTGTCAGAGCAAGTTGCTTTCAGTTAAAAAAGCCCAAACATGCATTTTAGTCTAGGACTAGCTTAAGCCTTGTCTGTGAAACTGGGGCAAAAGTGTTTTTAAAACCTTGAAATTCCTCCTAAAAATATAAATGAACACCCATTTCATAATTGTGCTAGTGTTTGCAGAAATATATAGAATAATGGGCAACATACTGCATCTACAATATATTTTAAGACTTGAATAATATTTGTCCTGACTTTTGTGTTTCATGAATGTCATTCAGTATAACAAGATATATATAAAAAAAAACATTTTAAAGCATATTACATAATGGTACTCATGACACAGTGTGACACATCACAAAGAGGACCCATTGAAGAGCCTCTATCTGTGGGATCAGGTGAGTAAATCTTTCTGAAATATTTGATGATTTCTCTTTTTCACTCTCTAGTAATCTAACAAAAGCACATGTCCTTGTACAACACAGAAAAGATACTTTTAATGTTATTATTTTATAAAAAGCTATATTAAATATGAAAATTAAGAATGATCTTGATATGTTAAGGCCGTTACTTTATATAGGTGGCCAAGGCACTGCCTGTTAAATATGTTCATGTATGAAATCTGTCCTTCAGGATCACGCTTTTGTCCTTCAGCACAACAAAAGTTTCATGATATACCACATTGTCATCTGTCATGCTGAATGACAGTAGCTTTTTCATCCCATTTTTTCAGTAATTTGCATCTAAATCATGTAGTTCATATTTACTTGCTGTATAAAAACTGATTATTATATTAAACTATTTTATGGCATTTTAAGGTATTTCAAGGATGTATCATATTTTATATGTTACAAAAACAGCCTTCTTCCACCTCAGAAACATTGCTAAGCTATGAAATACCAGTTCTTACCAGGTCAAGAAAATATGATCATATATCACCAATTTTATCATCTCTACACTGGTTACCCATTAAGTTTCGTATCGATTATAAAGTATTGCTAATGACCTATAAGGCTCTAAATGGTTTAGCTCCTGTGTACTTAACCGATCTTCTATCGCCCTACAATCCTTCACGCTCCTTAAGATCACAAAACTCTGGACTTCTGGTTGTACCTAGGATATCTAAGTCCACTAAAGGAGGGAGAGCGTTTTCACATTTGGCTCCGAAACTCTGGAATAGCCTTCCTGATAATGTTCGGGGCTCAGACTCCCTCACCCAGTTTAAATCTAGATTAAAGACGCATCTCTTTAGCCAAGCATTCACATAATGCATCTCATATCAGATCAATTGCACATGATTATCTTTGCTTAATGTTATGAACAGCAGCTACGCTAATTATTCTCTATTTTGCTTTTCTGTTTTATCTCAGGACGCCAGCTTCAGTTTGGATCCAGCCTCTTATGAAGACTTCAGATGACCAACACCCGTGAAGAGACGGAGCCAACTCCTGCGAGGACTTCAGATGACACAAACTCTGGATCAACATGCACTATTCCAAATATTGCTTAATATCCTAATCATTTTTAACATGTATTACTTTAATGAGCTCATTGTTTCTACATCAAATTAATACATTGTTAGCTAACTGCATTATTTGTACATTTCTGAAACTACATAATTTGGACACAGTCAACTCTGATAACAGATCACTCTAAATTGTAATGTTGACATGCATTTCCTGTAAATCTATGTACCGTGGAAAGTGCTATACAAATAAATGTGAATTGAATTGAATGTTATAATGACAACTGTTTTTCTGCCAATACATTGAACAATGTTTTATAGTTGTTGTAAGACAGAAACATGTCACCACATGGGCTAAACAGATTTATCAAAGCCTTTAGAAAGTGACTTTGACTATATACCCAGTGCGTACATTGTTAGATCCACGTTTTGTGGCGGTAAATTTAGTTCAACATTTGACATTTGTTAAACATTTGGTTTCATACCCATAAAAACTCTCTGTGCATTTTATGTTTTCAGCCCAAACCAACTCAGACATGCATAAACAAATGTCCTTTGCATAGCACTTAATTTGAACAAATAATATAATTAAACAATTTAACTATATGATATTATGATATCAAACTAATGGTAAAATGTTCAGAAAAATATTACTTTTATTGCATAAGGCTGTTTTTAGAATTAGCATTTCACATATTTTATAATAATTTTGGAAATTTAAATGTATGCAATACCGTAAATACATTCAACTACAACACTGTTTGTCCTAAAGTTATCAAGCCAACTGTAAATTACTCAAATATTATTCTCTATAATGCACACTGTCTCCTCACAACTTCAATCCCAGCTGAGCCAGAGAGTCTTTCCTTCAGATTCTGTGGTTGGTGTTTTTCTGCTGAGTCACCTCGAACAGACGAAGCGTACTTGAC
>RJVU01048094.1:441679-455906 GCA_003731715.1 Anabarilius grahami | reverse complement strand
TGCCAGTACTGTACTGTAAAAATACAAGAAAATCGTTAACAGTGTAGGTTTGGTGTGTTATTAACATAACCTTATGTATACTGTCCCTTATTAGGTTGTATAGCTCCTAGTTCTGGCCTCCTCCCGAGGGAGTTGTTAGGCTGTATGCCCATTATCCCCTTGCTTATGTAGGCGCAATTGTGAGATTAACAGCTAGGTTGTAGACTGTTTTTGACTCCCTGATGCTGTCTCTCAGGTGGTAGGCCCTTATCTTTGCGTAGATAAGTTATGCAGGTATTGCTAGGCCCCACTTCCTAGAACTTTCATGCTAAAGGAAATGAATTCCTCTGAGCCACTTGATATCTGTATTTATCAAGTTTGACTTGACGATGCTAGTTTTTAGCTTTTCGTCTTCTAGGCTTAGAACGGATTTGAGGATCTGTATGAGAGTGTTTTTCCGTTTAAACAGCATGTATTTCAAAGTTTTACGTTACTTTGAGTTCTAGACTTTTGCCCTACATATATAATAATAGTAGGCCCTTTTTGCTGTAAAGCGGCCTCTATTTGAGAGGATGGTGACTACATATTCCCCAGTTAAGAGGTGTATTGGTGTCACTGAGTGCATCACCTGTTGGATTGCATACTCAGGGTAGTTAGAACCACTTTGTGAGGAAAGTTGGTATCTATTTAAGCTCCCTGGTGATCTTGTTAGCGGCTATATTGCATATAACTCGGATTAACTGATCATGGTTTGCTCACATATGTACACTACCACAGGCCCTGCCACGTGTTTGTTTAAGTTAGTAGGCTTTATAGCCTCCCTTAGACCATATTGGCTTTGTTTGGTTCCCTTTAGTCACATGTTTGGTACATTGCCTTTTGGAATGTGTAAACCTAGTGCAGGTTGCAGTTAGCTTCCCGTAGTTATGATTGGGTAAAAGCTGGTTACCTGTAGCTTGGTCCCCTTTTAAATTCACGAGCTGCAGCCACGGTCATTGAATCGGTAGGCCCCTTCAGGCCTCCTTTTTAGTCCACACGTTGGCACGGTTGGTGTTTTTAATTTGTAAACAATTGTATGTGAGCTTATTATGCTGCCACAGGTTGGCACCCGCTTATATATAGCAGGCCCCATTTTCAATAAAGAAAAGCGGCCTCTATTTAAGTGTTTGGTGAACCCTTTCCCCAGTGTTACTGAGTGCATCACCTGTTGGATTGCATATTCAGGGTAGCTAGATCACTTTTTAAGAAAGTTCGTATCTGTCAGCTCCCTTTCAGTTATCTGTTTATCAGCTATATTGCATATAACGGTGATTTAAGGCTGGACTGTTCAGCCTCCTTCTAGTTAGCAATAGTTTCGTATTGGCTGTTTAATGGATATCAGTTTGCTCACATACTGTTGTGATATTACACTGCTTCAGGCCCTGCAGCATGTTTGCTTGAGGTAGCAGGCTTAATTAGCCTCCCTTAGACCATGTTGGTTGTGTTGGTTCCCTTTAGTCACAAAAACTTAGGGTACTTTGCCTGTTTGGAAAGTGTAGCCTAGCACAGGTAGCAGTTAGCTTCCCATAGTTAGCGGGTTAGAGGTGGTTCCCTGTAGCTTGGTTCCCCGGAAATTCACGAAATGAGGCCACGTGTCGATTGAATTAGCAGGCCCCTTCAGGCCTCCTTTTTAGTTTACATGTTGGCACAGATTGTGTTTTTCTGTGCGGCTTAAGATGAGATGTCAGTAGTGAAACCTTACTGAGGTTTGGTTTAACCTAATGTTGCCTCTATGAGTCGACGATTCTAGTTGAGCTAAGAGCCACTTAGCACCTAGGTTGGACCTTTGTGCTTCTGGAAACGGCCACGAGACTTACGCCATGTGTCTTGAAGGATGCTACGTGTCTGTTGAGGTTATAGGCCTTCCAGGCCTTCCTTAATACGTGTTGGCGTACGCTGTACTCCTCTTGCTTAAAGAGTAAAAGGTGCTTTTACTGAGTACAATGCTTGTCGGATTGTGTTGGGTGGATTATAATAAGAGCACTGTGCAGCTATCTATTGCTGCCATGGAAGTTGTCTGTCTGCCGCAGGCTTAGACCGAGGTTCAGAATGGCTTTTACCAAAACAGGCCACTTTCTGAAGTTTACTTCTGTTTTCATATATAAAACTGTTGTCATGTGGAAAGCCCCTTGAAAAAGTCGGGCCTCCATGAGTATGTGCTCTTGGCATAGTCTACCTGTTAGGTGAGCTCTGCGCTTCCCCCTTGGGGTTGGGTTTGTAATAGTGCTTAGCTCCCTAAGCTGATTATGATGGTTAGGCCTTGATCAGGCCCCGTCTTAAGAATCAGCCCCAGGCTGGTTTGTGCTCCCCTTCAGGGTTTTTAGCGCACAGCCTGAGAACAGGGAACGAGACTCTGCGTTTCCTTGCCATGCTTCGGGTTGCCTGCCTGCAGAACAGTCCCTCAAGACGATAGATGCTGGCTGTCTCTCCAGGCGCTCCTTTATACTTTCGGGTCGCGCCGTATGACGTCATAGGCTGTCGCCAGCCAATAGGAATTGGAGTTATTGGATAGTGCTTTCGGACACCTGGGTCACGTGGCGTTCCCCAAAGTGTTTACTGCAAACGCAGAGTCTCGTTCCCTGTTCTCAGGGAACTATGGTTACATACGTAACCTGAGACGTTTTTTTGGACGCAAGTCAAATGCATATGGCTGTCACACCAGAAGCTTGTTATTTTACTTTATAAAGTTTTAAATAAGGATATTTGTAAGGATATTTGGCCTTTATTAACCCCCTGGAGTCACGTGGAGTATGTTTTTGTATGCACTTTTTTAAATTTCAAAAACTCATCATCCTCCATTCACTCCCATCATAAAGATTGGACGAGCCAGGATGTTTTTAATATATCTCTGATTGTGTTTGTCTGAAAGAAGATAGTCATATTCACTTAGGATGGCTTGAGTGTGAGTAAAGCTTGAGGTAATTTTCATTTTTGGGTGAACTATCCCTTTAAACTTTTATTAACTGAAAATCTTTCCTTGTGGTTGTTCAATTCATGAAACATACAAGTACTTCTTTGTTTGCATATATTCAGAAGCCCAGCACACTCAACACCATTATGTTGAGGGATGAGGTGAGAGAGCAGTAGGGCTTTTACTCAATGACAAACAAAATAAAAACAAACAAATACTTGACACACTGTGAACATCACACAGACAGGAACATTAGACAACAATATGACACAGGACAGAGAATAAATAGGAATGAGGGAGAGCAGGTGAGGCAAAAGAACAAATAAGATCAAGAGGGAGAGGTCAAGACGTTAGACAGGAGAGTGCTTTTTTTGTCCTTTTATGAGTTTGATATTCCACTTTCGAAGTGCGAAAAAGCAGCCTGGACTTGTGACAATCTTGTGCGTTTGTAACAACATGTAGCTATACATGATGTTTTGGGTGAACGATTCCTTTAAAGGGGACCTATTATGCCCTATTTAACAAGATGTAAAATTAGTCTCTGATGTTCCCAGAGTGTATATGTGAAGTTTTAGTTCAAAATACCCCTATATTTTATTATAATATTATTTTATATTATAGATATTTTTTTTATAGCATGTTAAAATTGCTACTTTCAGTGGTTAAGCAAAAACGAGCCATTTTAGTGTGGTCCCTTTAAATGCAAATGAACTGCTGCGATGGCCTAAGAGGGCGGAGCTTCACGAGCTTGTTCTTCCCTGTCAGGATTCAGTCAGGATGCACTATAATGTCAGAAACTGCGAATATATGCTGCATGGAGATAGAACAGGTATAGTTTAGTTCAATTACGGTTATAACTTATATTGCCTTCTTGTTTTTAATCTACTATATTAGTACAAGCCTGTTGTACCGTCTGAATGATGGCCAAAACTATACCGATGAGTTTTATGACGTTTATTGTACTTCACAGAAAATATGAAGCATCCGTTTTCACTCTAGAAAATCTCTCTAAGAGCTTAATAAAACACTGCAAATGTACATTAAAATATTATCCATAAACTCTCTCTCTCTTTCCCTTGTATTATTATCACCAACATACAGAGCGATGAACACAGAAACACTCGTTACAACTAACAGTAAACCAATATATAAAGACCTTATGCCTTTCGGATGGTGCTGAATAAACTTTATACCCGTAAATAAACTCAGATGAACTGTAATAAAGCGCTCTCACCTTCATTACTGCCGTATCCAGTATCACTCTGGAGACTGTAAGCTGCATCACGAACAGTTTTAAATTGTATCCTCCTTGAGTGGCACATTTTTAGCACAGTCTCTGTTTTGTATTTCCCCTTTGTATTGATAGTCGTTCACTAAGCAGTCCGGTGTGAAATGATTCGCGCAGACATAAACGAACTTCGACAGAACTGAGGGAGCATTTTCCTGGAAAACCAAGTTAATCCACCTCGTCTTCAGCGGCTCAGATTTAGGGAGTAAACGGAGAGAGCTCTGTGGATTAATCCATCCAGCTACAGAACACCTAAAACGCTCGGGAGACTTTCTTGTCAGTGCAGCAATGGAGGAGTCACTGTAAACAACGCACTCAGGGCGGTTCTAAGTTCAAACTTAAGTGTCAGTCAACATTGTGGGCGGGGCCTGTGGCTTTTGTGATGTCACACTGCCAGGGATCTGGAAACGGTTTGTTCTGAGACACTGCTTATGATTTATGGGGATTAAAAAAAGGAGTGGTTGGATTTTTATCACTATAGGGTGGTTGTGTACACACACTGCCAACACACATTTATGTCCAAACACCATGCAAAAGTGAATTTTGCATAATAGGTCCCCTTTAAAAGCTGCTGTCTGACTGTTTGTATGTGTCATAGATCCATACATAGAGTGTGGATTCACCCAAACAGTGAGTCAAACTATTGCAAGGAAGCCTTCAGTAGATAAAACTTTTGCTCCTCAAGACATTATTCCGACATCTCTGTTAAGGCAAATCATTGAAACAGTCGGTCCATATATAGTTTCTATAATAAATAAAAGTTTTATTTTAGGGATTGTCCCCGATTACTGTAAACACGCTGTAGTTCAGACCTTACTGAAAAAAGAAAATCTGGATAAGAGCGTATTCTGCAACTATAGACCAATTTCTAAACTTCCATTTCTTGCCAAGATTTTAGAGAAAAGTGTTCTTATTCAAGTCTTTCCTTGATGAAAATGATATTTGTGAAGTATTTCAGTCAGGTTTTAAGAAACATCATAGCACAGAAACAGCACTATTAAAGGTTTTTAATGATATTTTTTTGGCAACCGAACAAGGGAATATGACTGCACTCTTGGTTTTAGATCTCACAGCAGCATTTGACACAATTGACCATCATATTCTCATCTCACAACTTAAAACATGTGCTGGCATCTCTGGAAATGCCTTAAAGTGGTTTGAATCCTATTTGTTAAATAGAAGTTTCTCTGTTGGTATGGGTGAGTGTACATCATCCTCATCACATTTATCGTGTGATATTCCTCAAGGGTCTGTGTTAGCACCGCTTCTCTTTTCTCTTTATATGCTCCCATTAGGTTCAATTCTGCACAAATACAGCGTGTCCTTTCACTGCAACACAGATGATACACAATTGTATGTATCATTCAAGTCAAATGATTCCACTGCCATGGAAAGATTGTTGGCTTGTCTAAATGATGTTAAGGCATGGATGTCTATACTTTTTTTGAGCCTAAATTAATCGAAAACAGAATTGATAATCTTTGGTCCTTCTGAACTTGTTAACACAGTTAAAATTAAGCTGGGTTCCCATTCAGTCGGTCACGTTCGACGTACGTCGGACAGACCGACGAATAAGAATCTCGCTAGAGAGGCCAATCTACTTCGAGTGTAACTAAAACGAGCTAATGCACATTGGCATGCAATCATATGCATCAGCTGCTCGCCTCGCAGCGCGGGTATATAATGAGCAGCAGGTGCGTTGCATCTTCAGCTTTTCGCTTCGGAGCCGAACGGTGTTTGTTCCTGTTCTACATTTACATTTACATTTATGCATTTGGCAGACGCTTTTATCCAAAGCGACTTACATTGCATTATCCTATACATTTGTATCCGAGTATGTGCAATCCCTGGGATCGAACCCATGACCTTGGCATTGCTAGTGCCATGCTCTAACCACTGAGCTACAGGAAAGCTGTTCTCTGCAAGCGAGTGTCTGCTAGAAGACGAGTCAAGCTTTTTGGTTGAACTTCTCTTTTTTTCCAAATGCGGGCGAACAGCACAACAGCGGGGTCGAAGTCCTCTCTTTTTCTGTTTTTTGTTTTGTTTGCCGTTATTGATCAAATAGCTGTTTTGACAGCGTCAGAAGGCTGTTCTCACGGCCGGTACGGTGCGCTTTTGAGCGCTGAAAAGCCGTTTTTACGGCTGGTAAGAGTGAGCGCCTTCAAAGAGAGAGAGAGCACACGACAGGCTGCACACAATCCCTGTCTGTGTTGCGGCAGCCGTTCCCCTGCGTGCTTCAGCACTTTTAAAAGAGTAAAGTCCCTAAAAGAGCTTACACAAGTAGATTCGCGTCTTTTTAATGATGACATCCTACTTGTGTTTCTGGATGCGGTCATTTCCTGTCCTCACTGACGGCCACGATCACTGTTTCACATGTCTGGGCGCATGCTGAAACGATGTTCGTGGGTGTTTCATGTTTTCATATGAGAACATGATCACGTCGACACGCCGGTCGTGACTCTTCTTTTTCTGGGAAGCTTGAGTCCCCTCTGTTGTTGGCCAGCTGCCGCTTGTGTGTAAAAGCACAGCCGCAGGTCTGCCCGACACTCTGGGAGACCGTGGAGATCAGCGAGCGCAAAACTCTTGCTCCTCTGCGTGTCGTGTGCCGTCGAGCTGCCGGGCTGCAGCGCGGGTTGTCAGGGCAACCCAGCGCTCGCTCGGCGCTCTAGATGCGCGGTTCCCTTTCCTAATCTCCATTGTAGCGCCCTCTCTGGTGCACCAGAAGAGGTCTACTTTGCTGATATGGCTTGGGTGACATGAGGTTGAGGGGTTCCTTCGGGGAACCAACCCCCTAGGGCCCCTCCCTCTCTAGCGCATTGCAAGCTGTGCAGTTTCTGGATTGGATTGCTGGTCCTTCTCATAGGGGAACCTAGCATTTCATTCAGAGCTCCAGCTGAGGGACAGACGTCGATTGCAGCATAGGAGAGAGTGCTGTAATGGTGTGTGCTTATGCTGACTCAGATTCGGAGTTTACAGCCATGCTTTCCTGGGTGTTCCAGATGTGCATGGAAAACTTGGCAGTATGGAGGTATATTGGTGCCATAAATATGGAACACCAAAAGTGCCAAAATCTGCATAAAAGGTTTTCCTCTCTCACTACCCTCTTGAATGGGGTGGCTGTACACAGACCACACCCACCCTGCATGTGAGGCCAAGGCACTCTTTTTGCATGAGGGTAGTTCTGTGCTGGGGTTGAGCTGCGCTGCTTGACTAACCGTGATCAAGTCACGGCGCAGGCCCTCAGCCAGACGATGTCCACCTCAGTGGTCCAGAAGTGCCTCCTGGCTTACCTTGTGAGGTGCAAGAGGTTGTCAAGCTAAATGCTTTCTCAATGCTCCCATCTCACGAGGTGACCTTTTTTCGGTGACACTGTCGAGGACTGAGCCCAGCGGTTCTCCTCAGTTAGTAGCGGACCGGGGAGCTTCCCATGACAATCCATTGAGTTCCTCTTGGGCTGCCCCTCAGTCTGCTCATCGCCAAGGGTGTCGTCCCCGGCAAAAAAGCATGCTCTGCTGTGTCCGTTGCGGGGAGATGACGCCTCCCGTCTCTGTGGCTGTTTAAGTGGTTGGTCACCCTGAGACGGGCGACCCAGAGATGGGTGGGGCTGCTCTTTCCACCTCTGGAGGAGGGCCGGGTGGTAAATCCTTTTATTGTGTTTGTTTCTGTTCCGCCGCTGGCCCAACAGCCAGCGGTACCCAAAAAAAAAAGAGCAGTTCCTCCATCTCCAGGGTTGAAGAGGGCTTGGAGAGCAGTGGGAGGAGAAAAACCTCACCACTCTCATCCCCCTCTTCTGTCGCCAGCGGACAGCAGCGAGCAGCGGGTAGCCAAAGCCTTGACTGCTCCCTCTGTCCATCCGTGGAACCAGGTAAGTGTTGCCCAGCACACTGTGACGCCACTTCGGGCCGCCTCGCAAAGAGAGCCCCCCGAGCCGCGTCCCTGTGTTCCACCTCGCTGCCCCACTGCAGGTACACCGGTGGTCCCTTTGGTCCCGCTTGTACGGTCTCTGCGAGCCTGGTTAGCGCTCCCCAGTCCGTCTCGCTGGCTCATTCGGACCATCAGGCTCGGCTATGCGATTCAGTTCGCCCGGCGTCCCCCCAAGTTCAGGGACATCCACTTCACTACAGTGAAAGATGTCGATGCCCCTGTCTTGCGTGCGGAAATCGCGGTTCTACTGGCGAAGGATGTGATAAAGCTGGTCCCTCCAGCCGATATGAGGTCAGGGTTCTACAGTCCCTACTTCATTGTACCCAAGAGCAGTGGGTTACGACCGATCCTGGACCTGCGAGTTTTGTATCGGAGCCTTCACAAGCTACCGTTGAAAATGCTCACGCAGAAACGCATTTTCGAGTGCATCCGTCCCCAGGATTGGTTTGCAGCGATCGACCTGAAGGACGCGTACTTCCAGGTCTCGATTCTTCAGCGACACAGGCCATTCCTGCATTTTGCGTTGAGCAAAACAGTACAGACTCCTACCCTTCGGGCTGGCCCCGTCTCCCCACGTCTTCACGAAAGTCGTGGAGGGAGCCCTTGTTCCCATGAGAGAGCAGAGTGTTCGCATCCTCAACTATCTCAATGACTGGCTCATTCTAGCACAGTCCCGGGATCAGTTGTGCGAACACAGGGATCTGGTGCTCAGACACCTCAGCCAGTTGGGTCTTCAGGTCAACTGGGAAAAGAGCAAACTCTCCCCTGTGCAGAGGATCTCTTTTCTCGGTATGGAGTTGGATTCGGTCGAACAGATAGCACGCCTCACAGAGGAACGTGCTTAGTCGGTGTTGAACTGCCTGAATACATTCAATGGCAGGACAGCGGTTCCACTGAAATTCTTTCAGAGGCTCCTGGGGCATATGGCGGCCGCAGCGGCAGTAACACTGCTCGGTCTGCTTCATATGAGACCGCTTCAACACTGGCTTCATGGCCGAGTCCCGAGATGGGCGTGGCAACGCGGCACGTTCCGGGTGGCAATCACTCAGGAGTGCCGCCAAGCCTTCAGCCCGTGGTCGGACCCTTTGTTTCTTTGGGCAGGAGTGCCCCTAGAGCAAGTGTCCCGGCATACTTAGGTATTCACAGATGCCTCGGCTACCGGCTGGGGCGCCACGTACAATGGGCATGCAGTGTCAGAGGTATGGACGGGCCCCCATCTGCGTTGGCACATCAACTGCCTCGAGTTGCTAGCAGTATGCCTTGCTCTGAGCTGCCTCAAAGGGCCGCTACGGGACAAGCATGTACTGGTAAAAATGCGACCGTTGCGTACATCAACCATCAAGGTTGTCTACGCTCCCGTCGCATGTCGCAACTCGCCCGCCATCTCCTCCTCTGGAGTCAGAAGCGTCTGAGGTCGCTTCGTGCCATTCTTGTCCCTGGTGTGCTCAACCATGTGGCCGACGAGCTATCACGAGCTGAGCTGCCAGGAGAGTGGCGACTCCACCCCCAGGTGGTCCAGCTGATCTGGAGAGAGTTCGGAGAGGCTCAGGTAGACCTGTTTGCCTCACCAGAAACCTCCCACTGTCAGTTGTTTTACTCCCTGTCCGAGGGAACACTCGGGACAGACGCACTGGCACTCAGCTGGCGCCGGGGCCTTCGCAAATATGCGTTTCCCCCAGTGAGCCTACTTGCACAGACCCTGTGCAAAGTCAGGGAGGATGAGGAGCAGGTCCTCTTAGTTGCACCCTATTGGCCCAACCAGACCTGGTTCCCAGAACTTTCACTCCTTGCGACAGCCCTCCCTGGCCCATTCCTCTGAGGAAGGACCTTCTTTCTCAGAGACGGGGAACTCTTTGGCACCCGCGTCCAGACCTCTGTTCATGTCTGGTCCCTGGACGGGACGCGGAGGTTCTAGGTGACTTACCCCCCGAGGTACTTAACACCATCACTTCGGCACATGCACAGTCTACAAGACGTGCTTACGCCTCGAAGTGGATCCTGTTCGTCGAGTGGTGTTCTTCTCGCCGAGAAGACCCCCGAAGATGCTCGATCAGAGTCGTGCTTTCCTTCTTGCAGCAAGGGTTGGAGCATAGGCTGTCCCCTTCCACCCTCAAAGTCCATACTGCTGCTATATCTGCATATCACGACTACATAGATGGCAAGTCTGTTGGTCAGCACGACCTGGTCGTCAGGCTCCTTAGAGGGGCGAGTCGGTTAAATCCTCCTCGTCCTCCCTCCATACCCTCTTGGGACCTTGCTCTGGTGCTAAGAGCACTCCAGATTGCTCCCTTTGAGCCCTTGCAATCAGCAGACTTAAAGATTCTGTCTATGAAGACTTTGCTGCTGGGTGCATTGGCCTCCATCAAGAGGGTAGGGGACCTGCAGTCATTTTCGGTCTACTAAGCGTGCCTAGAGTTCGGGCCGGGTGACAGCCACGTGGTACTTAGACCCCGGCCTGGCTATGTGCCCAAGGTTCCTACCTCTCCCTTCAGGGACCAGGTAGTGAGCCTGCAAGTGCTGCCCTCGGAGGAGGCAGACCCAGCCCTGGCTTTGCTCTGTCCAGTTCGCGCTTTGCGACTGTACTTAGACAGAACCCAAAGCCTCAGGACCTCAGACCAGCTCTTTGTCGGTTATGGAGGCCAGCAGAAGGGAAAGGCTGTCTCCAAGCAGAGGATGGCCCACTGGATAGTGGATGCCATCGCCCTGGCTTACCAAGCTCAGGGCGTGCCCTGCCCGCTCAGGTTGCATGCTCACTCCACGAGAGGTGTCGCATCCTCCTGGGCGCTGGCTCGTGGTGCCTCGCTGACAGACATTTGTAGAGCTGCGGGCTGGGCGACACCTAACACGTTCGCTAGATACTATAGCCTTCGTGTCGAGCCGGTCTCCTCCCGTGTTCTCGCCACAGGTCAGAGGCACGGAGAGGCCCCGGCTTAGTGTCGGCTTGCTGCGCTACATGCGCTTCTTTTCTCCAGAGAGTCCCTACAAGGCAGACCCTGTCAAGTCCTCCGATATCCCTTCGGCAGCCGACGTGGCGGAGCGTCTGGCGCCAGGCCTATACTCCGTTGTATCCTTGAGAACCGGGTTTAGGCTGGGTTCCATATGTGTGACCCTACGGGGATCCCATATGGTTGGTCCCACGGTTGCTCCTAAACGAAGCCCATGTCTTTCCCTCTGGGAGAACCTACCCTTCATTGGGTTGGAGTCACCCCAGCTCTTCCATATGTAGCACAGCCCTACAGGGTTAGTCCATATGTACTTCTCCACATAACTCCTTCGGGGAAGGATGTGGCTTCCGCAGCGTTCCTTTCCCAGCAAAAGGGTATGCTTTCCCAGCGTTATCCAATAGTCTCACTGAATGGGTTTAGGGGAACAGCAGTGATCGACACTCTCTGTGTTAGCCCTGTCCCACCGTCCTCAGGCAAGGGGGTTCAGGTGGCTTACAACAGAGCGCTGGAAGGGGGTAGCTCCTGTGGCGCTTTGGTAGGGATTCCTATTCGTCGGTCTGTCCGACGTACGTCGAACGTGACCGACTGAATGGGAACGTCTCGGTTACAAAGGTAACCCTCGTTCCCTGAAGGAGGGAACGGAGACGTACGTCCCGTCGCCACAGTCGCTGTACCCCGCTGATGCTGCCACCTATCCGGTTCGGCTCCTCAGCGAAAACCTGAAGATGCAACGCACCTGCTGCTCATTATATACCCGCGCTGCGAGGTGAGCAGCTGATGCATATGATTGCATGCCAATGTGCATTGGCTCATTTTAGTTACACTCGAAGTAGATTGGCCTCTCTAGCGAGATTCCTATTCGTCGGTCTGTCCGTCGGCTGTTCCCTGAGCCCCTTTAGGAAACACCACGTAAAAAATTTGAGGATGATTTGCGATAGCGCACTAAAATTTGACAAGCAGATAAATGAAATTGTCAGAATGATTTTTTTCTAAGATTAAGCCTTTTTTATCCCAGAAAGATTTGGAAAAAGTTATTCATGCGTTTATTGTCTCAAGATTAGATTACTGCAATAAAGTCTTAGACAGACTGCAAATGGTCCAAAATGCAGCTGCAAGACTGCTCACAGGCACTGGTAAATTAGATCATATTAACCTGGTGTTAAAATCATTGCACTGGCTGCCTGTTTCTTTTAGGATTAATTTAAAATTTTTATTATTTGTATTTAAATCTCTACATGGCATAGCTCCATCTTATATTGCTGATCTAATTCAGGAACAAAAGCCAATAAGATCCTTACGATCTCAATCACAGAAACTTGCTGTTCCTCGGTCTAAGATGAAATCAAGGGGGTTCGCGCATTTGCGGTCGCTGCCCCTAAATTATGGAACAGCTTTCCGTTATATATTAGGAACATACCGACGCTCGGTCAGTTTAAAAGCCATTTGAAAACATATTTTTTTATAGCGTTCGATCATAGAAGTTGCGGATGTTGCTAGATTCATATATGCCTCTTCTGATCCTAGTTAAGATGTACTTTGATTGTCTTTTTAAGTTTTTATTATTTATTTTACTTATATAACTATATGGATGTGATCCTTTTTTTTAAATTGTCTTTTTAATGTGTTATTGTTTGTACAGCACTATGGTCAACGTTGCTGTTGTTTTATTCAGTGCTTTATAAATAAATTTGAATTTGAATTTAAAACTATGTTTTATAATCTAATAATATTATACAATATAATATTTTTTATTGTTTTGTACATTTTGTACCAAAGCTGAACTGAGTCTAAGTCTCTAAATATTGTTTCAGGGACTACTTCTGGAAAAACAAAGCTAAACATTGTGTTGTGTGGATATAATACAACACTCAAGACCTCAGTCTCTAGAATGTTTCGAGGGAAACCGAGTATACCTCAGAAAGAGACAGAGAAAGAGAGTAAAGTGTGTGTGAAGAAGAAAGAGGAGAAGATTCATGGACGTCAGATCACTGTAATAGAGCTTCCAGCTCTCACTCAGCTCTCAGAGGAGGAAGTGATGCGGGAGACTCTCCGGTGTGTGTCTCTCTGTGATCCTGGAGTTCATCATTTCATCCTCGTTACTCCTGTCGGTTCACTGACTAATGAAGACAAAGCAGAAATGGAGAAGATTCGAACAATATTTAACTCCAATGAGCACTTCATGGTGCTGTTCATGGCTGAACTCACTGTTAACAAAAGTGTGTCCGATTTTGTAACATCCACAGAATCTCAGAAGGTTGTGAGTCTCTACGGGAGTGGGTACCATGCGATGGGGCTAAAGGATCACAGAATCTATGGAGGGATCTTAAAGATTCTAAATGGTATAGACACCATTAATCCTGAACCCTATTCACTCCAGACATACATGAGAGCTCAAGAGAACAGAGTCAGACATGAACTAGAGGAGAAACTGAGTGCGAGAGAGAATGACATCAAAGAGTTACAGGAGAAGATCAAGACACCGGGTGAGTGAATTTATTTAAATTTCTGAACAAAGCATCTTTGTGAGAATACAGTAATTAGCGTACAGGTTATTTACAGTACAGTACATCTATACTGGGTGAACCATACATGAATAAATGCCCTTTTCATACATAAGCCACCTATTTCAAGGAGAAAAAAATTGACTCAAAAATATCATCTTAAATGTAATTTGTAAATAAAAATCTTTTGCCGTTAATGACTTGCTAAAGTCTGTGATCCCTACACAGCACCAGACCCTGAAGGTTGGGATACACTACACGACTTTCTGGACAAGTTGAAGCTAGTTGCCGAAAGTCAGAGCCAGTCTGCAGATTTGAGCTGACAGATTTAATAAAAATTATGTAGGCCTAGCATATGATGGTCACAAACTCTACATTTTTATCTTTAGACTTTGATTCCATCCAGTCATCAGAGATCAAACATGTTTGATATTTTAAACACATTGTTATCACTTGTCACGCATCTCGTAGAAAAAAGGCACATTTCTGTTTAAGTTTATTGTGTTCAGAACAACTTGAAAGTCTGGTAGAGTATGATCCTCAGTTATTTAGCATATGATGCCCAGTTTTTCCTCTGTAACCATTTACAAAGTCACCAGGTTTTTGATGTTCAGATTATAAAAGTCTTGTGGTGTATTCA
>RJVU01048094.1:418106-430535 GCA_003731715.1 Anabarilius grahami | reverse complement strand
CCCCCCCCCCCCCAAGAAAAACAAAAACAAAACATTTTTACATTTTTGTATTATCATATGACATCCCCTTCAGACAATAAAATTAAAATGTATGTGTCATATGCTTGACATTTTTGACAACAAGGAAGTGAAGGAGATGTTAGACCACATGCTGTCAAACCTCCATGACTAGGAAATACATAGAAATTCAATTTAAATTAAAGCTGCAAGCAGCGATGAAAGGGCCCTCACACCTGAGGCCACTGCCACCCGTTGGCCTTAGGAAAACAGTGAACAGTGGGCGACATGCATGTAAGCGAGTAAATTTCGACGTGTCTCACTTCCTGTAAGGAACCATTGGTGCTCGGGCCCTAATAATATATCATTATACATCCAAATGTGTCCAAATGTACTATTTGGACACAAATGTACTATTGTTCATTACTGGCAGGCAGTATAATATCCTTTTTGCCTGTGTTTTAGGTTGATGTTTGTAAGTTTTATACAAGACAGAGAGGAAAAGCTGTACATTTTTCAGAAAGTATTGATGAGTGACAGAAGTGCATCAGAAAATAAGGTTGTAGTGAGAAAGGAAGAAGTTGAGGATCAAGGAGGATAGGAGCAGTGAGGGTGATGGTAAAGATGAAGAATATAAGTCATAGGTTGTTGTGGAAGTCAGGCATTTTGGTACATTATCCTTTGCCAGTTTGGAAGATGTGATCCATACTACAACCAGAGGTCAGGAAAGATGACACTGCCTATTGGCCTTTACTGACTCTGACAAGCAAATGCTCCAAAAATGATGACTAAACTGGTCAAAATCGAGTTATGTGTGGAAAGTGTAGGTTACAAAAGAAGAGTCTTGTTGATTTTCACTTGTGCTACATCATTGATTTGGAAATCCAAGAAGGAAACAATGTTTTTTAAAACACTAATGGGCTGTTCACATACAACATGTTTTTCTGTTCCAATGCTGTTTTTCCATTAATGCGCTACTTTTCCATTGTTTTTCTCTGTAAACATGCACTAGATGGACGTGTATGACCGTTGCACTCGTGTCTTGCATCTTTTGCAGCGTCTAAAAATGTAAAAGTAATGTTTTCTGAATCAGTGTCAGCTGCAAAGATGAAGTTGACATTGCTGACTCTCATCATCTCCGCATATACTGGACGCACCTAGAGAGAAAATGCACATTTCATTCGGATTACATAATCAGAGTAGACTCTTTTCGTTTTTAATTATTTAGTTTTAAAGTAGATATTTCAAGCTTTCTATAGATATATTTCTCATGTCTGCGAGGCAAGCAGCCGCTGAGTTTCGGTTCATTTAGCCTATAAGTCATGCTCCAGTTCACGCGCCAGTGATCGCGTTCGCACATCCATGATTATATTGCCTGCTATATTTGCTTCTTATTTATTAAATCCAGGCAATTGGTTGATGAAACATTGATTAAAATTAAGATACAATTTTAACAAAACGAAATTCACTTTAAAGAGAGGCTTTCTATAAAACAAAACTTAATGAAGTGATCAAAATCATGTCTGACCCACTCCATGACTCCCGATATATTATATTATATCATCTTATGATGCATCTTACTCATGGTGTTCACTTTTCATAATCAAGTAAATGAATTTAAAACATAACATAGGACTATTTAAACATATATATGAATCTATATTTTCTTTAATGACAGTACAAAGAAATTTCATAAGCAAGAGCGGATCATGAGTCACGAGTCGGATCAAGAATCATTTATTCTTAGACTTCTATTTAATAATGGGGGCATTCAATTATTTGACATATTTTAATTTTTTTTTAAAGTAACGCACTAGTTACTTTCCCTGGTAATTAGTTACTTTTATAATGATGTAACTCAGTTACTAACTCCGTTACTATTTGTGAGAAGTAACTAGTAACTATAACTAATTACTTTTTTAAAGTAACGTGCCCAACGCTGGTCGTAAGCGAGGCTATAATAAGATGTGCCACCTGTACATCTGCAGGTCTTTTGTCTTCAGAGACCATACTGTTGTTGGAAATCTCAGAAGCATAGACCAGGAGACTTTGGAATATCTTTAAGCAGAAGTTACTCTTTATTGAGAAACACGCTGTGCGTCGCTGTAGTCATCCAAAATCTAACTAAGGCAGTGTACTTGGTAGTTCATATACATTCAAGGGGGAGGGATACACAGAGTAGAGGTGTGGACAATCTAAACAAAGCATGCAAATGCAGTACAGGAATCAGTCCATTCCCTACATTTCCCAGCCATGATCTAATCAGCATAACTGTGTCATTCAAATGCATAGGTGCTAATCCAATCAGTCTGGCAGTATCACCCATGCCTTTACATTATCATAGAGACAAAAGCACAGCTGTATCTTGAGCTGGTCATGCCACATGGTCAGGAAGTGCATGAGACAAAAGGTTAGTGTCTCAGACACCTGGGCTGCCTGCCTTAACACAATATACATAAAGTTTTCAGTTCATATACTATTACATTGGAACCTAGATATAACATAGAACAAATTTGTAATCCCACAGTTCCCCCTTTGAGAGTTCTAATAACTCTCACAAAATACATATTTAGACACTTAAAAGTTTCATTCTTGTAACCTATGATCGTTACAGGCACATAGCACTTGCTCTGTGTTGATTGTCTTTAGTGATGAATGGCATGTTGACACAGAAACAAACATGCAGCTAGGGCCCTTGTAGTTATTACGGGTAATAGTCTTTTCTGGTTGGAACATTAATTTCTTTGTGATGAGCGTGGGTCATTTGTTGAATTAAACACTTGATACTGTGGACGCATAGATAGTAAACTAGTAGGAAAAACAACAGCAGAATTGCTATTTCCTTGATCCACAGCCAAGGTTTACCTAACAGGTTTCTGAACCATGAAGAATTATCTTCAGTCATCTGGTGTAATTTTGCTGAAAGATCAAGAATATCTTGTTGGATTTTGTTCAAGTTCTCTGTTTGATCCATTAACCCGGTGCAGCACTCAGGTCCGATAATGGCGCATGCTCCCCCTTGCGTTGCAAGGATGTAATCCAAAGCCACTCTGTTCTGTAAGATCATTATCTTGTGCGAAGCGAGAGTGTCTGTAATGTTACCTAGAGCCAAAGCCGTATCATTGGCCAGTTTCTGTACAGAATTCTATAAGCTTCTGACTTGATCAAGGGCCTGCATGACACCATAAGACGCAATTAATGCACCAAGAGTTCTTGACCACCATGTTTGAGCATAAGTGAGTCCTGGAATGCAGCCATCTTCTTTGTTTGTGATAGGAGCTGAATTATATAGATGTGAAGAGCTTGGGGTGGAGTGTGTATTTTCTCTGATAGCTGGTAGAACATAAACCAGGGTGCACCTGCCCTTTTAAGTCCTTTTCCTCTCTCCCTGCTGATGGAGTAATGTCCACGTGGGATTCTGTTCTCTTTTCGACCACAAGGTTGCAACGTTCACGAGGAATTTCACCCAATGGAGTCGAGGCTGAAACATAATTTTCCACGCACCAAGGAAAAGTAATTGGAAAAAAAGAGTAGATCTGTCATGATGGGAGTAGCTGAAGTTAGGTTGCAGGATGGTAATCCAGGAATGCAACATGGAGAAGCTGGAGGAGTTGTGATGTTGTGACATGTACTCTTGTTGTATATTCCACTGGTATGAACTTCGAATAAGGTACATGTGTCACAGTTGGAGATGGGGTGTGCCACCCATCCGATTCCTGCTCCTACTGAATGTGGGTGTGGCATGCAAACGTTCTTTCCAGCAAACAAGGCATTTCTTGACATACTCATCAACTCTAAGAATATGTTGTTTCTGGAGTCTACACTTTGTGCGATGTCCATGATGATTACTAGTATGGCAATCTTGATCATGTTGATGGATGACTGAAGTTCCCGTATGTGATTCTCAGCGTTGTGTATTTTTTTTTCTTCCATGACAGTTGGCTCGGTAGTGGGTCTAGTTGTCTTCATATGCAGGTCAGGAGGTCGGTGCGTATGGGTCTCGGGACAGCTATCAAGTGGTATCTGCACAGAGTAAGAAAGAAAACCAAAGACAACTGAGCAGTATGTGTTGAAAAGTCTGCAAACACTAGGGTTGTATCTTATGTTCAATCTGAGTCTGGTATTGTTGTTCCCTCTTTCCCTATTTCTTAATTCCTGTGACACCTAAAGAACGGTGAGGTAAGGATGGACTAGTGAGTGGGGGAAGGCCTATGAGGTAGTCTTCACCGCAGGATTGGCCCCCGATGCCTGTTGCATTCGGTTCTTTCCTGGGCTCCTCACTGGTCCGTGTGTCCTATCCTATCCCTGTAGGTGGGGGAACAACTTTACAGTGTGACACATGAGTCCAGGTTTTCCTTCACTCACACAACACTGCAGCAGCTGTAATCAGCATCACTTGATGTGGTCCGTGCCTGTTTCTGAATGACTTTATCATGACCCACTGACCTGGGATGATTGTGTGTCCACCTTCTGGTGGAGTCTGCCAACAAGACTCAACTCTCTCTCTGGCACTCTGTACTGCCTTTGTGAGGTTTTCACAGTAAGTGATCAGAGCATCTGAGGCAATGTGTACATCCGCATTTGTAAGATCAATTACACCTGGCATCTGCATTGGGCGCCCTGTAATAATCTCATGAGGGCTCAGTCCTACTGATCTGTTAGGTGACGCTCTCATGCTACACAGTACTGCTGGCAGTGCCTCGACCCATGGTACTCCTTCCTGAAAATGATTGACCTGAACCCCATAGAGAATCTGTGGGATATTGTGAAGAGAAAGTTGAGAGACGCAAGACCCAACACTCTGGATGAGCTTAAGGCCGCTATCGAAGCATCCTGGGCCTCCATAACACCTCAGCAGTGCCACAGGCTGATTGCCTCCATGCCACGCCGCATTGAAGCAGTCATTTCTGCAAAAGGATTCCCGACCAAGTATTGAGTGCATAACTGAACATAATTATTTGAAGGTTGACTTTTTTTGTATTAAAAACACTTTTCTTTTATTGGTCGGATGAAATATGCTAATTTTTTGAGATAGGAATTTTGGGTTTTCATGAGCTGTATGCCAAAATCATCAGTATTAAAACAATAAAAGACCTGAAATATTTCAGTTGGTGTGCAATGAATCTAAAATATATGAAAGTTAAATTTTTATCATTACATTATGGAAAATAATGAACTTTATCACAATATGCTAATTTTTTGAGAAGGACCTGTAGAGGAACATCTTTGTACAGATCAATTATTGATTCAGGAGGCAGAATTGTCTTCTGTGCTGTACTACTTGAACACACTTGTACTGTTGCATAATAACAAGCCTGTTTAGCAGCTACATCAGCAAGAGCATTACCTTTAGCTTCCGTAGTATTAGTTGTGAGATGTGCTTTCACTTTGATCACCGCTAATTTCTTTGGAAGTTTCCTGGCAAACATTAGATCTTTCACTAATCCAGCATGCTTAATGGGGGATCCAGCAGAAGTTAGAAACTGTCTACTCTGCCAAATGACACCAAAATCATGAGCTATCCCAAAGGAATACCTGGAATCAGTGTAGATATTTGCTACCGATCCTGAAGCTAGCATGCATGCTCTAGTTAAGGCTACTAGTTCTGCAGCTTGAGCTGAAAAATGATCTGGAAGTCGACCTGAAGCTACCACTTCAGTGATGGAAGTTACTGCATAGCCTGCTCGTCTGTTACCCTTAATAACTTGAGCTGACCCATCAACAAACAACTCCAATTCTGCATTCTCTATAGGAGTTTCTTTTATTTCACTCGTAGCTGCAAATGTAAGCGTAGCACAATCGTGAGTCATTTCTCCTTCATCCTCTAACACAACTTCAGTCATTGCAGACATCATACATGAGGATGGGTTCGTGACTGGCGCACGCTGTAAAACAATGTTCGGGCTGTGAGAGTTGTTAACCAATTTCCCTAACGAAAGGAGGTGACAGAAGTGACTTTTGCTTGATTCATTAGTGCGGACACTGTATGAGGGCATCTTACATTTACCGTCTGTCCTAACACCATTCCTGATGAAGCCTGAAGAGCTAGATGAACTGCCTGCACTGCTCTAAGACATGGGCCCATCCCTTGAGCGACTATGTCAAGTTTACCAGAATAGTAATGAATGGGGCGTAAACTGCCCTCATGATCTTACATTAGACATGCAGTCATAAAGCCTAAGTGTTCATGGACATAAAGCACAAAGGGCCTATCAGATTGGGCAATTCCTAATGCTGGTGCTTGACATAGTGCTCTCTTCAAATCATTGAAAGCATTGAGATGAATTTCTTCCATACAAACAGTATCAGAATCTTTAACCTGGCCTTTCAACAAGTCATAGAGTGGCTGAGCAATCGAGGCATAGTCTTCAATCCAAGGTCTACAGTAATCTGCTGTTTCTAAAAATGATCGGAGTGTTTTAATGTTAGAAGGCGGAGTTATGGCTTTGACTGAAGCAGCTCGATCCTGTGTAATGGATCTATTTCCTGCACCAATTGTTTGACCCAGAAATGTGACTTGGTTTTTAGCAATTTGAGCTTTGTGAAAGCTGCATTTGTGTCCTCTTTTCTGCAAATAGTCCAACAATGTTGCCAATTCAGTTTGATGTACCTCGTGATCTGTAGAGGCAATCAAAATATCATCAACATATTGAATCATAGTGGACTGTTTGACTGTACATTCTGGGTCACACAAGTCACGTCTGACAGCCTGATGGTATATAGTTGGGGAATTCTGAAATCCCTGTGGTAACCGTGTCCACTGGTATTGCTCATAGTCAACTGTGAAAGCTAACCATGCCTGGCTGTCAGAGTGCAATGGTACAGAAAAGAATCCATTAGACATATCAATTACTGAAAAAATCTTACAATCTAATGGTAGGCCATTACAAATTGTAGATGGATCTGCTACTAGGGGGGTGATTTTATCAATATGTTTATTGGCTAATCTGTAGTCTATGGTGAGTCTCCATGTCCCATTAGATTTTTTGATGGGCCATATGGGTGAGTTACAGGGACTGTTGGTCTTAACTAGCACTCCTTGCTTTAGCAATTTTTCTACAATAGGTTTGATTCCCTGTATAGCTTCCTTATTGATCGGATATTGTTTGGTAACGGGAGGTGGAGTTCCTGTCAATTTGACCAGTTCTACACCTTTCAAAAACCCACAATCATCCTTGTCTTTGGCCCAAATTGGATGATTCTGTAAGAAAGCATACTCAGGAGTGGTTGCATTATTAGTAGAAATTTGTGCTGAGGAAATTTTTATGCTAGCAGATTCTGAGGACAGGTCTAAAGTTAGATGCACTTGTCTCAGTAGATCCATGCCTAAAATTGCACCTGTATTTAATGGAGCACATAGCAATTTCGTAGTCAGAGTCTTTGGGCCTAACTGTACCTCTATGGACGGGGTTTCATACAAAACAGAATCTTCACCTATTACACAAGTTAAACAAAGTTTAGTTTTCTTGTATGGGATGTTTAAACCTTTAGCCAATTTTGTAGGAATTACTGTAATTTCTGCACCTGTATCAAGCAAAAAGTCAATCTCTTTCTCTTGTATGCTACCTTTCACAAAAATTATTTGGTCATTGTGATGGATTACAGGGGAAACGTAGCTACTCACAGCCCCAACAATTATTTTTTTTCCTTTTCTTTTTGTGCTTTTAGAAGAGCCTGAGCGAGCTGTCCTAAAGTTTCAGTGTAACTTGGCGGGACTACTTCAGGGTTGTAGGCGGGCTGAGAAGGAGCAGAGTTATGCATATTGTTTCTTTTACTATCTTGCAACTTCTTCCTACACTCTTTCTCCCAGTGACCTGCTTTTTCACAGTAGTAGCATTTGCCTTCTTTTCTAGGCCATCTTTTGTCTTGATTTGTTGTGCTAAACGCAGCTGCTGCTACTCTCACTTTTGCCTTAACATAAGCATCTCTTTCCCATGTAGCTAAGCTGTCTAGGTTACTTCTGATGGTTTTGTTAGACCAAGTTATATCTAGGAATGGCAAGGCTTTTCTGTACTCGACTAAAAGGCCATGTGACCAGATGCGGACTAAGGGTCCCTTGTCATCTAGCACACATTCAGAATCATCAACTATTCCACTGTAAGTCACAGCTGACTGACAAAACCTTTCAGTGTATTCACTCACAGGTTCTTCTTTCCTTTGCACACAGTTAGGGATTCTGGACCAGTCTATTTTGGGTCCCATGATATTCTTTATAATTTTCAAAACACCTTCTCTCAAATCGCCTTTACTGACATGTTGTAGTTCAGAAGTAACAGCAGACTCAAAACAGTTGAATTCAGTTTCATTTAGAATTTGTGACATCAGCTGTGTGACTTCTGTCAACGACATGTCATAGAGACGCATTTTGCTTATCAATGCACTTCTAAATTCAGGAAAATTTGTGCGTGCTGAGGGTAAGCTCTGGGATAGTCTCTCTACATCTTTAGGTCTTAGCGCCTTGGCAACAGTTTGTACTTGGACAATAGAAGAATTTGGAGGAACACTTTCAATTCCCTCAATTCCCTGAGATCTTCTCCTAGCACCACATACCTTCACTGAATCTACGGGCACATCAGTTACTGATTGGATGGCTACATCTTTTTCAAAGAAAGCTTGTAAATCAGGATAATTTTTATCAGACTGACTAACTTCATCCACATCAATTTTTGCTGCAGCTTTGTAGCGGTTCAATTTCTTAGTCAAAGAAGTTACTCTAGCACGGAGCTCTTTGTTCTGTTCCTCTAGCTCTGAGTTACGCTGAGACTGTTGTGTAGCTAGCGCTAAACCAAATTCTCTGTGGCAGCAGATAATGCCTTTCACATTGTTCTTGCGAATACATGCTCCTAGTACCTTTTTACACTCATCTACAGACCAAGTCTTGTCTGGATGGATCTCATATTTCTGAGTGAGTTCTTGTCTAACTTTCTCAGTGAACATTAGGTTCATTTGCACTCCTAACTGTGATTTGAATTCGCTATCTGACCACAAAGGAGTCGCGAGACTGCCTTTATCAGTTGTGGGGATCAGTCTAGCATTCTTTCTAAACATTTTGTGAGTTTCTTGGTTACCACACAATCAAAACACTAAAATTTCTCTGATCAGCAGAGGGTACACTTGTTAACACACTGTAACAGTTGTAACCTTCCCTGATTTAAACAGAGGATGAACCTTCTTCTCTAGCAAAGTAGAGGATGGCTATTCTGTTAACACACCATCTTCCCTGATTAAACAGAGGATAAACAACCTTCCCTTATAAAGCAGAGGATAAAACGTCCCTAACTTTACAGAGGATAAACCAATATTAGCACGTAATGCTAAATCTTCCCTGCCGAAAACAGAGGATACCAAATATTAGCACCTAATGCTAATCTTCCCTGTCTACACAGAGGCTAACCTTCTTCTCTAAAAGAAGATTTTTAGAGGATAACTTAGTTAACCAAACCCTACAGCTGTCTGTTAACTCTTCTCTGACGGTGCAGAGGATAACAACTTTATAATGGTCTTCATGGTTCTTTTGGATAGAGTATCACTCACCAACCCTTGGGTGTACAGGAAAATTCAGCCTGGATTTTCTTTTGGATCAGATCTTTGTTGTGCTTGAAGTTTCAATCTGGATTGAGGTGAGAAGCTCTATCCGGGTCACGGCACCAAAACTGTTGGAAATCTCAGAAGCATAGACCAGGAGACTTTGGGATATCTTTAAGCAGAAGTTACTCTTTATTGAGAAACACGCTGTGCGTCGCTGTAGTCATCCAAAATCTAACTAAGGCAGTGTACTTGGTAGTTCATATACATTCAAGGGGGAGGGATACACAGAGTAGAGGTGTGGACAATCTAAACAAAGCATGCAAATGCTGTACAGGAATCAGTCCATTCCCTACATTTCCCAGCCATGATCTAATCAGCATAACTGTGTCATTCAAATGCATAGGTGCTAATCCAATCAGTCTGGCAGTATCACCCATACCTTTACATTATCATAGAGACAAAAGCACAGCTGTATCTTGAGCTGGTCATGCCACATGGTCAGGAAGTGCATGAGACAAAAGGTTAGTGTCTCAGACACCTGGGCTGCCTGCCTTAACACAATATACATAACGTTTTCAGTTCATATACTATTACATTGGAACCTAGATATAACATAGAACAAATTTGTAATTTGTTCCTTTTTCAACTCTGTCTGACAAGTGAAAATTGAACACACATGTATGATACATATTATATATTTGAGAGAAAGTCATGGCTGAACAAAGCAAAAGGTGTGTGTCTCCGTGTTCGCGTCCCATCTCTGAATCGGACACACACCAGTATTGTTTTGTTTGTTTGGGGAAGAGCACGCTGCCCTTGCGTTGTAACAGGTCGAGTGCGAGCATTGTGAATGTTCACAGTTGAAGTGCTTCGCGTTCGCTTTGCTTATTTCAAAGGGGCAGCAACCACAATGTGATCGTGGGGAGAGACGGGTCCATCCCTTTTGCTCTCTCTCTCTATCTGGATCGCAATGTGCTTTGCAGTGATGATAAAGTGAAAGGGAACTGCTCTGGGAGTCCCTCATGCAGTGAAAAACTAGTCAGACCCCCAAAGTATTTATAAAATAAATATGAAGTGAAGTGAAGTGACATTTGGCCAAGTATGGTGACCCATACTCGGAATTTGTGCTCTGCATTTAACCCATCCAAGTGCACACACACAGCAGTGAACACACACACCGTGAACACACACCCGGAGCAGTGGGCAGCCATTGCTGCGGCGCCCGGGGAGCAGTTGGGGGTACGGTGCCTTGCTCAAGGGTCTCACCTCAGTCGTGGTATTGAGGGTGGGGAGAGCGCTGGACATTCACTCCCCTCACCGACAATCCCTGCCGGACCTGAGACTCGAACCCATGACCTTTGGGTTACAAGTCAGACTCTCTATCCATTAGGCCACGACTGCCCTAAATATGTCTTTGTGCCCATGACGTCAACCCGCTTGACTATCGCTGGTGCGAAGGCACGCGTTTATACGATACTGCCTCGTAGGACATACAGTGTAAGCTTTTTGAAGAATTCGAAAGTGCGGTTTTGGCGGAAGCACTTGGAAGGCGATCATTTGTGTTCATAATGCATATACATTTACTTTTTTTTTCCGAAAATGACCGATTGTTTCGCTAGATCAGACCCTTATTCCTCGTCTGGTATTGTTTAAAGCCCTTTGAAGCTGCACTGAAACTGTAACTTTGACCTTCAACCGTTTGGAGGCCATTGAAGTCCACTATAAGGAGAATAATCCTGGAATGTTTTCATAAAAAACCTTCATTTCTTTTCCACTGAAGAAAGAAAGACACGAACATCTTGGATGACATGGGGGTGAGTAAATTATCAGGAAAATTTAAGTTGAAAGTGAACTAATCCTTTAAAGAACAAAAGACAAAGAAAATCCCTTTCTGCTCTTGACTGAATACGTTTTATAACTTTAAGGTAACCAATGTAAAATAACACTGGATGTGTTATTTTACATTTGATTACTTTAATTTCTGTAGTATTTCTTACTTGAATAAAAACCTACTTAACCCGAAAAAAACGTAGTTTCATAGCTCTCTATTCTATTGCATTTATTTGTGCTGTTTGCAATTTTTTTATTCGTTTATTTTATTACTGAGTTTTACTTAGTTCTTATGAAAATAAAACTTTGCATTGAAGAAAAGTAGATTTTTGTTTGTATATGCTGTCCATTATAGTTCTTAGAAAGGAAATCGAAATCATCAAAAATAGGTATCGGCAGATCACACTATCAAAAAAATCGAAAATCGGAATCGGCCAAGAAAATTGCAGTCAGTGCATCTCTACACAGTAAAATCCACAGAGTTAAATCAACTCTGCTCAGATAACATTTGGTCCCTCTCTGAATAGTGTTAAAATAACACTGAAGCAGAGTTAAAGTTAATGAGATAATTAAGCTATTAATTTAGGGATGATTGAACATTAATGATGAACACCTGCTGTTAACAATCAGAATAACTGAAGAAAAGAGAAACACAAGAACTACAAGTGACTTCAGCCAAAACCATTTCATTGAAATCAACTGAAGGTAAAAGACATTAAATCTCTCAAGATCTGATTAAAAGATCTGATTTACTTATTACTAACCATATTGACTTTATTTCTGTCACATGTCTAAATAATTTCTTATTGAGAATTATGTTGGTGTTTTATTGGTAAATAAATTATGCCACCATCCTGGTGGTCAGGGTTTGTTTTAGTTGGGGTCTTGACCTTTTTATGTTTTTAAAATAATTTGTGTTTGAGCAATTGCAATAGTGTTTCACAGCAAACACTTATGCATTGCCGAATCAAAAGACTAAAGGAGCAGATCCACATAAATTTGCAGCTTGAAAGCCATTTCAAATAAGCATCACAAAGAGGTCTCGTTCTCTTTGGTTTCTTGACTGAGATTCAG
>RJVU01048094.1:376950-409530 GCA_003731715.1 Anabarilius grahami | reverse complement strand
GCTGCTGCCAGGATTCTGAGCAGAACCAGAAAACATGAACACATCACACCAGTCCTCAGGTCCTTGCACTGGCTTCCAGTTGCATTTAGAATTGATTTCAAAGTTCTGTTACTTGTTTATAAATCACTCAATGGTCTAGGACCTCAATACATTGCAGATGTGATCATAGAATATAAACCTAACAGATCACTCAGATCATCAGGATCAAGTCATTTAGAAATACCAAGGGTTCACTCAAAGCAAGGAGAGTCTGCTTTTAGCCGTTACGCCAGCCGCAGCTGGAACCAGCTTCCAGAAGAGATCAGGTGTGCTCCAACAGTAGCCACATTCAAATCCAGACTCAAAACACATCTTTTTATCTATGCATTTGCTGATTGAGCACTGTGCCATGTCCGAACTGTTTGCATTTTATTTTACACGTATTATCTTTTTATTCTTTTAATTCCTTTTCCAGTTTTTATTTCATTTTTAATGTATTTTATATCTTTTATGTATCATCTTGTTATTTCTGACTTTTAATGCATTTTAAATATTGCTGTCTGGTTGAAAGAGCTGGGAGAATTTGGAAGAAAGCTTTTGTGATTAGGTTAAAATTTGGTAAATTTGGATAAGGGGACAAACCATGGGGAAATTTGAGCTGTGGTGCATGGTTAATGTATCTCTGGATTACAGTCAGGACACTTTCCAAAGGGGAAATTTGAACTGCGTTGAATAGATAAGATATCTCTGGAAGGGGGATTAGGGCTGTGTGGCGCAGTTTGAGGTATCTTGGCAAAAGGGGAGATTGAAACTTTGTTTATCAGTTTGAAGTGCCTTAACAGGAAGCAGTCCTGTCATGTGAGGAAGACACATTTAGATCTGCTCTGATGGATAGATCCGTTTAGATCCACTCTGACGGACAACAACAACAACAACAACAACAAAAACTCCCTAAGACTTCCTAGCTCATCCATCCAGATAGCAAAATTCTCTGTTTTTACTGTTATTTCTATTCCTTATGTTCTATTTTTATTATTCTTCTTTATGTAAAGCACTTTGAATTACCATTGTGTATGAAATGTGCTATACAAATAAAATTGCCTTGCCTTGCCTTGGCTTAAGTGAACATATAATAGTCGAGAAAGACAAAATGTTTTTGTGAATACGCACAAATTTTGTATCGGATAGGCATTTCATCCACACGGGATCCAGTGTTTTCAGAAGGTGAAACCACTATTTTTTGAAACCAGGTCCCAGAGTGGATAAATCTGAAAACGCCATCTTTGCGTTTTTGTGTAGACAGCCTATCCGTATATTTTGTGAAACGATGATGTCAAAACAGCACCAACAACAGCAATAGCAGACTGTAGATGCTTGTGTTCGTGCTGCAGAAGATACTGAGCCAAAATAAAGCGTTATTTCTAAGCTTTACTAAAGTCACATCACCTGGGGTGATGACATCATCAACTTCCCCCGATTCAAAGGGCCCAGGGAGGCTTAGCTCTTCCTAATTTTATGGGCTACAACTGGGCCGCAAATCTTCCAAAAATTATTTGTTGGTATAATTCCCCTGAGGTTGATTGGTGTAAGGCAGAGGCAAATACTTGTATTTCTACATCACTTTCTGCTCTAATAACAATGAAATTACCATTTTCTCCCTCTAAGTACTCTTCAAGCCCAGTTGTATGTTCTACGCTTAACATATGATCACAGTTTAGACAAAGGCATAAACTCATCAACTTTTCTATGCTTCTCCCTCTCTGTAATAACCACTTATTCCCTGCTGGTAAAATAGATTTCACGTATACACAGTGGCAGAGAGTAGGCTTAGCCAGGTGTAGTGATTTTTATATAGACAACACATTTGCCAGTTTTAAAGACCTTTCAGAGAAATTTCAATTGTCTCGGTCCAATCTATTTCGCTACTTTCAAGTCCGACATTTTATTCAAGCTCAGAGCTCAACTTTTCCTGACGCGCCACCTACTTCACTATTGGATAAAATTCTACAGTCTCCTATTGTTCTTAAAGGTCAAATTGCGACAATATATCAGATGGTTATGTCCTCAAATAATGTTTTAATTGAAAGAATTAGAGATGAATGGGTAAAGGACATTAGGTATTTAAGGAATTGAAAATACATGACAAAACTTTGGATGAGGCTTTGAATAGAGTAAATGGATCAACCTCTTGTGCAATTGTCTTATACAATTTAAAGTTATCCACCGTGCCTATTACACAAAATGCAGACTTTCAAAAATGTACCCCAATGTTGATGATTGGTGTGATCGATGCAAAGGTGATAAGGTAGACCTTTTTCACATGTTCTGGGCTTGTCAAAAGTTGAAAGACTATTGGACATTCATATTTAAAACACTAAATGAGGCCTTTAACTTAGACATAATACCCAGTTTTGAAGTTGCTATTTTCGGAGTACCAGAAAATGGTGTTTCATTGACAAATAAGGTAAAAAATGTTATTGCTTTTGCCACCTTACTAGCAAGAAGAAGAATATTATTGGAGTGGAAGTCAACTAACCCACCCAAAACTTCAATGTGGATGTGTGACTTGATATCATATTTAAAATTAGAGAAAATGAAGTATTTAATGAAAGGATCTGTTCAAAACTTTTATAAAACTTGACAACCCATGATCACATTGAAAATATGAAGACTCTCCCACTTAATTGATCATAGTAACTAAGTTTGATAAACTGATTTAAACACGATCACCATTGTTGTTTGGTTTCATAAATATGTACAGACCACAAACATGTCAGAGACTTGAATTGTATTGTTTTTTTTTTTTGTTTGTTTTTTTTATTTCAATATTTACTTATTTCTTCCTATAATGATATTGTTCATTTGTAAATAAGTATATTATTTAAAGTTTATTCACCATTTTATATTTTTATTTATTTATTATTATTATGATTGTCATTGTCTTAATATTTTATGTATTATTTTGGCGGAAGGGGTTATTATGGAAAAAAAGTTATAACTTAAATTGTGTGAAGCTTTCTGTTAATGCTTTGGAAAAGTTTATAAATAAAATAATTAAAAAAAAGTTTGGGTNTTTAAGGGGGAAGTTAATGAGATAATTAAGTCATTAATCAAGCACTAGGGATGAACACTTGTTGTTAACATGCACATTTTTGTTCAAATATTAAGTCAGTAAACTATTGCAAGGAAGCCTTCAGTTGATAAGAGAATGTATTGTAATCTAATTATATTTTACAATATAATATTTTATTTGTTATTTAATAAAGCATACATTTGGTACCAAAGCTGAACTGAGTCTTCTGTCTCTAAATTCAGGGACTACTTCTGGAAAAACAAAGCTGAACATTGTGGTGTGTGGATTTAATACAACACTCAAGATCTCAGTGTCTAAAATGATTAGAGGGAAACCTCAGAAAGAGAGTAAACCTCAGAAAGAGACAGAGAAAGAGAGAAATAAAGTGTGTATGAAGAAAGAGGAGAAGATTCATGGACGTCAGATCACTGTAATAGAGCTTCCAGCTCTCACTCAGCTCTCAGAGGAGGAAGTGATGCGGGAGACTCTCAACTGTGTGTCTCTCTGTGATCCTGGAGTTTATGTTTTTGTCCTTGTTACTCCTGTCGGTTCACTGACTAATGAAGACAAAGCAGAAATGGAGAAGATTACAAGAATATTTAACTCCATTGAGCACTTCATAGTGCTTTTCACTTCTGAACTCACTGTTAACAAAAGTGTGTCCGATTCTGTATCATCCAAAGAATCTCAGAGGATCGTGAGTCTCTATGGGAGTTGGTACAGTGTGATGGGGTTAAAGGACCAAAAAAACAATGAAGGGATCTTAAAGATTCTAAATTACATAGACACCATGAAGATTGAGCCCTATTCACTTCAGACGTATATGAGAGCTCATGAGAAGAAAATCAGGCATGAACTAGAGGAGAAACTGAGTGCGAGAGAGAATGACATCAAAGAGTTACAGGAGAAGATCAAGACACCGGGTGAGTGGATTTATTTACTTTTCTAATGAAGATTACCAGTATGAGCACATATGGACTCTAACAAGAGTCTTGAGGCCTACCGCTGCTCTGAGTGAGTGACAGGAGGCGTGTCTGTGTTCAACTGTGGTGTGCGTGAACTCGCTGTCGGAGAGAAGAGAGAGAAAGCACTGCAGGTATCGGTGTATATATACTGCAGAAAAGAGATATTGAACTGTTTAGCATATTTTAATAGAGAGATTAGAAAAATTTTATTTTAGCACTGTTAAGAAACCTCAAACCTGAAAGATTCTGGACTTTTGGAAAAACATTCAGAGCTCCAGCCCCCTAAGCCCACCCCTAGCTCCGCCCCTGCTACCCAGATAGCAACATTGTGTCGGCCCAGATCCGGCCCACATGCTGCACTGAATTACGGTCCTCGTGTGGGCTGCTTCTGTTTGCCAGATCTGAGCCACAAGCAAGCCACAGCAATGCCACATGTCAGCCAAGAGCAAACAAATAAACTGGACCTTGTCTGAGCCACAAAATCTGTGTATATTATATATAGAGTCATCTTAGATTAAATCAACTGAAGATAAAAGACATTAAATCTCTCAAGATCTCAACAGAGGATGATTAAACAACTCCACAAACAGCCTTACCAGCTTCATTTATTAATAACCAGATTGACTTTATTTCTGTCAGATGTCCACAAAAGTTGTTATTGAGAATTAACAGAAGTTTAACTCTAATGTGTTTCATTTTTAGTCATTACAATGGTGATCAGTTGTTCTATTAGTTGGGCTCTTAACTAGTATTATACATTTGTCTTTTTTGGCTGCTGTCACAGTGTTTTTTTAAACACATTTGCAGTAGCAAAGAAAGCTAAAGCAAAATGACATCAGATGATGATGGTCATCATGAAATAGCCTGATATCATTTGAATCTAACAATTGTGTTGTGTCATTGATTTGTTTACACTGCAAACTCTGCATTACTACATGAGATCCTGTAGCAATCAGTTAGAAGATTTTAACAGACATGAGCACTAAAAGTTAATCGATGATGACACACACAGACATCAAGAATCAGTGTAGGAATCTCAACAATGGTGACAATTAAAAGTGCCATGATGCAATGCATGCTGGGTAACAGTATAGTACAAAACACCCAGCATGCAGCATGAATAATTTATACTGTCCTTTTATTTTGCTTAAAGTCCCTGTAAAGTCAATTCTGAGAATTGTTTCTAAACACGTTATAAATGTTACAAAAGTATTGCTGAAACACATTACAAAGACTGTGAATTATGTAGTGCTGAAGTGTGAAGTTTACATTTACATTTACATTTATGCATTTGGCAGACGCTTTTATCCAAAGCGACTTACATTGCATTATACTATACATTTGTATCTGAGTATGTGCAATCCCTGGGATCGAACCCATGACCTTGGCATTGCTAGTGCCACGCTCTAACCACTGAGCTACAGGAAAGTTAGAGCATTAAACAGTTTTTCACTAAGTCTCTGTTCAGGATTTTTTTGGGAGGAGCTAAAACGGGGTCCGATGACGCACTGGAGCCCCCGAACATGGTCCCGCCCCTAACTATATAACTGTCGATGACGCACCGAGCGTGGCCCCGCCCCTAACACTATATAACTTTCGATGACACACCGAGCGTGGCCCCGCCCCTAACACTATATAACTGTCGATGATGCACCGAGCGTGGTGCCGCCCCTAACACTATATAACTGTCGATGATGCACCGAGCGTGGTGCCGCCCCTAACACTATATAACTGTCGATGATGCACCGAGCGTGGTGCCGCCCCTAACGCTACAGCAGCTTACCCGCTCAATCTCGAGTGTCATTACCGTTAGTTACAAAGCCCTTTGCACGTTTAGCTAGTAATGCCTTCGTCACGCAAATGCATATTACTTGGTTGTTATAATATACAATAGAGCTCATTCTCCTTATTTAAATTTCGTAAAAAGATGATATGAAGAAGGGGTGGATTAATTTAGTCTCTAAAGTAATATCGTTCTACACCGGAGAGTTTTACAAACTTTCATCAGACAGCTGGGATTCACTGATAATCTGCTGTTTTTGGTGAATGTGACTGAACAGACCTTGGCCTTCCTACCATCCCACCGATAACCGATGATATGATATGGAGCCAGACAGGTAAGATCCAAATGCAGTTTTAATCAGACAATCCGAAATCATAATCCATCCATGCCAGGGTCAAACATCCACATAAACAGTCCAAACACGAAACAGGAAACCAAAACAGAGAAGCAGGAATACAAAAGTGCACGTAACACAAATTAACACTCGACAAACAAAGGCAGAAACAACTCAGTATAAATAGACAGACGCTAATGACAAAACTCAAGACAGCTGGGTGCAATGAAAGGATAATGAGTCCGGGAAGTTGGTTATGGGAATTGAAGTCCAAAAGTGTGGTGAGGAACAGTCCGGGTTGGAGTGCCCTCTAGTGACTAATTAGGGCACTCCAACTGGTGATCATAACAGAGTCTCTCCCGTCCCGGCCTTCATCCTCCCGTCTCGCGGCGCTGACATCTGTCGACAACAGTCTGCAGCACGTGCCCACCAATGAGTGTAAATTGCCTTGTGTGCTTATGTTATAATTAGTAGGTAGTCCACAGTAACTCTACTAAAATGTGTAACCCTCTAACATGATTCTTTTTATATGCATCAGTATGTTTGACTCATTAGACAAGTCAGTTGAGGCTGCAGCACTCGCGAGTGGGCGTGGTTTCAGCTCCGACAGCAGACACACCCCCAGCGTTTGAGAGCAGAGAGCGCTGCCTATTTTTTATTTTTTTTGATAACTTATTTCATTTACTTGCAGATTTTTTTAATCATTCAAAATTGGCTGGGTGGTTAATAACACATTTTTCTGCGGTGTGACAAACTCAGAACACATACTTTAAAATGACTTTACAGGGACTTTAACTGTAAATATTTGCTTTTATTTTTTTCTGTTGTTTTTGTTGTGACATTTAGTAGTTTTTTGTGATGTCCAGAGTTGATCTGGGGCCCGTTTCAGAAAGGAGGTTAAGTGAAAACTCTGAGTATGTTAACCCTGAAAAGAGGGAAACTCTGGGTTTTCTGTTTCAGAATTGGAGGTATGTCAAACCCGAGAAAGCAGGGTAAGTCAAGCCCGTTTCTGAAAGAGAGGTAACTTCTACTAAGAGTCAGTTACCATGGTAACTTACTCTGTGAACCTAACCTGGTCGGGAGCAGGTTTTCTTTGGCAAACCCAGAGTTTCCTTTGGTCTCCTCCCCCTTTTTAAAGTGCAAGTGATGTTTAAATAGTTCATTCATTCATTCACAGTATAGTATAATATAGTATTTTTCATCCTATTTCAAGTACAAATATCTAAAAATTCTTAAATCAAGATGGATTTTCTATATAAGAAAATGATATAAGATATTTAGTCTTGTCTCCTGGGGGGATCTAAATTAAGTGCATTTTACTTAAGTAAAATTATCAATATCTCCCAGTGTGGTGATAAAAATAATCTTAATGCAAACGGAAAGTGTCGGAGTGTCTACCCAGGTGAAAAAAAAGTGCCGTAAAATACACTTTATTTTAGTACTTTTAGTACACTTCCATAATGTACTGAAAGTGCTCTATTTCCGTGCACTTATTTTGTACTTAATATACTAAAAGCTCTTCTTTAGTACTTCTTAAGATAATCTTAAGAACATCTAAGTGTACTCAACTGTGCTATTTTGAGACACCACGAATTTGAACTAAAATGTGCTTTTAACATAATATCTCTGTATTAAAAAAAAATTATTTAGTTACCACTTGTAGTACACTTGAACCCATCTTTCATACACTTTTAAAATAGACTTATGATGTATTTCAAATATAAGATTAATGTATAATGAATATATACAAAATGTATTTATAATTTATTGCCTACAACATTACGAATACATTTTGTATATATTTATCATATATTATTCTTATATTTTAAATAATTAATAAGTGTATTTTCTATGTCTGATGAGCACATTTAAAGGTGTATGAAAGATGGGTTCAAGTGTACTACAAGTGGTAACTAAATACAATTTTTTAAATACAGAGATATTATGTTAAATGCACATTTTAGTTGAAATTCATGGTGTCTCAAAATAGCACAGTTAATACACTTAGATATTCTTAAGATTATATTAAGAAGTACTAAAGTACAGCTTTTAGTATATTAAGTACAAAATAAGTGCACAGAAATAGAGCACTTTAAGTACATTATGGAAGTGTACAAAGTGTACTTAAATAAAGTGTATTCTACTGCACTTTTTTTCACCTGGGGAAAAATTTACTTATAACTAGTACATTAGTTATATATTTGTAAGAAAATCAATGTAATTTAAATTTAGGATTACTATATAAAAGTCTACTAAGATTGAACTCATTTTAAAGCATTGAAAGCACAATTTTAACAAATACACTAATAAAACTCCTCTGTATATTTTTGTGGTAGTATACTCTATTTCATTGCACTAAAAATCAATTTAAGTAGTGGTATTTAGTACACTTTTCCAAGTGCAGTGAAGTACTACTGAAGTACAGATATACATTGAATTAGTGTATTTATAGTGTATAACTTTGACACTTTTATTTAGCACCAAAATAAAGAATGTACTACAAATGTACTTGCTTGTATTTAAGTATTTTTTTAATGCACTCAAGTATACTTTTTTTTCTCCTGGGTATTACTAAGAGCAAATTTACAGTAGCTCGGCCCACCAATGTCACACCAGGTTAAAATTGACCCACGTTCTTGTGGCTGCAGAGGTGTAGGCAATAGTGTGTTGGATGTGGAGAATTAACTTGTGATGTGATTGACTGGGTTCGAATCCGCCTTTTGCCGAGCTCACTATTCTCCCTTTTCCCATCACATATCACATCAGAAAGGCATTTATTTTCAATAAAAATGAAGAAAATTTTCTAAAAGTGGAAGTAAATTGCCTAACGAGTGTTTAATAACGATAAAATCATTTGCACTCTTATTATTGCATCCTGCATTATTATTTTCTTCTTCTTTTTTTGCATGTGGGATACCATGAAAATAAGTATTAGTTCAATAACTTACCATTCTACAAGTTTTCACCTTTGATATTATAACAGTGATAAGAGTTAAACTTGCATTGACTCAGAAGTATGCGGCTGTCCTTTTGTCATGTGCTGTTGCCATGGTGAATCGTAATATCGGAGCTCCATTGATGATGGCTTTTCATAGTCGTGGTGCACACGCTTAACTCCGAGTCAACCTACTCAGAGTCGATTGAACTAACTCAATTCAGCTGTTCTGAAACCGAAAACTCAGAGTTTCCCATCTCAGAGTAAGTCAACTCAGAGTTCAAGTTTCAACTCAGAGTTGGTTGAACCTCCTTATTGAAATGGGCCCATGATTATCTGAATATTTTGCTGATTGTCACCATTGTTGAGATTCATGTGCTGATTGTTGATGTCTGAGTGTGTCATGATAGACAAGCTTTCGTGCGCTCATGTTTGTTAAAATCTGATTGCTGCAGGATCTCATGTTGTATTAATGCAGGGTTTATAATGTAAATGTATCTGAGTTAGATTAATTGTTAGATTCTAATGAAATCAAGTTCTGCAAATATGTTTTACAAACACACTTTCACAGCAACCCCCCAAAAAGACAAACATAGTAAGAGTTAATATGCTTATTAACAGAAACACTAATCACAGCTATGATGACTTCAAATGAAACAGAGTAAACCTCTGTTAATTCTCAGAAAGAACTGTAAACGTCAAACAAAAATGTTGTGTTTGATCATATATTATGCCTGTCACTCAGATGAAAAATGTTGTCAAATTTGATGTGCAACTAATTTGTGATTAATTAGATTAATTAATCAGCACATTGTGTAGTTAATTAGATTTTTTTTTTAAAAATAATTCCTTGACAACCCTGATCATGTTAAGATATTAACTGCTGTTATTATGATTATGATAAATAATCCATTGGGTCACAATTTGTCTTTCAAAACATAAAGAAAAAATAGTAATCTTCAGATTGAATCTAAATAGAATTTGGCCCAAATGAAAAGATTACTATAATTGAAATAGTATTAATAACTAAAAATGAAAATAGTATTTCTAATGTAGTTGTATTCAATAGTTTTATCTGTTATTTATATGTAGTACTATAAAATAGCATTTAATGAGCTTATAAAGAATCAAGCTTATTACATGGCTCTCTGGAATACTTGATTCTGTTTTGTCAAATATTTCTGAGTACTGCCCACTCATCGTTCATAACTCAACTAGTTTCTGAATACAGCAATGGTGCTGCTCTCACATCTCTTGTGTCACTCAGTGACCTTGGCCATTTCTTACATCAACACAACCAGTTTGCGGAACCTTTCCCAGATAGCAAGCAATGATCAAAATAACGTTAAATCAGTGTTAATGTGTCACTGGGGAACCAGGTCTGGTTGGGCCAATAGGGCGCAACTAGCAGGACCTGCTCCTCGTCCTCCCTGACTTTGCACAAGGTCTGTGCAAGTAGGCTCACTGGGGGAAATGCATATTAGCGAAGGCCCAGGGGCCAGCTGTGTGCCATCTGTGTGCATCTGTACCGAGTTTTCCCTCGGACAGGGAATACAACAGCTGGCAGTGAGAGGTTTCTGGCGAGGCAAACAGGTCTACCTGAGCCTCTCTGAACTCTCTCCAAATCAGCTGGACCACCTGGGTGTGGAATCGCCACTCTCCCGGCAGTGCAGCTTGTGAGAGCTTGTCAGCCACACGGTTGAGCATACTAGGAACCTGAATGGTGCAAAGCAACCTCAGATGCTTCTGACTCCAAAGGAGGATATGGCGGGCAAGTTGTGACATGCGACGGGAGCGTAGACCACCTTGATGGTTGATGTACGCAACAGTCGCAGTGTTGTCCATGTGGACCAGCACATGCTTGCCCTGTAATGGCCCTTTAGGTGGCTCAGGGTAAGGCATACTGCTAGCAACTTGAGGCAGTTAATGTGCCAATGCAGCTGGGGGCCCATCCATACCCCTGATACTGCATGCACGTTGTACGTGGCACCCCAGCCAGTGGCAGAGGCATCTGTGAACACCACTGCATTCGGGGACACCTGATCTAGGGGCACTCCTGCCCGAAGAAACAAGGGGTCCGACAACGGGCTGAAGGCTTGGCGGCATTCCGGAGTTATTGCCACTCGGAACGTGCCGTGTTGCCACACCCATCTCGGGACTCGGCTGTGAAGCCAGTGCTGAAGCAGTCTCATATAAAGCAAACCGAGCAGGGTATTGCCGCTGCGGCTGCCATATGCCCCAGGAGCCTCTGAAAGAATTTCAGTGGGACCGCTGTCCTGCCTTTGAATGTATTCAAGCAGTTCAACACTGACTGAGCACGTTCCTCTGTGAGGCATGCTGTCTGTTCGACCGAATCCAACTCCATACTGAGAAAAGAGATTCTCTGCACAGGGGAGAGTTTGCTCTTTTCTCAGTTGACCTGAAGGCCCAACTGGCTGAGGTGACTGAGCACCAGGTCCCTGTGTTTGCACAACTGATCCCGAGACTGAGCTAGAATTAGCCAGTCATCGAGATAGTTGAGGATGCGAACACCCTGTTCTCTCATGGGAACAAGGGCTCCCTCCACGACTTTCATGAAGACTCGGGGAGACAGGGCCAGCCCGAAGTGTAGGACCTTGTACTGATATGCTCGACCCTCGAATGCAAAGCGCAGGAATGGCCTGTGTCAAGGGAGAATCGAGACATGAAAGCACACATCCTTCAGGTTGATTGCTGCAAACCAATATTGGGGACGGATGTACTCGAAAATGCATTTCTGTGTGAGCATTTTGAATGGTAGCTTGTGGAGGCTCTGATTCAAAACTCGCAGGTCCAAGATCGGTCATAACCCACCGCTTTTCTTGGGTACAATGAATTAGGGACTGTAGAACCCTGACCTCATATCGGCTGGAGGGACCGGCTGCATCACATCCTTCGCCAGTAGGACCGCGATCTCCGCACGCAAGGCATGGGCATCAACAGCCTTCACTGCAGTGAAGTAGACGCCCCTGAACTTGGGGGGACGCCGGGCAAACTGAATCGCATAGCCGAGCCTGATGGTCCGAATGAGCCAGCGAGACGGACTGGGGAGCGCTAACCAGAGACCGTAGCGTCCGTACAAGCAAGATCAAAGGGACCGTAGGCATACCCGCAGAGGGGCAGCGAGGTGAAACGCAGGGACGCTCGGGAAGCTCTCTTTGCGAGGTGGTCCGAAGCAGGGTCAGAGTGTGCTGTGCAACACCTACCTGGTTCAACGGTCGGGCAGGGGAGGCTTTGGTTGCCCTCTCGAACCTCGCTCTGCTGGCGATAGAAGAGGGGGATGAGAGTGGAGAGGTTTTTCTCCTCCCACTGCTCTCCAAGCCCTCTTCAGACCCGGAGATGGAGAAACTGCTCTTTTTTTTTTTAAATTGTGTACAGAACAGAAACAAAACCCAACAAAGGATTTACCACCCGGCCCTCCTGCTACTATCTGAGGAGAACTGCTGGGCTCAGTCCCCGAAAGTGTCACCGATAAGGCCAACTTGTGAGATGGCAGAGTCTCTCTCTCTCTCTCTTTGAAGGCGCTCACTCTTACCAGCCGTAAAAACAGCTTTCAGCGCTCAAAAGCGGACCGTACCGGCTGTGAGTACAGCCTTCTGACGCTGTCAAAACAGCTATTTGCTCAATAATGGCAAACGAAATAATAAACAGAAAATAAAGAGAGGACTTCGATCCCACTGTATTTTTTTTTTTTTCTGTTTTATGTGACTTTTTAGTAGCTTGTTTTCTAATGTTCAGAGTTGATCAGAATATGTTGCTTGTCACCGTCGCTGAGATTCACAGACTGATTCTTGATGTCTGTCTGTGCCTAAAAGAAAGATTAAATTTTTTTAATCAGAACAACTTTTTAAGAAATACCTTTGAATTATATAGAAAAAGCTGATCTTCTGCTATAATCAATAATGTAAATCTAGCTCAGAGATTGGGCTCTAAATGAGTTCAGGTCAATTAATGATTATGTGAAAACATAACAAACACCACCTGATCATCTCTGCTTGTCTGACTGTTTAAACTCAGTTTCAGCAACCCAAACAAAATCTAATATTAAAAAGTCAAGGGTCAAGAGCCCAACTAAAGCAAACCCTGATCTCCATGATGGTAACTTAAAATTGTGAATTTCTCCTTTGAATCTGCTTGTTAACATCAGATCACCTTCCTGACACATTTAATGTGTTAAAATCATTACACAATGAATGTGTCAAAATGAACACAAGTCCACCGATGAAGAAAGAGGCACAAACTTGCTTAACGGCTTGCGGAGTGACGTAGCAGCAATGTGATTGGATGATAGTTTAACACATGTTGTGTTGGACACAGTGTTGTTTCTCTCTCTCTCTCTCTCTCTACACATGATCAACTTAAGCTGACACAAAAATGTGTTAAAATAGGCATAACACAAAAAAATTATTATTAATTAACACATCCTTTTTGAGAGTGTAGAAGAATGGTCAAAAATTCCCATAAACACACTCCTAAACCTTGTGGAAAGCCTTCCCAGAAGAGTTGAAGCTGTTATAGCTGCAAAGGGTGGGCCAACTCCATATTAAACCCTACGGATTAAGAATGGGATGTCATTAAAGTTCATGTGCACGTAAAGACAGATGTCCCAAAACTTTTGGCAATATAGTTAGGTTTTTGAGAATCCTTAGATCACATTTGTCAAACTCCAATCCTGGAGGGCCAGAGTCCTACAGAATTTAGCTCCAGCAAGCTCGAAAACAACTGCCTGGAATTTTTTAGTAATCCTAAGGACCTTGATTAGCTGGTTAAGGTGTGTTTAATTGGGGTTGCAGTACAAAAAACTCTGCTCTAAACTCTGCAGGACAGTGGCCCTCCAGGAACTGAGTTTGACACCCCTGCCTTAGATCCTTCACTTTTTAAAGTTCAAGAAATTAATTTACTAAGAAAAAGTAAATACAACATAAACTTAAGACGGGGCAAGGCTAAAATAAATAAAACAGATCTAAAAGGTTTTAGCAGAGGTGTATAGTCCAGGGGTCAGAAAGTAGAAGTCCTGCCATATTTTTCATTCCACCCACTGAAGCAGTGTTAAAGTTAATGAGATAATTAAGTGATAAATTGAGTGATGATTGACCATTATTGAAGACACCTGATGATAACAAGCAGAATCCCCAAAGGAGAAAATCACAGTTTTTAAGCCACCATCGTGGAGATCAGTGTTTGCTTTAGTTTGGCTCTTGACCCTTGACTTTTTAATATTAGATCTTGTTTGGGCTGTTAACTGAGTCATAACAGCCAGACAAGCAAAGAGAAAAGATGATCAGGTGGTGTTGGTTCTGTTTTCACATAATCATTATTTGATCTGAATCACTGAACTCATTTAGAGCCCAGTCTCTGAGTTAGATTTACATTATTGATTACAGCAGCACTGTGATTCTACAGCACAAGATCAGCTTAAAAAAAAAGGATTTCACAAAAGTTTTATCTGAATAAATAATAATAAAAAATTATTTTAGGCACACACAGACATCAAGAATCAGCCTGTGAATGTCAACGACGGTGACAAGCAACATCTGATAAACAGATCAACTCTGAACATTAGAAAACAAGCTACTAAAAAGTCACATAAAAACAGAAAAAAATAAAATAGTGAGAATAAAGGTGTTCGGTTTTTTTGCTTCTAATTCGTGCCTCATCCCAGACCTCTTAATTGGCAATTGAATGAGCAATCACTCAGCGCTGAGGGAGAATAAAGTCTCATTTTATTGATAAGAAAAGAGAATATATAGAAAGAGTACAAGGGGTGTAGTATAGGTTCAGCCAATGAGAGAGAGAGAATACATCATATAGCTCATGGTATAGGAATGTGATACATATGGAAAAACAAGTCTAAATATGGTCATCCCCCGGTCAGCTATCCAGGAGTTCCTTGCTATCCCAAGGACCTTCTCCTATGCTTGTAATACAAAAAGCAGGGACCATTCCCTGTCTCCCATTCAGTCCTAATAGATCCTGGTTCCTTATACGGAGAGGGTTCCGGTACATAAAGAAAACTGTATGTTAAAACCATACGATACAGCTCTAACCCGAGGACAAAGAGTCTCTGTCCACTTTCCTTCAATGCTGAGACCAACATAAAATCTATCAATTGCCCCTTTTGGCAATAAAATTGCCACACCCAAGTCTCAGCATTACTTTTTTCATATACAAATACAATGCCTTCAAAGCCTTTGCCTTCAAAGTCATAACATTTTTCAGTAAACAGTTCCTTCATTTTCCTTCAAAATTACTAACATTTAACACTTCTATTCACCAAAGCATGTTGAGAGGATACAAAGTTATTCATAGCACGATTAATCAAAGCTCTAATAAATGGAATAATACAACAGATAATAAAGGCCATAATTAATAGGATTACACCTATAGGAATTAAAGTAGATACAAGCATTTGTTGCCATCCTGTGAGCCATGCTAAGAACCCACTTTGATTATCAGTAACTTCTCGTCCTTGTAATTCTTGAGCAATTCTAGTCATATTTTTTAAACCCTCTAAGATTAAATGACCATCTGCATCATTTTCAGGGATATAAGTACAACAAGAGGTACCAACAAGAACACAAACTCCTCCTCCTGCCGCGGTTAATTGATCTAAAACTAGCCTGTTTTGCAGGGCGGTTAAGCGGAGCCCTCGGAGTTCCTGTTGAACACCAGCCAATGTGTCTCTTGTAGTATTGATAAATTAAATTAATTCATATCTTGTAACCTCAACTTCAATTTGAAGACTAGAAACACCTACTCCGGGAGACATTGCCTCAAAGAATCTTTCAGTACCAGTCCAGAGTCGATGTTGCATTGGTACTGGATTATCTCTACTCGAACTATATAGCTTTCCTGTAGCTCAGTGGTTAGAGCATGGCACTAGCAATGCCAAGGTCATGGGTTCGATCCCAGGGATTGCACATACTCTGATACAAATGTATAGTATAATGCAATGTAAGTCGCTTTGGATAAAAGCGTCCGCCAAATGCATAAATGTAAATGTAAACTACTAGTTGAACTGCGACCAGAGAGGGAGCGTTTCTTTGTCTGTTTTTGTTTTGTCATAACGTGAGGTTTATGTGGTCTAATAACCATGGGATATTCTTCCAAAGTTACTAGAGCACATCTTCCACTCCAATCTTCTGGAAGAGTAGTGTAGACTATGTCCACACAGCCAAAACCAGTCTTTGACAGCTCTAGTTCCCCGTGAAGCAGGAGCATATCTATAACAATTTTGACCTGGCACAAGTGCACAATATTTAGAACACATATCTTGAATAAAAGGATTAGCCCATCCATAAGCAATCATAGTAGATATAGGATGTGGTGTTCTTTTAGAACACTCAGTCATATTAGCTTTTGGATAATGCAAAATACAACCCATACAACAAGACATATTTTCTATCTCGCAATAATGGTATGTTCGATTACATTTACTTTTAGGTATGACCCCCAGTCTCACTGTTCCAGCTTCTCTTTCCATGCACATCAGTGAGTCTGGAATAGTGCCAATGGTTGTCACTTTAGCATGTACTTGTGTTGCAAGCATCATTATTCTACTTTTACCACAACTCCATATTGCAGTTCTATTTGGAGCCATCATTCCAGTAATGCTAACGAAAAGAGGGCATTCTAATTCTTCTTCTGTTCCTGGTGATTTAACCTCTACATGTGGTCCAGAAGCACTATGTGGCATTTTTGTGCAAACATAACAGTCACCTGTTTTTCCTTCAGATTTGGCAGTGTAGTTGGCTAATCTCCACCACATATTAGCTGCGAAGGCATGTGGTTCTTCTTCATAATGTACCCAAGTTTCATTACCAGTGCTAACAGCAGCTTGTATGTGAATAAACACATTTGTCAGCACAACCAGGTAAAATATCAATTTAGCACTCATGGCTAGAGAGCTTCGATGATAATTATTGCTGGTTCTAGATCTCTAGCAATCTCTGTCTTCTTCTCCTCGTTGAACGTCTTGGTTCACCTTCCTTCGGATCTTTCCTTGGTTCTCTGGCTTCCACCTCCTCATTGACCAGAACGTTCCCCTGGGATGGAGCTGCTTTCAGTCGACTGGCATGGATCCACTGCGGCTGGAAGTCAGTCAGCACTCCTGTTCTTGTCACAGCAATCACCGTGGCGGGCCCCAGATACTTCGGCTCACCCAGTTTTGTGGGCTTCAGACACTTTATCAGCACCTGTTGTCCTGGAACGAAAGGATGAGTGGGCTTTTCTGCAGGAAGAGGGAGAGAGAGAGACACATCACCATTGATGCTATTCAAGGTTTTAACCAGGGAATCCACGTAATCCGTGATGATCACCTCCGTGTCACCTGTGGAAAAATTGCCAGCGCGACCTCTGACCCATGGGGTCGGGAAAGGCCTACCCATAAGGATTTCAAACGGAGACATCTTTGTTGTTGCTGATGGTGACATTCTAATTTCTGTCAATACGGCAGGCAGCAGATCAACCCAATTTCTGCCTGTATCAAGACACGCTTTATTAAGCCGATCTTTGATAACCCTATTCATGTTCTCAACTTGTCCACTAGATGGCGCATGGAACGCGATATGGAATAACCAAGTAATATTAAGCTCTTTGGCTAACAATTGTGTGACTTTGGAAGTGAACGGTGTTCCATTATCACTATCGATAACCATTGGTATACCAAAACGCGGTATAACGTCTTTAGCCAGAACTTTAACTACCGTTTGTGCATTTTCTTTTCCACACGGAAAAGTTTCAGGCCATTTAGAAAATCTGTCAACAATCACAAGCAAATATTTATTATTTCCGCAAGGAGGCATGTGCGTAAAATCAATTTGCAAGTGTTGGAATGGTAGCTCAGGATGTGGTAAAGAGTCATGTTTAGTTGCCTTGTGCTTATTGGTTTGAGCACACACCAGACAAGCATCCAATATCAACAGAGTATTTCTTCGAACATTTGCTATGCAATAAGATCGATTCAACATTTGTATCACTTTCTTTTTTGACACATGTGATACACCATGATAATGTCTACATAGCATAACAATTGCAGATGAAGGTAGTGCAAGTCTACTCTGTTTGTCTCTCAAGATTCCAACTTGATCTGGTTTTACTTCATTGTCTGACCAGTAAGTCAAATCAGCTTGCGTAGGGTTAGCTTGTAATATTTTAATGCCCAAATCATTAGTCAATAATGAATTCATCATAGGCACATCTGTGCCCCTTTCGCTTACATGTGGACTTAATATTACTTCTTTAGCATCCCATTTCGCTACTTCATCTACAAATCTATTTCCTTTGGCCTCATCTGTTTCTCCTGACGCATGTCCTGCTACTTTGATAACAGCGAGTTTTGATGGTTGTTGTGCTGCATTAATTAGCTCCGCTACAATACTATGGTGAGCAATTGGCTTTCCGTCTGAGGTTTTAAAATTTCTTTCTTCCCACAATTTAGCAAAGTCATGTACTATGCTATACGCATATTTAGAGTCAGTGTATATATTAACACACTGATCTTTTGCCAATTGACAAGCTCTCGTTAAAGCAATTAATTCTGCAACTTGTGCTGGCTTGTATGGCAAAGAGTATGCCTCAATTACACGAGCAGGTAATTTAATAATAGCATACCCACACAAGTATACATTATCATTTGGCTTGAAACAGGATCCATCAATATACCAATTCTTCCCCTCCTCCAGGACAGATGTAGAAACATCTGACCTGCAGGCAGTCGAAATCTGGATTCTATCCAGGCAATCGTGGTCGTCACTCCCAAATTCACCTTGTGTCAGCAACCTGTGCAAATGTACAGTAGGATTCAAGATTCAAGAGTTTTATTTGTCACATGCACAATTATATAGAGCATATATAACCAGCAGTGAAATGAGAGTAAAGAGTTTACGTTCCCTGACCGGGAATCGAACCCGGGCCGCGGCGGTGAGAGCGCCGAATCCTAACCACTAGACCACCAGGGAACCACTAGGGCCATGAATTACAGAAGTTGGTTTTAAAATCAAATTAGCAGTAGCTAATAATATAGCCTCATAGCCAGAGCGGCGTTGAACAGTCATATGTTGAGTAGAAATATTACTCATAATAACTCCTACCTGATGAGAGGTGTGCACTATCAATTTATGTGATAACACAATTCTTTCAGCATCCTGCACCATGACCGCCGTGGCAGCCACTGCACGCAAACAAGCAGGAAGTCCCCTGGTTACTGAATCAAGAGTTTTAGACAAATAAGCTATGGGACGAAAAGTACCCCCATGCTCCTGGGCCAGGATTGCTGCGGCTGTTCCCCCACTTTCATGCACATACAGGTGAAAGTCTTGAGTGTAACTTGGGAGGCCAAGTGCAGGAGGTTTCATAAGGGAGGATTGCTTGGTCCATCTCAGCTGTCCATGTAATGTCCTCTGTGTCCCCCAGAGTAGCAGTTCGTAGGATTTTGTCATACATGGAACAGTTGGGCACCCATGATCGGCAATAGTTAACCAGGCCCAGGAAGCTTTGCATCTGCGTCCGTGTCGATGGGTGCTTGAAGGTAGCAATAGCTTTCACTTTGTCAGCAGACAATTGCACTTTGCCCTGTGACAGTTCATGTCCAAGGTATTCGACCCTCCTCTGTACCCACTGTACTTTCTCTCTTGATGCCTTGAAACCAGCCTCTGTTAAAATGTTGCAGACATTTTTGAGGCAGCAGCACACATGTCCTCAGTTGCACCTGTAATGAGGATGTCATCTGCATATTGAAGCAGACAGGTGTTTGGAGGAAGTTTGGCATCTTTCAGTGTAGCGTGCACTACAGCAGAGAAAACAGCCGGAGAATCTCTGAACCCTTGTGGGAGTCTTGTCCACGTTAATTGTGAATTTTCCAAGGTAAAAGCAAACAATGGCTGAGTTCGGCGATCAACAGGAACGCTGAAGAAGGCACTGGAAACATCTAAAACAGTAAAAAATGAATGTTCAGAAGGAATAGAAGTAATTATAGTTTGCACATCAGGTACAATAGGAGACAATGGTGTTACCAACTCATTAACTTTTCTCAAATCTTGAGTTAAACGCCAAGAACCATTTGCTTTCTTAATCGGATTAATTGGTGTATTATAAGGTGAATGAGTGCGCACCAGGATGCCTTGAGCCAGTAATTTATCAATAACAGGAAGAATACCCTCCACCTTTTCTTTTGAGAGGGGGTATTGTTTCTGATACACAGGCTTGTCTGTTATTAGCTTAGCAACATAGGGCTGGACATCAATGAATCCTGCGTCATCTTTATGGGCCGCCCACAACTTGGGGTTGACGCCCTCAATTTCCTGTTTGAGCTCAGTTGCAGAATCGTCCTCAAGGAGAGCATTTCCTGTATCAACAGTGAGAGAGAAGGCTGCAGGAAACATAAGTTGTAGAGAGTCAGCATTAAAATTAAATTGAATACCTAATTTATGCATAAGGTCTCTACCGATAAGCGAAAACGGTGAATTCGGTATGATGGCAAAAGCATGCATTTTATACAATGATGGGATATCATTACAAGTAACCAGAAATGTTGGTGTCATTTCACATTTCACAGGTACACCGTTGATTCCCACAGAGTTTACATGTTTTCCTGTAATCGAGCCCTCATAAACAAGAGAGGATAATGATGAGATCGTCGCCCCAGTATCTAAGAGAAAAACATAGGGTTTATGGTCAACATTTAATTCAATAAATGGCAAAACAGTTGACACATTCGGATAACTCAAAGAAATCAGTGAAAAATTATCAGAAGAGGGCTCAGTCGAACTGAGTCATTGTGACCAGGAAATGGGATACACTGGATTTTGTCTGTCAGTCTTTGCAGAAGGGAGCGCAAGTGGGGGCTTAGAGCCACCAGAGCTCCTCTTTCTCTGCTTTTCTGACCTCTGCCTCAAATCCCAAGCCTTTTTCCTACAGTTACGTTCCAGATGTCCTGGCTTGCCACAATAAAAACAGCGCCTCACATTTCCAAATTGTTGCGGGCGAGGATTCACAGCAGCATTCACTTGAAGCATTGCAGGAGTTTTGCCCCTGGAGACATCAAAGGCTCCAGCAGAGGAAAGCTCACGCAAGCGTCGTCCCAATTCATCAACAGAAATGGTTGTAATATTCGGAGTAGTTATACGAATTAACTGTGCAGTGTCTTTGTTCATATTATTTAAGAACGTATTTAAGAACAATGGACAATTTTGCTTAATTGGAATCGCAGATTCTTCAACCCATGCATGTTTAAATCTATTAAAGAATGCAACAGGGCTTTCCCCAGTTCTCTGTTTGGTATTGGCTGCATGCGAGATGTTGTTTAGCAGAAGACACTTTTAACAAAAAAGCAGTCAATCGCTTGAAGAAAACTTTAAGTTTACCTGAACTAGCCCACACCCAATCATATTCCTCTTCCTCATCGTCAGAATCAGAAAGTAGAAGCACTCGTGAAGGTTCAGACGAATCAAGGGGCTTCGAATCTCCAGCTTTCTGAGATACAACACGACGAACAGGCGGTGCATCATAGATGGGGTTTAAATAATCAACTTCTTCAATCATTTCCTCCTCTGTGATTTCCGCAGGCAGTGTTTTAGTCAAAATAAAACGATAATCTCGCCCCGTCAGTTGACTGTTGGCAGTTAACCATTGCAGCACTGCCACAAATTGATGTGGTGACCTAACCGGATCAGGTAAATCTTTGCAAATGGCAACTGCCTCCGTAACACTCAGAGGAGTAATTTTGTAACCATCTGGAAGCTGTACAAATGGAAAAACTTCAGTTGTGGACGGCAACTGCGGATACAATCGATTGGTCATGGGCTTTGGAATTTCAGCAGAAACAACACATTCATATGGGGGAAGGGACGCATCAGGTTTCAGTTGGGACTGAGAAAGAGAGCTGTCTTTCTTTTTTAAATCTGGTCCCTTATCCCAATAAGTTTTTATCTTCATCCAAGCTTTATACGCATCTTTCATATAATCAATTGGCCATCCTGGGTCACCCCAAGAACCAAAGATCATATCTTTTGCAGCACGCATATCTTCATCTTTAAAAGAACCATCGCGGGGAAACGGATCTAATTGTATTTTCCCTTCTGACCATCCCGCGAGATTAGAGAGATAGGGTTCCGTGAAAAACGCTTTATTATTGCGATTCATGAAATCCCTGGGGGTTTCCCCCATTAACGACCTACTAATTGTTTCACCCATTTGAAACAGCCAACAAAGATCTCTCCTTTGCTTTAATAAAAGCCTTACAATTTCAGAAAATGATCAAACAAAATACAAATTAAAGTCCGCGGCTGTATATTAACATTTTAGTATTTTTTGGCAAAAAGAAAAATTTTAAATTCAGTATTATTCATTCAACTGCCAACAAAGACCTGAGGATATCACCATGAAATAGACTTAGAGAGAGAGAGAAAATCTTCAACTCAAACTCATCTATTCCCTTCCCACGCATAAAATCCGTGAGGATAACACCAAAAAAATGAAAGGGTGATCAGTCCTCTTTCACTCTTCCCGTATTCATCAAAATACGAGGATACCCACTTTTAACAAATACGAAAAAGTGCGGCACAAAAATACAAGGATCAATTTCTCAACAGACAGTAAGATGCACTTAAGCATTTTATTTCTTACCTGTCTGGAGAAATCCCGGACGAGCCCCCAAATTGTTAGGTTTTTTTGCTTCTAATTCGTGCCTCATCCCAGACCTCTTAATTGGCAATTGAATGAGCAATCACTCAGCACTGAGGGAGAATAAAGTCTCATTTTATTGATAAGAAAAGAGAGAATATATAGAAAGAGTACAAGGGGGGTAGTATAGGTTCAGCCAATGAGAGAGAGAATACGTCATATAGCTCATGGTATAGGAATGTGATACATATGGAAAAACAAGTCTAAATATGGTCATCCCCCGGTCAGCTATCCAGGAGTTCCTTGCTATCCCAAGGACCTTCTCCTATGCTTGTAATACAAAAAGCAGGGACCATTCCCTGTCTCTCATTCAGTCCTAGTAGATCCTGGTTCCTTATATGGAGAGGGTTCCGGTACATAAAGAAAACCATATGTTAAAACTATACGATACAGCTCTAACCCGAGGACAAAGAGTCTCTGTCCACTTTCCTTCAATGCTGAGACCAACATAAAATCTATCAAAAAGAAATTACTAAAACAATTAAGCTCATAATTTATTCATGCAGCAATGCATGATGGGAGCCATGGATGAATTTTGATTGGTGGCACCCAGAACACACTGCAACATGCTTTTTGATGGCCACCACTGTTGAGATTCACAGGATGATTCTTGATGTCTGTCTCTCTAAATGAAAGCGATTTTTTTTTTTATCAGAACACCTTTTGCAAAATCCCTCAGATTGTATTGATAAAGCTGATCCTCTGCTGTAGAATCACAGTGCTGCTGTAATCAATAATGTAAATCTAACTCAGAGATTGGGCTCTAAATGAGTTCAGATCAAATTACAATTATGTGAAACCATAACCAACACCTGATCATCTTTTCTCTTTGCTTGTCTAGCTGTTACGACTCAGTTAACAGCTCAAACAAATCTAATATTAAGGGTCAAGAGCCAAACTAAAGCAAACACTGATCTCCACGATGGTGGCTTAAAAACTGTGATTTTTCTCCTCTGGTGATTCTGCTTGTTATCATCAGGTGTCTTCAATAATGGTCAATCATCACTCAATTAATCACTTAATTATCTTATTAACTTTAACACTGCTTCAGTAGGTGGAATGAAAAATATGGCAGGACTTCTACTTTCTGACCCCTGTACTATACACCTCTGGGTTTTAGAATTCAGAAACTACAATTCAGAAAATAAACTAAATTACAAAAAGCTTCCCTTACTAATTATCGAAAGCAGATCATAAAGAAAAGGACACTCCACCTCCCTACGCTCTAAGTACAGCAATGATCAAGAGAAGATCGGAGCCAAAAATCAACTCAAAAATGAACAACCTAACAATACAGAGCTTAAAACAAACATCTAGTGTACCATTTCCTTTAACAATCACTATGCACACTTCACTGGGTTAAAAAAAAAAAACTCAACTCTTACAGTCAAGAAAGCCATGAAAGTATGTACCTGTATATCCATAGTTCAAGAGGCTTAAATAAGGAGCAACCACTCATCGCCAATCAGGTCGCTTCTCATTAGTAGTTCCACCTGTGAGCAATAAAGACAATTTATGGAGAGTAAAGACAAGAAAGAGGAACATGTGGGAAAAACTGTACACAAAATATTTTGTCCCCAACAACTTTACAAAAAAAACACATTCACATAAATTATTTAAACAAATTAATATTTCAAGTCCATTTATTTATATATTTGGTAAGTAGCTACAAAATAAGCAGAATATTGTACAGTCAGCTTCTGCTTCACACTAGACCCTTGATCATCCTGTTGGGCTTATTAGCAATATGTGCCGAGGTAACTATACCTTTACCTGCTGAAGTCACTGCCGATTTGCCTTTTTTTCCATGAGTTCACAATGATCAGATGGGGGACGTCAGAGCTTTCTTAAATTTCAGTGTTTCCACATGACCATGTTCAGCTAAGACATGAAAGGTTTTTTAAAAGTTAAAAGCAAATTTTTAAACTAGTGTCTTCCTTTGACAGCTCCACAGGGTGTGAAGCTGAATCTGGTTGTGTGTGGGAGTGACAGAACATTAAAATCCTTCATATCAAACCTGATCCTGAACCAGAGCGAGAGAGGACCAGACTCAGAGTGTGTGAGGAGAGACGTGAAGGTGTGTGAACATCTGGTCTCTCTGGTGGAGCTTCCAGCTCTGTTCAACACTCAGCTCTCAGAGGAGGAAGTGATGCGTCAGACTCTCCGCTGTGTCTCTCTCTGTGACCCTGGAGTTCATGTGTTCATCATCATTATTCCTGATGCTCCCATTAATAATGAAGAGAGAGTAGAAATGGGGAAGATCCAGAAGATATTCAGCGCAAGAATCAACAAACACATCATGGTCCTCATATACCAGAATCCAGAGCATCTGACAGCAGAACTGAATGAAGAAACACAGTCTGTCATTGAAAGTTTTGGAGGACGGCATCATTTCATTGGCCCAAACACACAAGTGTCCATGTTGATGGAGAAACTGAAGAAGATGGTTGAGGAAAATAGTGGAGTTTGTTTCTCCACAGAGACATTGTTGGAGGCACAGATGGAAAAACTGCTGAAATTTGAAGAAATGAAGAAGAAAATCCATTCATTGGAGTTGTGGTTTCAGACACAAGGTAATGATCAGAAAATCTGACACTTTTAATGATTGCAAACATCTAAACAGATTTGTGAGATAAAACAATAACATTATATGTAGAGTTCAGAAGAAATAATATGATCACCCCATGATGCTTCAGTATAAATTATACACAATATTCTCTGATGATCAGGATTATTGACAAGCTTAATTTTTATTTATCTTTAGATTCAAGAGAAAAGGCAGATGAGCTGAGGATTGTGCTGCTGGGAAAAACTGGAGTTGGGAAGAGTGCAACAGGAAACACAATCTTAGGAAGTGATGAAGCATTTATATCAGACACATGCCAGAAGTCTATTACTAAAGTGTGTCAGAAAGAAAGAGCTGAAATCAACGGCCGACACGTTACTGTGATCGACACTCCAGGACTGTTTGATACTGAACTTACTAATGAGAAGATCCAGAGAGAAATGAGCAACTGCATCTCCATGATTCTGCCTGGACCACATGTGTTTCTCTTACTGATACCAGTGGGACGATTCACTCAAGAAGAAGCAAAAGCAGTGGATATCATCCAAAAGACATTTGGTGAAAACTCTTCAATGTACACCATAGTGCTCTTCACCAGAGGAGATGATCTGAAGAAAAAAACAATTGAACAGTGGCTGGAAAATCCTGAACCTGGCCTTAAAAACCTGATTGAAGCGTGTGGAAACAGATACCATGTGTTCAATAATAATCAGACTAGAGACCGAACACAGGTGTCTGATCTACTGAAGAAGATAGATGACATGGTGAAAGAAAACGGAGACAGTTACTACTCATGTAAGATGTTCAGAGAGATGGAAAGAGAAATACAAGAACAACAGAAGATGATTCTGACAGAGACAGTGAAACAACTGAACAGAGAAACTGAAGAACTGGTGAAAAAACATGAAGAAGAGAAAAAGAGGATGAAGATGGAGATGGAGGAAGAAATACAAACCCAAAGAAAGAGAAGAGAAGAAGAATTTGAAGAGAGAGAAGAACGATATAAAAGAGACATTAAAGAAAGAGAGAAACAAGAGAGAAAGATACAAGAGGAGCTGAAGAGAGAACAAGAGGAATGGGAGAGACAGAAACAACAGGAAAGACAAAGAAGAGATGAAGAGAATGAAAGGAGGAAAAAGATAGAACAGGAAACATGGGATGAATATTATCAGAGACTTAAACGAGAGATAGAAAGGAAACACAAAGAGAGAGAAGCTCTTCAGTCCAAACATGAAGAAGAGAGAGGGAGAATGAAGAAGATGATGGAGGAAGAAAGACAGAATCATGATAAAGAGAGAAAGAGAAGAGAAGAAGAATTTAGAGAAAGAGAAGAACAATATAAAAGAGACATTAAAGACATAGAGGATCATGAAAGAAAGATGCGAGAGGAGATGAAGAGAGATCGAGAGGAATGGGAGAGACAGAAACAACAAGAAAGACAAAGAGAAGAAGAAACACATGATACAGACATATACAGTCAAGGTCAGAATTATAAAAATGAACAATGAAGGCAGTGAAAATAAATCTGCTTTATCCTTTTGATCTTTCATTTATAAAAAAAAAAAAAATCACAAACGTATTTAGTCCATCTATCTATTATCTATTATTATTATTATTACTATGAACACAGGGAATATTAATGAGTTAGCCTACATTGGGAACCACTGAGATGGACTGTTACAAGCACTTGTTTAGCACTTGTTGCTCAGGGTCCCAAATTTAATAAATTGTTGTTACATTTATAAACTCTATTATTGTCATTTTCAGATGAAGATTCACCATCAGATCCAGAATGTTTGAGAATCTTGCTGTTCGGGAGGACAGGAAATGGAAAGAGTGCCACAGGAAACACTATCCTTGGAAAAAATGAGTTTAACAGTGAAGACAGTTCAAAGCTGTGGACCACTATTTGTAAGAAAGAAGCTGGTGAAGTTGATGGTAAATCAGTAGCTGTTATTGATACTCCAGGACTCTTTGACAGCTCACTGACAAAAGAAAATGTGGTGGAAGAAATAATGAGTTGTGTTTCATTGTCTGCACCTGGACCTCATGTGTTCATCATTGTGTTGAGTGTGGGAAGAATCACTCAAGAGAAGCAAGATACTCTAGAGATGATAAAGAAGATCTTTGGCCCAAAAGCAGCAGAGTTCAGCATCGTTCTCTTCACTAGAGCAGATGAACTGACAGAACAAACAATAGATCAATATGTAGATACAAGTACAAATGCTGAACTCAAGAAACTGATCAGTGACTGTGGAAACAGATGCATGGCTTTTAACAACACAGAAACACAAGATCAGACGCAAGTTACTCAACTGATACACATGATAGAAGAGCTGAAGGAATCTAATGAGGGACGATACTTCACTAATGAGATGTTTGAGGCAGCGATCTCCATTGAAAAGAGGAGGGAAATGATAGAAGAGAATAAAAGACAAAATCAGGATCATGTTGAAGGATTAGAAGCCAAATATGACATGGAAGAAAAACGCATGAGAAAAAGACTGGAGGAGAAGAAACAAAAGACAGATGAAGAAAGAGAGAGGCTGGAGAACAAGTTCAGAGAAAAAGAGGAAACACTCTGGAGAGAGTTTGAGGAGAAAGAAAAATCAGAGCAGAAGAAGCTAGAGGAGGAAGATCAGAAACGATCAGAAGAGGAAGAACAGCGAAGAGCTGAACATGATCAAAGAATAGATGAGATTGAGAGAGAGATTAAAAATCAGAGATTACAGTATGAAAAACTGCAAAAAGAAAGAGAAGAGGAAGATAGAAAGAGAGGAGAGGAATATAAACAAGATCAAGAAAAGATGAAAAATGAGCAGGAAGAGTTGGCAGACTTAAGAAAAAAACAGGAAGAGGAAATAAAGAAGAAAGATTTAGAGGAACAAATGAGGAAGAAACAAGAAGAGAAAGAGAGAGAAGAATGGAAGAGAAAAATGAAAGAGGCTGAAGATGATGAAGAGATTCAAGAGGGAATTAAACGACAGCAGAGAGAATGGGAGGAAGAGAAGAACAGACAGATGAGAGAACGAGAGGAAGAGGAAAGAGAGATAAAAGAGAGACATGAGGAACAGCTGAGAGAAAAACGAGAAGAACTGGAGAAGATGAGAGAGAGATTTGAAACCGAGAGAGAAGAAGAACAGATGATAGAGGAGGAGAGACAGAAACAGACAAGAGAGAGAGAAGAAAAAGAGAGAGAATATGAAGAAGAGAGAAATGAAATGGAAAGACGCTATGAGCAGCTGGAGAGAGAGAGGAAAGAGGAGTGGGAGAGAAGAAAACAAGAGGATGAAGAGAGAAGAAGGGAGAAGAGAAAGAGATGGGAGAAAATGATGGAAGATCTGAAACAAGAGCAAGAGGAAGAGATCAAGAGAAGAGAAAGAGAGGAGAGAGAAAGAATAGAAAGAGAAGAAAAAGAGTGTGATGAAATGAAAGAGAAACATGAAGAGGAAATCAAGGAGATGAAGAAGAAATATCAAGATGAAGCCAGAAAACAAGAAGAGGAATTGAATAAATTCAGTAAGAGAGAAGAGCAGCACGTTCAGGAGTTCAAGGAGAAACTTGAAAAACTATATGAACTGAAAAAGAAACAAGAAAAACGGTGTCATGTCATGTGAAACAGATTTAAACATTGATGAGCCAAAAAATTGGCACTCTTCTTTTGTAGCATTTCTCTCTATTCACTTAATCAGGGCTCTTAACATGGTAAACCCTGCACTTACACACTTGCCGCTCATTAAAGTCAGTAATTTTATCCCTTTAAACTCATCTTCATGTGCCACACAGGATTCGAACCCATGACCTGAAAGGTTCAGGGCTTGTGGCATTACAGATTGCCTCACTCAGTTAATGTTGATTCATCAGACTGCAGAGAGCTATCAGTCTGAGAATGAGCACACAAAAGCATTACTTAATATTTTAACTAGATTAGCATGCTAAGCTAACTTAATGCTAATATAACTTATTGTTATCCTGATAGCTAAAGAGCCACATTAGAAAAAATGGCAGCTGATTAGCATGTTAACCAATTAGCAAGATAAGCTAACTAACATAAGACAACAGACACAGGAGAAACATTTCTCAGGAACGGTAGCATATATCAACATTTCTGTGTGGCAATGACAAATGAGATATCGTCAGAATTGGCATAATCCAAGGAAAATAATGACAAAAAGAAACTATGGACAGAAAGATGGCACAAAGTTACTATGTTTTCAAAAAACTATGTTTTCAATAGTTATAGGCGTTATATATCTCTGGAAACCTAGGTATTGCTGTATTTAAACTCCCCAGACACCTTCTGGACATGCCAATGATGATACCTACCTATGTTAAATCATTTAAAAGATATTGCAATTCATGACAAAATTTGAAATGTATCTCTGGATTTGGCATTACACAATGAATCTCTAAACACCAATATCATGGTTTTCTGACAAACTATTCAAAAGTTATTAAAAAAAATAGCCATTTTCAGGTCTCATGACCTATAGGTGGCGCTGTTCCCAAATTTGGTATGGACCCTCAGATCATGGTTCTAATGAAGCGTACCAATTTTCGCTTCGATTGCTAAAAGTTTGGCCAAGATACAGCCTCTAAACCAATTTTGCGTTGATCTTGTTAAGTTTGTGACGATATAACTTTTGAATACAGATTAATAAAAAAAAAATTGTTCAGTCAATTTTGTGCGGCCCAGTCAAAAGCCAATTTCTATCTTCTATATTCTATCTTGAGCCAATTTTCATAAGAATTGGATAAAATTTGAAGGATTAGTGAAAAAATGTAATACCTTTTCACAATGGCCACTACTGTAATGGGTGGAGTCTTAATGTAAGATGTCGAATGTGCTTAGCATAATGAGAAGATAACCTTGAGACTTCAAAATTGGTCAAACCACTATTAATTACAATCTCTACAATTGTCAAATTTCATAATTTTCCCTCTTATAGTTCATAGGGCTGCCATAGACTCCCATTGGGGAGGAGAAATGTAAGAATAATCTGGATACAATAGGTGCTACAGCCCCTTCAGGACATGGCCCTTAATTACAAGTTAAGTTGCAGGAAATGTTATGTTAGTTAATAACTTAAATGAGTTAACAACTTGAATGAATACAAATCCAGGATATTTCACTTAAAATGTAGCTGAAAACAAGTATAAACTAATGATATTCTACACTCTAAAAACTGTTGGGTTGTTTCAAAGGTTTTAACCCAGCAGTTGAGTTTGTCCATATTTGACCCAAAATCGGGTTGAAACAACCCAACAATTTTTTAGAATGTACAATAAAGTAATGATACAAAATTCATTTTCTCTTGGTAGATTTTAAAACATGATGAAACAACATAAATTATAATGTTATTATGAATTATAATAACACAGAATTATAACAGACAAAAAAGACATAAAAAAAAGAAACTCAAAGAATGCAAGAAGAAAGAACTGAACTAAGAATCTAGAAATGCCTGATTTTGCTGTTCAGTTTATGGGTATTCTGACCTTTCTTAATCCATTATGCTGATTTATTTTGGATGTTAATGTATTTTCCTTTGTTTTTTCAGTTTATTCAGCATATTTGATCAGATCAGATATAAAACATCGCCAAAGTTAGCAATGGAGAAACAAATCGCTTCAGCGAGAACAAATCTCTTCCGGAAGCTCAAATGTGCTGCGTAACCAATGAAGTTCATTATAGTGTTACGCAGCACATTTGAGCTTCCGGAACAGGTTTGTTCTCATGCGTCATTCAGGTTTGGTTGAGCTTACAGGTTTGGAACAAAATGAGGGTGAGTAATTAATGTCAGAATTACTAACCCTTTGATAGCAACCTGTGTGTGTGGCTTGAAGAGCGCAACCATACATCTGTGCTTTATATTCTTTGTTTTTGTTATTCATTTAATCATATAATCATATAATCATTTTACCTTTCATTAATCATATAATCACATATAAATTGTAACCATTTAATCATTTTTCATATTGCAAATTTTTCTAGCTCTTGCACTGCTTGCTATTGTTGTTTAATCATATGATTGTGTGGTTTGAAGGGATGTTGGTCTTCATGAGTAAGAGATAAGAGAATGTGTCCATTTTATGGTTTTTAACATCACAGGACGATGTTATGAAGCAGTAACTTTCTATAGCTTCTGCTTTGATATAAAAACAATTGATCAACGTGTATCACAACAGACTGGGCCATCTGATCATTCAGAGGAGAGTAGACTCATGTGTGGGAATGTACTATTTTATCTTTCTGTATATTACTAACGGGCTAGGGTTCTTTTCAGAAAATGCAATTTGCAAGACCTGTTTCCTGTTTTGCTGTCAGAGGTGAAGAACTGGAAACAAGAACTGTCTGCTTGCCAAACACCCACTTATTATAAAGATCGAGAGACTTAGACTCTCTCGGCTTCTTCTTCTTCTTCTACTTGTTCTCTGTACTGATCAACAATAAAGAACATTGATATTCTCCAACTCAGGTTTTTGTCTCTTCCTTGGAACTGGTCTAACACATGGAAAGACATGACCTAAAAGTATGTAATATATTTGTGAAGAAAAAATACATACTTTTCATTGTGCAGAAGAGTAGACAAGCTTTGAGACATACTATCAGATAATATGCTCCATCTTTCATTTCATTTCCTACCCTATTGGAGAGAAAAGATGTAGCACGTTGTTCAGCCAGTTTTGGGTGTTTCATGCGAAGAACTCTTCTTATATTTTTGTATAATGGTGCATTTTAAAGTTAATGGCCAAACAGATCTTCATAAAAGTTCACATTGTTGTTGCAGATGAAATATAACATGGATAACATTAAATACATTATTTATCAGGTTAATTGTTAATTGTTAGTCACTTAAACCCCTTTAACACCTCTACTTATATGTTGGTCACACACATTTGCCATAGTTTGTAGTTCTGAACAGAATCCTCCTCCAAAGCGCAATGGGTTAAGGGTAATATTAGCCATTATAGTGCAGATCTGCACTTCAAAAATCTACTAAAAGTAGTAGACCGTCTGGGGACTTTTGACAACCTCTTTTCAACATACTATGCTTTGAGACACACTTATTCTAATCTAAAAAAAAATGTTTTCAGACTCTTTGAAAAATAAGGTGATGTGCAAAGCATATTATGAGAAAATGAAAGTGTTTTCTGAACTTGGTTGCATGTGAAACAGTTGTAGAAGACTCCAAATCAAAATCAGGAACCTTTCAAATAGCATAACGGGGCACTTTACCAATACA
>RJVU01048094.1:342061-360401 GCA_003731715.1 Anabarilius grahami | reverse complement strand
ATCAGTTTCTTGAGTTCATCATTGTTAATCTTCTCTACATATTCTTCTATTGTTTGTTTTTTCAGTTCATCTGCTCTAGTGAAGAGAACGATGCTGAACTCTGCTGCTTTTGATCCAAAGATCATCTTTATCATCTCTAGAGTGTCTCTCTCCTCTTGAGTGATTCTTCCCACACTCAACACAATGATGAACACATGAGGTCCAGGTTCTGACAGTGAAATACAATTCATCATTTCTTCCACCACTTGTTCTTTTGACAGTGTCGTCTCAAAGAGTCCTGGAGTATCAACAACAGCTACTGAATTACCATCATCTTCACCAACTCCCTTCTTACAAGTAGTGGTCACCAAATGTGAACTGGCTTCACTGTGAAACTCATTTTTTCCGAGGATAGTGTTTCCTGTGGCACTCTTTCCATTTCCTGTCCTCCCAAACATCAAGATTCGCAAACATCCTGAATCCGATAGTGAATCTTCATCACCTGAAAAAGATAATAACAGAGTATAGAGATTAACAACAACTGATTAAATTTGGGACCCTGAGTTTTACAGGGAGCAAAAGCATTCCATGTGAATAGAAATTATATTTCAGTTTTAAACAAAGGCAACTAATTAGCAAACAAAAATAATTCTTATTATTTATTCCAATGGAAAACAAAAACAAGAAAAAAGCAGAAGGATCTATGTTTTTTTTGTATAGCACCTACTTTCTTACTAACAAAATCAGAACACCAAGAACACCTCAATGCCTCACTTTAAAAAATATTGCTTAAAAATCCAGCACCCCTTGATGTCTCTGAATGCCCCTGTTGATAAATGCTGATCTTTGTCAAAAAAATACATTAAAAATAAGCAAAACAAGATAAGCTGATTAATAAACAAAAGGTAGTGCAAAAAAGATCTTCACTCGCCCCAAATCTAAAGTCTATACAGATTAATACATTTTTTGAAACCACTCAATGTACATATTGTCCCAATCTACAGCATTAAAATAACAGCATTAATATTAATATTAATAGCAGTGTTGCAGTTAATTACATAACTAAGTTGACTGAAGGAAAAGGTGAGAAACAACAAGAACAAAAAAAAAGAGACCAGACCAGCAGACACTTTTTTTTTTTATAATTGTACAAAAGTTGATAGAGAATTTCTATTTTATTTCAATTTTATATAAAAAGAATTGTGTGAAGTCACCATAATGGTGATCACTGTTCCTTTTGGTTGGGCACTTGGTCCTTGGTTTATAATAAAGTAGTTATTTTTCCTTGTGTCACGTATGCAGATCAGCAAGCAAGTGCAACGAAAAAGATTCAATCCAACAGTCTTTATTTACAATCCAAAATACACAGATCATCACAAGAATCCAAGTAGGAGTAAAAGCTAGCTAAACACAAATGTTAACGATGCAGACAGAACTCAGGACTTAAATACACAGGTAAGATAATTAACAGAACAAGAACCAAGTGCGTAACTCAAATAGAAACCATAGTACCAAAAAAGGATGAGAACACAAGCAATCGGAACAGTGAAAGTGAAACCAAAACAGAATATGATTGTTACGGCACATCCCCCTCCCAGAAGGTGCGCCTCGGTTCCGGAGGTGGATGAAGAGCCAGAGATGTACTGGAAAACGGGGGAGCAGGCAGAGGGGATGATGAAGTGAGAACCAGACACGGCAAAGAGCTATCAGGACGAAATCCCACTCCGGAACTGAAGGAGGGAGGAGCCAGGTTGGAGCCAGAAACCCGAACAAAACGAGGTGGAACTGAATGGCATTGGCAGAGGAGAAGGGAGAGAGAGGCTGGGTGGGACCATCAGCAACAAAGGAGACTTGGACCTGGGCGGGACCAGTGCTTGAAGTTGGCTGGTCTTTTGTTTACTGCCATTTCTGTATTTTAATCTGTAGCGTATCCTCACTTTTTCTTACATACTGGCACTTCTCACGTTTGTGGTACTCTGACTGCCCACACTAACCAAACCCAAATGTTAACAACACCATAAACAGACAGAACTCAAGACTTGAAGTTATATAGTTTGTATATAGTTATATACTATGTCTGATGTTTTAAATCTGTTGTCCATGATCTGGAAACTCTCAAACTCAAATTCTCCCATTGCCTCCCCCTCCTCTTTCATTGGCTGTTGCTCAGTCTCTCGCAGTTTCATTGGTTATTACTCATTGCCACTTGCTAGAGAATATTTAAATATTAAACAGGTTTTAGGTATGTCATAGTGTCTGTGACTAGTCAGTTGTGGTAAAAGACTTATTGTCGCTGACTACATACATGAAAGGCAATGAGCCCGAGTCTAGCAGTGTGCAGTCAGCTTAAGCCTCTGGTTAAAGCGTTACACTGTAAAATAACCTAAGATGCCTAATCGCTGTTTGTTGTGACTGGATCGACATCTTCATAGCACCTTCATAGCACCTTCTCTGAAGGTTGTGGAGAATAAATCTTCATAGCACCTTCAGCGACCCAAACAGAGAAGTTGAACTTGGAGAATGTGACATCCTCATTAACCCCCCAAAACCAGCAGAGGCCTTTGACTTGCGAGAGCCGCTCCTCAAGAAAGCCAGAGCTGGCTCAGCACCTGATCCGAGTGGTACCACCTATAACATCTACAAACGCTGCCCTCGTCTTCTCTGAAAGTTGTGGAGAATACTCAAATTTATCTGGAGGAGAGGCAAAGTGCTCAAGCAATTGAGGCATGTGAATGGTGTGTAGATCCTGAAAGAAGAAAACTCAGTAGACATCAAAGAGTTTAGGATAATTTCATTGCTAAGTGTTGATGGAAATTCTTCTTTAGCGTGGTAGCAAAGCACTTAATTGAATACTTCTTGAGGAACAATTACAGTGACATCTCTGTCCAAAAGAGAGGCATCCCAAAAGTACCAGGCTGCTTGGAGCATACAGGAGTCATCACACAGCTGCTGAGGGAGGCCAGAGAAACCAAGGGAAACTTAGTGGTGCTGTGGTTAGTTTTGGTAAATGCCTATGGCCCGATTCCCCACAAAGTTGTTGAGAGTGCTCCGCAGAGGCACCATGTTCCTGAAGGCATCAGAAAGCTCATAATGGCTATTACAACAAGTTCCACCTGAGAGTCTTAGCAGGACCATTAACCTCAGACTGGTGCAGGTTAGAGGTTGGCATCATTACAGGCTGCACTATGTCAGTCACTTATTGAGCCTGGCAATAAACATGTTTGTCAAATCTGCAGAGCCAGACTGTCGAGGCCCAAAATATGGTGGTTGGCAGATTTTCTTGATGATTACAACAGAGTCAGTACCAGGTGCCAGATGGATACTGAAGGGACTGGAAAGGCGGATGGGGAGGGCAAGGATATCCTTCAAGCCTGCAAAGTAAAGATTTGTAGTGCTGAAGAAGGGGAGAGTCTTGGTTAGATATTTGATGCGACACTCAAGGACAAAGCTTCAATAAGATACACCTGTGGGGAGTGTAAGCAATGGCTGCAGGAAGTTGACAGGAGTGGCCTTCCATGGCGGTTTAAAAGCTTGGATCTACCAGCATGGCATACTACCAAGAAACCTATGGCCACTGCTGCTATGTGAGTTCCAAATTCCCACTGTTACCGAACTGGAGAGGGTAGTCAGCCAGTTTCTGCAAAGATGGCTGGGTTTACCAAGAAATATCAATAGTATTGCGCTGTATGGGAGCTCCTGCAACCTGAGACTCCCCTAGAAATTTATTGAGAAGTTCAAGGTAATGCGAGTGAGAGAAGTGCTGTGGTACCGTGAATCCACAGACACAAAGGTTACCGGAGCAAGAGTGGCAGTAAGAACAGGAAGGAAATGGAGAGCAGAAGCTGCAGTTGAAGGAGCTGAGGTGCAACTGCGCCACAAAGTCCTGGTGGGAGCAGATGCTAAGGGAAGGTTTGGACTTGGAAGCCTTGAATTCCCTTGTTTTGATAATGCACAAGGGAGGGAGAGATGTCAGCTTATCCAAGATGAAATCAGGGCAGTTGTCGAGGAGGTGAGGATGGGCAGAGCAGTAGCGATGAGACAGCTAGGCGCCTGGACCAGATGGGAGCAGGTGATGGAGCGCAAGATCACGTGGAATGATGGTCATTCTTGATGGCGGCATGACCAGGTCCTCAGAACAATAGCAGAAACCATTTGCAATACTCTTAACATCTGCCGAAGGACAGGGCCGAGCAGGAATGCTATTCACTTTGTCAAAGAGGGAGAAAGTCCAACTAGAGAACACCAGAAGGCAACTGGGCTTCTCTTTACTGCACAGGATTGGAGGATGGAAGCAAGAGCAGAGTATGAGGAACTGAGGAGTGACTGCCAAAGAAAAGGTTGGAGAGCCAAGTGTTGGCCTGTGGAGGGTGGGTGTCGGGGCTGTGCAGGGCATACAGGGCGCTTGGTATCATGAGAGAGACGAAGGAGAGCTCTTCACACCACCACAGACGCAGCCGAGAAGCGTCTAGGTGGATTTGGCTAAAAAGGGCAGATATGTTGGTTGCTGCTAGGGCACAGGCCGGGGTCTGATCAACCCTGATCGGGTCACCTGGGTGAGAGTGAATGATATTGGTAAGACCCGAAACAACCTGTGACCCCAGGTAATATCACTGATGATATGCCCTAGCGTAGCATCATTAAGATGATTCTGTAAGTAGCAACCACATACACTGTTGAAAAGCAGTGAAAGTATATATAAAGTATATCAGTGGCGTGCGGTCCATATAAGCTGCGAATGCTCTGCATAACCAAGCCATTCGTGGACTTGGCAATTAATATTAACATTATAAATTATAATAAATCCCTTGTTTGAGGTGTACCATAAAGCCTACATGATTGGTAATGCTTATGTAACTGTCTGTAATTTATTTATTTGCCAAACGACAGTAATTTTCTTTAAATCTGCCAGTTACGGAGACTTCCGGGTAAGCTGATCTACAGCAGCTTTTGCACCTTCGCGCTTTTGTTATGGAACGTCATTATTGTCCCGCGTTCTCATTGGTTTTCTGGTCTATGGGAGTTTTCATGGCAGGATAAGCTGTGATCGAATCGCTCGCCCAAGAGGAAAAATGAGCTGCTGCCAAATCTCGATCACCGAAAATCACATTGTATTTGATACAAAATGAACTAGACAATCAAATGGGGGAAAAAATCATATCTAAAACTATTTTCATAGTATTTAATTTTCTCCAAAGGGAATTTTTTTAATGAACACTTCTAAATTGTTTAAAGCCGAGTTCAGACTGCACGATTTCCAAAGTAGTCGGGTCACTGTTCTTTTCACACTGCATGACTATCTTGGCCAGCATTCAGTCGCTGCTGTGTTCACACTGCACGATGGATCGGCGACAGAAGGTTTCACACTGCATGACTTTACAATAGGAAGAATCGCCGACACAACCAAACACACGCGAGATGTGACAAGGAAACAACGCGATATCACGCGTGCAAGACCGGAGTTCTCACGTGAGACTGGGATTATTATTAAAAATGGTAGCCCGCAAGAAGCTTGCAATACGAATTGCCTGTGCGCTGATTTGCAGCGAAAACAAGAAAAAGAAAAGAAGAATATGGAGGAGGAAATGGTTGGGGAGACGCGAGGAACTATGTATGTGGACTGTAACTCCTCCCCGAACTCCCCGCTGCTCTGTATCTTGCTCTCTCATTGGCTGTCGGTCATCGCCGATGTAGTTTTCAGTCAGAACACTTTTCACACAGCAGGATTTTGAATCGTCGGTGATTCTCTCAAATTGCGTCTTTGCTCATTCATACTGCGTGATTGTCACTCGCGTGAACGAGCACCGATTTGCCTGTGATTCCTGGTATTTGTCGGCGATTTCGCAAAACCTGTCGGCGAGCCAAAATCGGGGCTAAAATTGTGCAGTCTGAACTCGGCTTAAGACAGTCCTACTAGGCNGGGCTTCTCTTTACTGCACAGGATTGGAGGATGGAAGCAAGAGCAGAGTATGAGGAACTGAGGAGTGACTGCCAAAGAAAAGGTTGGAGAGCCAAGTGTTGGCCTGTGGAGGGTGGGTGTCGGGGCTGTGCAGGGCATACAGGGCGCTTGGTATCATGAGAGAGACGAAGGAGAGCTCTTCACACCACCACAGACGCAGCCGAGAAGCGTCTAGGTGGATTTGGCTAAAAAGGGCATATATGGTGGTTGCTGCTAGGGCACAGGCTGGGGTCTGATCAACCCTGATCGGGTCACCTGGGTGAGAGTGTATGATATTGGTAAGACCCGAAACAACCTGTGACCCCAGGTAATATCACTGTAATATATACTCTAGCGTAGCATCATTAAGATGATTCTGTAAGTAGCAACCACATACACTGTTGAAAAGCAGTGAAAGTATATATAAAGTATATCAGTGGCGTGCAGTCCATATAAGCTGTGAATGCTCTGCATAACCAAGCCATTCGTGGACTTGGCAATTAATATTAACATTATAAATTATAATAAATCCCTTGTTTGAGGTGTACCATAAAGCCTATGATTGGTAATGCTTATGCAACTGTCCGTAATTTATTTATTTGCCAAACGACAGTCATTTTCTTTAAATCTGCCAGTTACGGAGACTCCCGGGTAAGCTGATCTACAGCAGCTTTTGCACCTTCACGCTTTTGTGCCTCCGTCGACTCAAACATCACAAAAGCTCTTACAGGTGCTTGTGAAGGCACGTCTCAACAGGTAAATATGGGCTACTCTCAATAAAAGGTCCAACATATTAGAAATACTTTTCGCTGTGTTGCTATTTGTCATGAGCAAGCAAATTATTAAACTAACACTGAGAACACAACCGTCTCGCATAGCTATAAACCCATTCTAACAGCATCGGTCAAATTTTTTTACATGATGCACCACCCAGCATACCCGGTTAAAAAAGTCCCCGCTCGCCACTGAAGTATAGTAAAATAAAAGCAGGGTATTGTTTACACCCAAATATATATATAAATAAGTATTGAATATGTTAAAAAAAAAATTTATTATACAAAGTTCCAATGCAGTAATTTAAAACCTTGTTGTGAAAGTCTTGGGAGAGCTCTTTGCCTCTACCCATCAGGAGATGTCCAATACTTGGGTAAGCCTTTTTCTAACCTAACAACTGGTTACAGAAGAATTTTCCAACTCCTAAATGTTCCTGTAAGCACCATTGGGGCCATTTTTCACAAATCACAATGATATTCACAAGGAATATCGTTCCACCATCAATTGGCCATGCAAAGGAGCTCCTCTCCAGATTTCTGATCAGGGAGCCAGAAGGTTAGTCAGAAGAGTAGCCCAAGAACCAAGGACCACTCGGAAAGAGGTCCAGAAAGACTTGGAGGCAGCAGGTACAGTTGTCACAGAGAAAACAATAGGAAATGCACTCCACGGCCACAGCCTCCATGCACGCTCACCACAGAAAGCTCCATTACTGAAGGCATGTTGAAGCTCATTTGAAGTTTTCTACACCACAATTGAAAAGGTCTGGACTACTGGGAGTATTTAGTGCGGTCAGATGTGACAAAAAACAAACGCAACAATGCCACATGCCATGTTTGGAGGAGAAATGGCTTTGCATATGACCCTAAAAATACCACACCAACAGTGATGTTGTCGAGGTGGAAGCATCATGGTATGGGGCTGTTTCTCTTCTCATGGTACTGGCAGAATCAATATTATTGAAGGGAAGATGAATGGAACCATGAACTGGGAATACTTGAGATAAATTTGTTGCCATCCACCAGGAAGATGAAGATGAGACTTTAGTGGACCTTCCACCAGGACAACAATCCAAAACACACTGCAAAGTAGAGTTTGAATTGGTTCCAAAAGAAGAAAATAAAGCTGTTAGAATGTCCCAGTAAATCACCAGACCTAAACTCAACAGAGCATTTGTGGAAGGAACTGAAGATCAAAATTCACAAGAGAGACCCCCAGAATATTCAAGATTTAAAGTTTGGTCAATGCACCTTGAAGCCGGCATTGCAAAAAAATACTTTTTCACCAACTATTGAATACAATTTCAGTTAGTGTGTTTCAATACTTGTTTCCTGAGTCATTTCCCTTTATTAGACATAGCTTTTTTTATGAATTGGAAAATTATGATTTCTTTGTCATTGTAGATTTCTTCAGTTAATATTGTCTGTTCAATATTTTAGTAAATTAATTTCAAAATTAGCTGGTTATTATTTTTACTTACTGCTTGTAAGCTGATCCTCAGGAGTTCCCATATGAAGTTCATTGGATCTCTGTGTTTCTTTCTCCTCTTCTTCTCTTTGTCTTTCCTCTTGTTTCTGTGTCTCCCATTCCTCTCGTTCTCTCTTCATCTCCTCTCTTATCTTTGTTTCATGATCCTCTATGTCTTTAATGTCTCTTTTATATTGTTCTTCTCTTTCTATATATTCCTCTTCTCTTCTCTTTCTCTCTTTATCATGATTCTGTCTTTCTTCCTCCATCATCTTCTTCATTATCTCTCTCTCTTCTTTATGTTTGGACTGAAGATCTTCTTTCTCTCTCTGTCTTCTTTCTATCTCTCGTTTAAGTCTCTGATAATATTCATCCCATGTTTCCTGTTCTATCTTTTTTCTTCTCTCATTCTCTTCCTCTCTTTTTTGTCGTTCCTGTTGTTTCTGTCTCTCCCATTCCTCTCGTTCTCGTTCCATCTCTGTTTTATGTCGTTCTTCTCTCTCTCTGAATTCTTCTTCTCTTCTCTTTATCTCTTTGTCATGACTCTGTCTTTCTTTCTCCATCATCATCTTCATTCTCTCTTCATCTTGTTTAAGTCTCTGATTTTATTCCTCCCTCATTGCCTGTTCTTTCTTTCTCCTTCTCTCATCCTCTTCATCTCTTTTTTGTCTTTCCTGTTGTTTCTGTTTCTCCCATTCCTCTTGTTCTCTCTTCATCTCCTCTCGCATCTTTCTTTCTTCTTCCTCTCTTTCTTTAATGTCATTTTTATATTGTTCTTCTCTCTCTCTAAATAATTCTTCTCTTCTCTTTCTCTCTTTATCATGATTTTGTCTTTCTTTTTGCAGTATCATCTTCATTTTCTCTCCCTCTTGTTTAAGTCTTTGATAATATTCATCTGACATTGCCTGTTCTTTCTTTCTCCTATTCTTATCCTCTTCTTCTTTTCTTTGTTTTTCTTCTTGTTTCTGTCTCTCCCATTCCTCTCGTTCTCTCTTCATCTCATCTCGTATCTTTCTTTCTTGTTCCTCTCTTTCTTTAATGTCTTTTTTATATCGTTCTTCTCTCTCTCTAAATTCTTCTTCTCTTCTCTTTCTCTCTTTATTATGATTTTGTCTTTCTTCCTCCATCATACTCTTTTTGTCTTCTTCATGTTTTTTCATCAGTTCATCTCTTTCTCTGTTCAGTTGTTTCACTGTCTCTGTCAGAATCTTCTTTTCTTTTTCTTGTTTTTCTCTTTCCATCTCTCTGAACATCTTACATGAGTAGTAACTATCTCCGTTTTCTTTCACCATGTCATCTATCTTCTTCAGTAAATCAGACACCTGTGTTCGGTCTCTAGTCTGCTTATTATTGAACACATGGTATCTGTTTCCACACGCTTCAATCAGATTCATCAAAGGACATCCAGGTTTTCCCAGATACTGTTCAATAGTTTTGTCATTCAGATCATCTCCTCTGGTGAAGAGCACCATGGTGAACATTAAAGATTTTTCACCAAACGTCTCTTGGATGATCTTCACTGATGTTGCTTCTTCTTGAGTGAATCGTTGTCCTAAATTGAGCACAATGATGAACACATGTGGTCCCGGCAGAATCATGGAGATGCAGTTAGTAATTTCTCTCTGGACCTTCTCATTACTCAGTTCAGTATCAAACAGTCCTGGAGTGTCGATCACAGTAACGTGTCGGTCGTTAATTTCACATGTTTCTCCTTGACTCTCTTTAGTAACTGATTCATGAGCTGTGTCCGATATAAATGCTCCTCTTCCTAAGATGGTGTTTCCAGTTGAACTCTTCCCAACTCCAGTTCTTCCCAGCAGCACAATCCTCAGATCATCTGCTCTCTCTCTTGAATCTAAAGATCAAATAAAAATTAAAAACAGTATATTGAATTTTAAGTGAAAATTGTCAACAATATTTAGAGACAGTAGACTCAGTTCAGCTCCTTTAACAACAACAACAAAATATTATATTGTAAAATTTTAGATTGCAATACGTTATTTTATCTATTGAATGCTACTTTGCAATAGTTTATGACTTACTGTTTTGGTGAATGAATGTTTTGGAAATTTGCTCTCTTGTACAGACTGTAAAAAGAAAGTATGGATTTATGACAACATAACATCCAAAACTAAAAATTGTATAATCATATGCCCGTATGTTGATACAAACACTTATAATTGTCTTTTTTCCTACTGAATACAAATTGGGATTATTAGCACAAAATCCAGGCTGCTTTTTCACAGTACAAATGTGGATAGTTATTTTACTATCAAGCGTCAAAAAGTAGAAACACCACAAAAAAATGTACCATAAAAGTAGTTCACATGCTTTACTGTAAGTTACAGGGATGCAAACAGATAAGGGGGGGAAAAGGTGAGAACACTGCGTGAGGCAGGGGCATGCTGCACGCAGATTTTTATTTTTTTTGCTTTACATGCTCATTTGTAGTTACTTTAAGGGATTTTTTCTTCCATTTATTTTTTATTACCCTATATGTCCAAAACTGTAATTTTTCATGAAATAAATTAACATATTGTTGCAACATTTTACCAAAATCAACATTTGGTTAAAATCATATGTAATAAAAGACAAAGTGCTATACAGGAGACAATATTGCTAGTGTGGGGTGCAAAGTCTCCTGACATGGCGTGCTTTGCTCCACCTCACCGCAAGCTTCCCACCCGACATTCTCCCTTTGGTGGCACTCGTTTGGGCACGTAGCTAGTTCTTCACAACCCATGTCTTACAGGCCTTTCACTCTGGCCGAGATGAAGAAAGGGTACTACAGCCCATACTTCATCATACCCAAGAAGGGCGGTGGGTTAAGACCAATCTTAGACCTCTGAGTATTGAATTGGGCCTTACACAAGCTCCCATTCAAGATGCATATGCACAGACACATGCTCACATATGTCAGACTCCAGGATTGGTTCACGGCGATAGACCTGAAGGACGCATACTTTCATGTTTTGATCATTCCTTGGCACAGATCATTTCTACGATTCGCCTTCAAGGGACGGGCATACCAGTACAAGGCCTACCCTTTTGAGTTGTCCCTGTCTCCTCGAATCTTTATTAAAGTCGCAGAGGCTGCCCTTTCCCTGTTAAGGGAAGTGGGCATTGGCATACTCAACTACCTCGATGACTGGCTAATTCTAGCTCACTCTTGGGAGTTGGTATGTGCACACAGAAACTTGGTCCTTCAACAGCTAGCCTGATTGGGACTTTGAGTCAATTGGGAGAAGAGCATCCCCTTGCCGAGCATCTCTTTTCTCAGTGTGGAGTTGGACTCAGTCACCATGATAGCACGTCTTTCAGAAGATCATGTCCGGACTTTGCACAGGTGCTTGAATCTGTTCAAGCACAAGACAGTGGTTCCTCTTAAATATTTCCAGAGGCTCCTAGGGCATATGACATCCTCAGCTGAGGTAATGCTGCTAGGGTTGATGCATATGAGACAGCTTCAGCTCTGGCTTCACGCTTGAGTCCTAAGCTGGGCATGATGCCATGGCACACGTATCATGGCCATCACACCGATTTGTTGCACTTTCAGCCCTTGGACAGACCCTTGGAGAGTGCCCCTAGAACAAGTGTCCAGACATGTTGATGTCACAACAGATGCTTCCAAGACAGGATGAGGTGCTGTATGCAATGGGCATGCAACCTCGGGGTCCTGGACAGGGACGGACAACACAGCAACAGTGGTGTATGTAAATTACCAGGACGAGGTCCGCTCTCGTTGCAAGTCACAACTCGCCCACCATCTCCTCCTCTGGAGTCAGCAGCGACTGAAGTCACAGCGAGCCACAGCGAGAGTGGAGACTCCATCCCTAGGTGGTCCAGCTGATCTGGAGTCAATTCGAGGAAGCACAGGTAGACCTGTTTGCTTCCCAGGAATCCACCCACTGTCCACTGTGGTATTCCCTGACAGAGGCCCTCCTGGGTATGGACGCACTGGTTCACAGCTGGCCCCAGGGCCTACGCAAGTATGCGTTTTCCCCTGAGAGCCTCGTTGCACAGATATTGTGCAAAGTCAGGGAGTAAGATGAACAAGTCCTAATGGTTGTGCCGTACTGGCCCAGCCAGACTTGGTCCTCAGAGCTCACGCTGATAGCGTCAACACCTCCCTGGCAAATTCCCCTGAGGAGGCACCTTCTTTCTCACGGGCAGGGCACAATCTGGTAAACATTCCCAGACCTGTGGAACCTACATGTCTGCTTCCTACCAGATACGATACAACCACTCAGACAAGAGCTCCCTGTACGTGGCTGTATGCCTTGAAGTACAGCTTCTTCACTACATGGTGTTCTTCCCGATATGAAGACCCATTGAGGTTTGGAGTTGGGTCTGTGCTTTCCTTTCTCCAACAGGGCCTTAAGAGGCACCTGTCCGACTTCACCCTAAAAGTGTATGTAGCTGCATTAGCAGCAAACCACAACACTGTGGGTGGCAGTTTTCTGTGGAAGCATGACCTGATCATTAGGTGACTGAGTGGTGCCTGAAGGTTGAATCCTTCAAGACCTTGCCTCATCCCCTCTTGGGATCTGTCTTTATTCTTACAAGCCTTACAGAATGATCCATTTGAACCCTTACAATCAGTTGAGCTCACTGCCCTCTCTATGAAGACGGCCCTTCTGATTGTGCTCACCTCTGTCAAGAGTGTGGTGGACCTACAAAACTTCTCTGTTTGTGAATCGTGCCTACAATTTGGCCCAGCAGACTCTCATGTGGTCCTGAGACCCTGGCCTGATTATGTGCCTAAAGTTCCCACTACTCCCTTTCTGCAACAGTATATTCGGACGCTCTTCAACAGCTGAGGCATAATGCAAGTATCGTACAATATACTAAGGGATAGACAGGGGAACATTTTGGTTACTGATGTAACCCCCGTTTCCTGATGGAGGGAACGAGACGTTGTGTGCCTCCTGCCAAAACACTGAACTACCTGCTGAAATGGATGCTATCTTGGCTCCTCGGCACAAAGCTGAATGTGTGGAGCATCCTGGTGTAACTACTGAGACATATCAGACACAATTATTTATCATATTTAACAATTAATCTTAAAAACTCCCTCTGGGGTCTGCGGGCAACGGCCTCAGTTACTATGGACACCGTCTGATAAGGCTTAGTTTATTGCCCTGAACTATGTAGCCACGTGAAAAAGCAGAGGCCATAGAAAAACCCATAGCCCTCAAAACAGACTTTCCTGCATTCATTTATAGATGAACAGATCTATAAATGAACATGCATCCCACAACATTATGTTTATGATTATGACTGTTTTGTGTAGTGTCTTTTGTATGGTATTTTTGTTTTATGCATATTTTATGATAAGAACCAAAGGTTAACGTATCCTCACCTACACCAAGTTTGGAGTCTACGACTGCCCCAAGATAACTCCTGCTGGGTGGCCTCTCAGGCCAAGGCCTGTAGGCCTAAACCTGCACTCCAGCCATGTGCTTTAGTAGAGAGTAGAGACTCTTAAGAGTCAAACTAACCACGCAAGTTTGGCATCGCTTCTTCATTCAACGCAGGAGAGCTCGATTGCAACTTCAACACAATCGGATCAAACTCTCAGGACTTTCTACTGCAACAGTATTTTCGGACACTCTTCAACAGCTGAGGCATAATGCAAGTATTGTACAATATACTAAATTGCTGCTAGTTAGTTAAAGTTGTGAACCCCCTTTGTAAACAAAGGAGCTTCGTAATGATAAGATGATGATTCATTCCTGGTTAATCACTCTTGTAGTGATGGGTCGACAGAGTGAGGATCCATTTGCAGCTTTTATTAAAAGGCAAACACAACAGGGCAAGGACAGGCAGAGATGAGGGCAGGCTGCAAACAAACATAGTCCAGAAACAGGCAATGGTCGGGGCAGGCAGCAGAGAATCAAACACAAGGAAGAGTCCAGTCAAACACAAGAGTAACAATCCACAATAACGCTCAGAAATGGTCACCGGGTCATATCAAGACTTCGCAATGTGTGTGTGTGTGCCTGCTGCTTATAAAGTGTGTGAGTGTAATGAGGTGCAGGTGTGTGCAATCAGTCCCAGGAATGAGGGCCTCTGGGAAATGAAGTCCAAATGAGCAATAGTCAATATTCGGGTGAGGGCTCCCTCCGGTGGTGCGAGAGAGGAATTGCAGGAGCCTCGCTTGTAATAACTTTTCTCCCTAGCTTCATTCCGTTTTCATTTTTAGTTCCCATTCTACCCGTGTACTGTATGTGTGATTTGTGTGTGTGTGTGTGTGTTTGTTAGTTATGTGTTTGTGATTTAGTTAATAAAACTTGTGCACAAAACATATTTGGTTCAGACTCCCTGCCTGCAAATCAATTGTCACTTAAATACATGCTCTAAGTGCTGTTAATGCTAAGAAATAACTATTTTTCTGTGGCCATGAAAAATACCCTTCTCTTAGAATTAATAAATAAAAGTACAGAGTGTTCACAGGATGAACTGATTGATTGCAATGTTAATGTAGCTACATCAAGTATTCTGATGCATATATTCATAATTTATCATAATGAATAATCACAATGAGTTATGAATAATTTATTAATATTTTTATTATAATTATTAAGATTTCCCCTTTGAGCTAATTTGCTACACTGGCCTACTTTTATACTGGTATGTTCGGGAAGAGGGTCCAGGCATGCAAATTCCACACGCCAAATTAATTGGCCTTTTCTGAATACGCCAGAGGTGTTTGGGTTTTCCAAGAATTACCCCTAGAGTCTAAATTATTTGACACAATGTCTCGTTCCCTCCATCAGGGAAAGGAGGTTACAACAGTAACCAAGATGTTTTTTTATGTACAGACATTTTAGAAACTTTTCAACCTAAACAAAACAGAACAGTAAAAAGAATAAATAACAGTTCCAGTCACAAAGTAGTGCTACTAATTTTTCTTCCTGTCATTTTCTTTCTCTACTACACTGTAACTATTAAAGGACAAAAATAGTAGTTCATGAGCATATTCTTAGAGGTATTATCCAGAAAAAAAGACTTTGACAAACCTCCTCCATCACATCCTGTTTTTTTGTTCTTGTTGAGTTTTCCATCCTCATTGTGGTCAGAATCCTCCTCCTCTTTGTTGTCTCTTTGGACTGAACCTCCAGATCTGTCCGGATCTTCGTCCACTGATGTTCCATCATCTTTATCCTCATACCTGTTACAGAAGATAAATTCTTCATGTTCTTCTTTGAGCATCTCCTCTGTCCTTCTCAACATCTCAGAGCGCCATTCTGGGTTTCTTGTATCAAACTGAAGAAGTTCTCCTCCACATTCCGTTATTAAATTATCAATAGTGTTATTCCATAACTTAAAAAAGAATGTGTGTTTCTCTTCATCAGTAGTCAGCACTATAGTGTGTTTAATGGCCTTTTCACTGAAGAGTTTCAGCACAGTTTTCACTCTGTTTCTGTCCTCATCACTGAAGTCATTATACTGCAGTACGAGTATGATCACATGAGGTCCTGGAGCAGACCGAGACACACACTCTCTCACTCCCTGTATTATCTCATGCTCTGAGAGCTCTGGCTGGAGCAGGTGAGAAGTGTTGATGACTGCGATGTGTCTCTTCTCCACCTTTCCACTGATTCTCACACTGTGCTGCTGTGAATAAGATGATGAAGCTTCACTGTCAAACGCTGCTGTTCCCAGTATAGTGTTTCCAACTCTGTTGTTTTCTGATACATTCTTTCCTAGCAGAACAATTCTGACTGAAAAAAAGCAGACACACCCACACACACGTTGGGTTTCCATATTCTATAGACAACATTTTTTTATACTGTACAAACTATATTATATCTCCTACTCCTAAACATACCCATTATTTACATTTTCAAAATACTCCATTTAATATGATTTATAAGCTGTTTTCCTCATGGGGACCAAAAAATGTCAGTTTAAGGTCAAAATTTACTGGTATTACTATCCTTGTGGGGACGTTTGGCCCCCATAATTTAGGGAATACCACACACACACACACACACATTTATGTCTGGTTCGCTATCTTTGTGGGGACTCTCCTTAATGATTTTTATACTGTACAATCTGCATCTTCTATCCCCTACCCTAACCTGCATTTTTTAATTTTCAAATAAGCATAATTTAGTATGTTTATTAATCAATTTCCCTCATGGGGACTGCTGGCTGGTCCCCACAATGTAGGCGATCTCAGGCTTTACTATCCTTGTGGAGACATTTGGTCCTCACAATGTAGGTTAAACAAGAACACTGACACACACACTCACACACACACACATAAACACCAAACACTTAAACACTCATTCTCACACACACACTCACACAAGGCAAAAAAAATGCACTGCACAATCTTCACTGAAGAATCTCATATTAAAATTCTACAAGAGTAATGACAGAATTAAATTACTCAATTATTAATTTTTTTATTAAATGGCCTGTTGGACGAAGCTGTTTTGGTTTCTACCCTGGTAAGCTTCAGTTCAGTTTAAAGGGGGGGTATCACACACAGTTTCTGCCAATCTCATGTTAATCTTGAGTACCTATAGAGTAGTGGTGCATCCTTCATATCTCCAAAAAGTCTTTAGTTTAATCATATTTATAAAAGATACATACGCTGTAACGAGTATTTCCGAAAACAGCCGAGCGCCTGGAGGCGTGCCGTGTGAGCGGAGCTAGAATCACGAGTACGCGCAGCTTTTCAATGGTCAGCTAAACAACTGTATTTAAACACACAATACACTATCGCATTCTCCGTGGATAACTTTTGAATCACTATAATGAATATAGCATATGAATGATGAATAATGATTTTATGAATTCACTATGTTCGTGTTGTTTACATCATATGCACTCAGACGCCTATTGCCAACAAAACAGACGTTTGAAGCAGTTTTACTCTCCACCTGCGGTTCAGACTCATGACCGGGATCATTATCGCTGTGACCGCTCCATCTTTCAGTTTCAAACTATCTCTAAATCCAGCATAGAACTGGTCCTTGTTTATGAAACCATAAGCGCCGATCCCGAGGGCTCGAGCAGCCACGGAAATCACGACATATTCTCCATTCATTTTAACCAATAAAAAAGGGATTGCAACTATCAGTTTCTATGGTTATTTTAATAACAAATATCAAGAGCGCATCAGTGTAATCTGTGAGCACAAATCTCAGCTCCACTTAACGCTGGGTTCTTTGGGAAGCAAGGTTATCTTTCCCTCACAACCAAAAACACACTTCTTTGGTGACATTGTTGATTTCGTGCAGTCCTGTGACCTGTGCAGCGCCGCCGACGACTTCCGTAAACCCGAACGCACGTTGATAGCCGTGCTTTTGCTCTCTCGCTCTGGTTGACATGTGCGGCGCGCCCTTTCGGGAGAAGTGCCCGTACAAGGAATTCCGCCCGCGTTGACGTCACTCAGGCCGATACTCGAAAAAAAAAAATCTGAATCCTGTGACCATTTGGAAGAGAATTTTTGGCACAGAAATACAGTGTTTTGAAACTTTGGCCATGTTTAGCATGAGAATCCAACTCTTTAACTGTGTAAATAAGTCAGAATACATGAAATATTCATTATCATGGTAACTTGCACTACACAGCTAACGATTTTATTCTGGGTTAGAGATTGCAAACCAAATCTGGACCAATCAGCTGTGAGCAAAGTTGGATTTGTCAAACTGAAACCAGTAGAGTTTGTCCAACTCGCTTGTGTTTGTGCAACAGCCCTCAGGGGATGTGCGGCATATTTGAGATTTGGAAATGAGATTGAACTCTTTCCGTGCCAAGCCATCAGCAGCATTTTTGATCAGCAAATTTTAATGAATATATATTTTTAAGAATATGTGAACATGCAATATATCAAAAGAATGTGTGCTTTTAAACAAACAAACAAATTATTCTTGCTTCATGTAATCATTGGTACCAAACTCTGCAGGGCTGCGGTCTTCCAGGAAAAGTTTGACACACCTGAGTGAGACACCAATTTTAGGACTAAAAAAAAAAAAACATTATAATGCCCCTAGCTGGAAAACATCATGCATCATGTAATAATCATTTGCATTTACTGAGCATAATGTTGTTTTTCTCTGACACAAATCTGATATACAGTACAGTCCAAAAGTTTGGAACCACTAAGATTTTTAATGTTTTTAAAAGAAGTTTCGTCTGCTCACCAAGGCTACATTTATTTAATTAAAA
>RJVU01048094.1:324215-338985 GCA_003731715.1 Anabarilius grahami | reverse complement strand
AGCAAAGGGTCTGAATACTTAGGACCATGTGATATTTCAGTTTTTCTTTTTTAATAAATCTGCAAAAATGTCAACAATTCTGTGTTTTTCTGTCAATATGGGGTGCTGTGTGTACATTAATGAGGAAAAAAATGAACTTAAATGATTTTAGCAAATGGCTGCAATATAACAAAGAGTAAAAAATGTAAGGGGGTCTGAATACTTTCCGTACCCACTGTATTTAAATCTGCATATTTGTGATATTTACCACAAAATTTTCATTTTTTTTACCTTTATGAGGGGCAAAAATAACCCTGGTGTACTAAAAATGTAAATATGAATATACTTCAGAGAAATTTTACTCATAAGAATTTCTAAGGGTACCATTAATTGTGTCCAACGTGTATTAGTTTGGGTCGTAAGAAAGTTGATAGATAATTGAAGTTTTATATGTTAAGTTTATTGTCATTTTAGGAATGAATGGCATTCGTTGTGTTTCTACACAGGTGGAAAAAAATGCACTAAAATACACTTTATTTTAGTACGCTAAGGCTGCATCTACACTGGAATAAAATAAAAGATTTTTTTGCTCACATCTGACACAGATCGGGATTAGTTGCACACAAAAATCTGCACAAGATCAGGGGCCGTATTCACAAAAAATATTTTATCTTACCACTAAGAGTTCTCCTAAATAGCAGTAAAAGTTCCTAGCTAAGAGTTTTCTCTTAAAACCTATTCACAAATCTGCTGAGACAAACTTTTCTAAGGAATAGACTGAAGTCTTAAGCTAAGAGTAAGGGCGGGGTTGACCTCGTTGCTATGGAGTAAACACACAGTGATTGGCTGATGGGGGAGGAGTCAGCGATTTAATCATAGAAATATTGTAGAATGAGGTGTCATGTTTCCATATTAAAATAAAGGTTTTAAAATACATATGTTGCCCAATTCAAATAAATATTTTTTAATAAAAATGTTGCCATAGTCAAAATAAAATGTTGCCATATTGTTGCCATAAAGGTTTGAAAATGTAGGCTAAGTGTCACTAATTAAACTAGTATATACAGTTAATTGTCCTCTTGGATGTCTGCAAAGTTTGGGAGAAACACATTCAAACGGTCTTTCTATTCAGCTCGAGAGGAGGAATATATACACAGACGAGAGCCGACTCGCCTCTAGTTACTTCGACGGTTTTCTGCATCCCTCCTCCACCCCGCTCCTCACTCGGCTGGGAATACAGGGAGAACTTTGGTTTTCGGCTAAATTTCAAGCTCGGAGCCCTCGATCCCCTTGGACAGCACACCAAATATTTTTACTTTATTCAATCATTTGTAAGTGTGAACCCGTGAAAACCACTGGCACAGGTAATCAGACAATATTTATTTATTTGTTAAAGATTTATTTTTGGCGTCTCATCGTAGATTCAAATCTATAAATCAAAATGTATTGCATTATCTTTCAGATTTAAGTACTTCCCTACCAGAGGTTTTGTGATTATTTAATACCTTCAGCATGTCTGGATATAAAATAAATTGGGATAAGTCATTCTTAATGGCACTTAATAGTATTACTAAAGCAATTTCTCTTCCGAATGGTCTTACCTTTGCTAATTCATGTACTTATCTTGGTATCAAAATTGTTGATTCTCTGTCTAGGACTGCTCAGATGAATTTTTATGAAATCGGTCTGAAAATTAAGCGGGATATACAAAAGTGGGATAACTTCAAAATGTCAATGCAAGCTAGAATTAGTACGGGTAAAATGAATATTTTACCTAGAGTAAACTTTTTATTTTCCATGCTCCCGTGTTTTCCTCCCCCCCTAAATTCATCAAAGAAATGAATTTGAATGAATCTCCAAATTTATCTGGGGCGGTAAGCGTCCTAGAGTCAGTTTTTCAGTATTGCCAGCGTGCAAAATCGAACGGCGGTCTTGCTCTTCCACCTTGCTTTCCAAATTAGGGTCATGCCATGCATGTCTGGATGGACACTCACTCCAAAGTATATTAGAGGAGTATTGAATCTGACTGAGTTCTGCTTCAAGATCTGCCTTTTACTGGTATAGGCTCGAGAAGTCTCCATCAGAAATTTGGAAACATTATTTCAACTACTTTAAAAGCCTGGTTTAATGCAGAAAAGATTACAGGTTATTTAAAAAAAAAATTCACGTCAGTCTGCTCTCTGGAACAATACCCGTCTGTTATCTGGTGGTCAACCTTTCAGTTACCCTCCCTGGTCCTTAAAAGGGGTAGGGGAGAGTGGGGTAAGTTGTCACACTTCTCACACTGTCTAACATTTACTGAGCACCATACATCACAATGGTGTAATTGTCATACCACATGAAAGAAGGAAGTCTTGGGCACATATGTTGTATTCATTACATTTTCATATCTTATCTCATTATGGAGTTGTAGACTGTTGAATAGAGAATGTGCACTTGTGACAATTTGCCCCATTGGCGGGTAAGTTGTCACACTAGATTATCTAAAAATAAGAACTCAACTACTTAATTTTTATTATTGACTTTAATTTTTAAATTCAAACCAGAACTGGAAATATAAACAATCATGCCTAGAGAATTTGGAAAAACAATTATTTCAATCCAAACACATTAAGTGGCAAGACTTTACTTTGAACTTTAAACTCAAACTTTCTCTGGCTTGCACATATAGATCCATGATAACTGAATGGAATACTGCAGATAACTCGCTTAACTTAACATGTTGAACCTCTTTTTTGAGCATGTTCCATGTGTTTATTTGTACTGTGACAACTTGCCCCAAACTGACACGTGTGCTAATGTTGGCTAAATCTCAAGGTTCGCTCAACATAGCACGTCAGCTAAAGTATCAAAAGACACGTTATTGTCTCCTCTATGTTGTGCAAAATAATAATTTTTAACATTCATATCTAACAAAGTTGTATTGCATAAAATTTAAAAAGTGCAAATCTTTTACTTTTTAAGCCAAAAAATAAGAAAATTGTGCTAACCTCAGATTAGAGCGATCTTGACCTCATGTGAACAGGACGTTGACTATAGAAGAAGAAGTCACACAAAGTGGCTATTTGATTTTTGAGATAGAGCCTCTAGTTTTGGAGTTATGAAGAGTGTGACAACTTACCCCGCTCTCCCCTACTCACATTTGGTGATATATTCAACGGCAGCGGACTGCGCACATTTCAGGATATTCAAACAGACTACTCCTTGCCAGGCACCTCCTTTTTTATGTATTTGAAGTTAAGGTCTGCAATGAAAGCGTATGGTGTGCCCTGGAACTCTATGTTAGATGATCACCCACTGTTAAAGTGGATAAAACACACCGGAAACTTTCAGGGCACAGCGTCCTTGATCTATAAGCAACTGCTTGAATGCTCATATATAAACCCTTGAAGATACTAGCTGTATGGGAGAGAGAACTCTCTCTCATTTACATTTAAAAACTGTACACAAAATGTGTTGTACCCCATATAAGCGATACTTGATGAAACTCTCGTCCAATCGTAATTGAAGTCTGTGTAATAACAATTCTAAAGGTACCTTTTTGCATGTGTTTTGGGATTGTTTGGTCATATCTAATTTCTGGAAACATGCAGGTGCTAAAAAACATCACAAAGTTGCAGTTTGACCTTGATGCCTGTCTTTATGTTGATAAATGATGATTCTTCTTATAAGTTTACATTAGTTCAGAGAAGACTGTTAATGTCTGGCTTCACCGCTGCTAAAAAAACTATTTTGCAATGGTTTACACCTGAGATGGAGCTTAAAAGATTCTGGCTGCTTTCGTTTCATAATATTGTTTATTTAAAATTAAGAACTGCAAGGATTAATGGGGCTAGAATACATACTGTTACCTTAAACAGCCCAAGCCTTAAAAGAATTGTTTTAAACTGAAGATGCTCTATTCTATGCAATAATTTGCTGCCATGGTTTATTTGTATGTTCATTTTACATTACCCTAAAGTATTGTTTACTGTATTTATGATCTTTTATTTTATCAGTATTTTTGCTGCTATTCTAGTTTTGTATTTTATTAAAAAAATATATATATATATAATAAAAATAAAANATTGAAGTCTGTGTAATAACAATTCTAAAGGTACCTTTTTGCATGTGTTTTGGGATTGTTTGGTCATATCTAATTTCTGGAAACATGCAGGTGCTAAAAAACATCACAAAGTTGCAGTTTGACCTTGATGCCTGTCTTTATGTTGATAAATGATGATTCTTCTTATAAGTTTACATTAGTTCAGAGAAGACTGTTAATGTCTGGCTTCACCGCTGCTAAAAAAACTATTTTGCAATGGTTTACACCTGAGATGGAGCTTAAAAGATTCTGGCTGCTTTCGTTTCATAATATTGTTTGTTTAGAATGCAAGGATTAATGGAGCTAGAATACATACTGTTACTTTCTGAGACTCAAGACTCAACTAATCTCTGCAATTCTCCAGCTGTGATCCTTGGAGAATCTTTGGACACTCAAACTTTCTTCCTCACTGTGCATTAGGAAGATTTAGACACACGTCCTCTTCCAGGCAGATTTGTAACATCTTTAGTTGATTGGAACTTCTTAATTATTGCCCTGATGGTGGAAATGGGGATTTTCAATGCATTAGCTTTTTTCTTATAGCCACTTTCTATTTTGTGAAGCTCAACAATCTTCTGCTGCACATCAGAACTATATTCTTTGGTTTTACTCAATGTGATGAATGATTACGGGAATTTGGCCTTTGTGTTTCCTCATGTTTATACTCCTGTGGAACAGGAAGTCATAGCTGGACAATCTCATGTTCATGATCACCCTGGTGTGCTAAAAAATGTAAATATGAATGGGAATATACTTGAGATATTCTACTCATAAGAATTTCTAGGGGTGCCAATAATTGTGGCCAACATGTATTGGAGAAAAACATTTATTTCATAATGTGAGTTTCCCCCACTTTCAATTGTTTTACTTCGATGAAAGGTTAGAATTTAGTGAATTTTTTGAAAGAAAGATCAAAAGGATAAACAATGCAGATTTATTTTCACAGCCGCCTTTGCTCATATTTACTAAGGGTGCCAATAATTGTTGAGGGCACTGTATATGTATCTTATTTGATTCTTACCTGAACTTGATGCCATTTCAACACCTTGAACAACACCAACAGCTTCAAATGAAAATCGAAAGACAAGTGTTGAAAGAAGCGCTCGTGTGTGACACCTGCAGACAGAAACACAGGCCCTGAGGCTTCAGCAAACATGACAAGATTAGTCTAATTATCAGAGTGATTAATCAACTAATCTTCGATTATTTCACAGATCACTCAGGAGGCTTTGATCAATTCAGCTTTTGCAATTAGTTAAAATATTGAGTTATCTAGCCTTCCTATTCTAATAAACAAAACAAGGAAATCACTTCAGCTTTTGAAAATGTCTCTAATGAATTTCAAGCCAACTGAGCAGACCGATCTCCTTCAGGTCAATAACTGGCACTGTGTCTTTATTAAAGGGTTAGTTCACCCAAAAATGAAATTTAGCATAAATTACTCACCCTCATTCATTTGGCTTCTTCATTTTTCCTTCAGGATCGGTGGATCAGCACAAACTCGGGGTTTTACGCAAATGATGGATAATTCAATGTATTAATATCTTAATTCACATTCATGATTATGTTCATCAAGAGTTTACTCAAATAAATGACATCGATTTCTATAATGAGACTGAATCAAACTCTACCTCTAAAATGTAAAAAATGTTCAAAAATGCTTTCATTTAAAAAAATTAAAAATCACTGTAAAAAAGTGCTAACACGACATTTATTATTAGCAGTCCAGTAAACTAAGATTACTACGGAAGAGGATTAGGGCCAAAAAATAAAACCATCTCGAGATTAAAGTTGTTAAATTTCGAGAAAAAGGTCGAGATAAAATGTTGAGAATAAACATTAAATTACGAGAAAAAACTCGATAAATTTCAAGAAAAAAGTCGACATAAAATGTTGAGAATAAAGTCATTAAATTAAGAGGAAAAAGTCGTTAAATTACGAGAACAAATTCGTTAAATTACGAGAACAAATTCGTTAAATTACGAGAACAAATTCGTTATATTATGAGAAAGTCGTTAAATTTCGAGAATAATGTCGATATAAAATGTTGAGAATAAAATAATTAAATTACGAGAAAAAAGTTGTTAAATTTCTCATAATTTCACGAATTTGTTCTCATAATCTAACGAGTTTTTTCTCGTAATTTAATGACTTTAATCTCAACATCTTATCTCGACTTTTTTCTCGAAATTTAACAACTTTAATCTCGAGATGGTTTTATTTTTTTATTATTGCTTGGCCCTAATCCTCTTCCGTAGATTACAACTAACTCGTTCTGGTCATTAAAATAAAGCAGAAAAAAATATTAAAATTAGGTGAAAACTTTAAAAAATATATATATATAGAAATTTCGGCATGGCAAATAATTGGGGGGGAAAAGTGGGAATTAATAAAAGAAAATACTAAACAAAAAAATAAAGGTATATATAAATATTTAAATAATAATAATTATTACTATTATGACAAAAGCACAAAAAGTTACTAAAACTAAAAACTGAAAATATAAAAATAAAAGCTATTATACTATTAAAGTATTACACTTTAACAGTATATAAATAACACTAAAATAACACTGAGTAGTAGTGTTATTTTACAATAAGTTATAATTTTATTACAAATATGTGGGGCATAAATACAAAATGGCATTGATTGTCAATTCAATATATCAGGTCACATATTTTCAGTCCGTTTATACTTATTTTTATGCATGCAAAAACACATTTCATGTTTTATTTTGAAAAGGGAATCCAAGTGTAAATGTACCCTACAAAATATAATACTGCAAGGTTTCTTTTTACACAAATAACGTGTGATTTCCTTGATACACATCACAGGACTGAAGAAATGTATTTCACAGGAATGATTCGAGGTTTTAAAGTCAAAATAAACATTTATAAGTGCACTTAAAGTGTTTGCTCTAGCTTCAGTAACGTTTAGTCACTAATGTTATTCTGTAAGAGAATAATCAGCTGTTGATGAACACTGATAACATCTGATGTGTCGAGGCTTTAAACCTCTTCACGCCACAGTAAAGTTCAGCTTTTAACGTGAGAGATACAGCAGAAGAAACCAGCCTCAAACCGACCCGTCCAGAACCAGCACTACCGTCATCTTCATCATCTTCATCATGTTTGGCACCCTGATCTCGGGCTGGGGTCAGGTGACCTGCTGCTCAGAGTTGATCTCGCTGTAGATTTTTTTGACGATATGAGACAGATCTAAAGTCTGCGTCAACATCTTCAAGAGCACCTCGTCCGCCTGGATGCCCTCCATGAACTCGTCCAGAGACAGCACACCTGAACACATTTACAGATTTAGATTGTAGACAGACAGATCCACTCAATTCCCCAGCTATAGTATGTTCTTCATTATTTACTGCTACTGTTGATGATCTTCTTGCAGCGGACTCTCGCCTTCTGTCTATCTTTATTCTTCTAGATGTTAGTGACACCATTCATCATTCAGTATTATTAGATCGATTGGCTTGTATTTTACCTCTGGTCATATTTTTCGAAATTATGATAGATAGACGGTCATGTGACGATGACTGTAATTAAATGTATAATGCAATATTGTTGACGAATAAAAACGAGACAAAATGTGGTTTAAAAAATAAAAACTATGCTAAAATGTCTCTTCATTTTCGTCGACCAAAACGAGACGAGATGAAATGTTATAATGTTATTTTGTCTCGTTTAGTCGCGTTATTATTATTATTTTGCAGTATTTCTGTTTCCTGCGTCTCACTTCAGGGGCTGCATCAAACGCAAGCGACGTCACTTCCTGTGACATAGAGAAAGGGACCGATATGTAGGTAAATATGTAGATTTCAAGTGCTCATAACTTAATGAAAAATGCACAGATCATAGAAAATTCACATCATTAAAGCAGATTCTTACGATTAAAATTAATCCAAAATCAACATAATATATTGCGTTGATCACAAGATATTACTCATGGAAAAATTTAACATATTTGGCTAAAAACATGTCTCTCATCTTTCCGGGATGCAGTGTGTATCCAATGTTCCCGGACCCATCCATGTTCGTGGAATAACACAAAATATGTATCATCTTAAAGCTTAGAAACTCTGCTTTTTAATGTACCATTTTGAAAAACTCCTAATGAGCGCTGAGAAGTGCCTCTAAACCAGAGTTTACCGCTCTTGGGCGCCATCTAGTTGCAAAAAAATTAATAACACTTTATTCAACTATATGCTATCACCACATGTAGGAGAGCCAGAAAGAATTTTTCTCTGATCTTATTGCCTTCCTGAGTTATTCCATGTCAAATAAAAAAATGTAAATTATATTAAAAAAATACATATATTTTTTGTGTTTTATCAGCATTTTTTCAGCATGAAAATGTCCAAATGTAATTTATATTTTCTAAAACATTAAAAAGGGTTCTATCAAATGATACCTACCTTTTGAGACTCTCCTTGCTACAGTTTTGGAGTTATGAGTCTTTACTTTTGTGTTTGTCGCTCAGAAAAACAACCTCTAAAAAAGCCTTCAGGTCTTAAAGGGTTAAGAGACATCTCAAGGCATTATACAGTATTATCTATAAGGTAACAATAATATAATTAGATAACCTTGTTTGAAATGGGTTTGGCTAAAAGAAAATGTTGGTTTCGTCTATATTACTAGGTACTTATACTAAATTGACTGGGTTAAATAGAATTGCATTACTAAAAAGAGACTAAAATACAATTTTCATTGACTAAAACTAGACGAAAATAGTCACGGATAATTCTGACTAAAATAAGACTAAAATGACATCTTGACACAAAGACTAGACTAAAACTAAAATTAAAAGAGGCCGCCAAAAACAACACCATCTACAGCTACTGTTCCTTCATCATTTAAATTGGCTTCTATCGCTCCAGTTCTTAGAAATATGGTGCAGATCCCAATGATTTAAATAATTATAAGCCTATTTCCAATCTTCCTTTCATTTCAAAAAATCTTGAAAGAACAATAGCAACTCAACTTTATTCACATTTGCAAATTAATGACCTCTATTTGCACTTTCAGGCGGCTTTAGATCTAAACACTACGGAAGAGGATTAGAGCCAAGCAATAATAAAAAAATAAAACCATCTCGAGATTAAAGTTGTTAAATTTCGAGAAAAAGGTCGATATAAAATGTTGAGAATAAAGTCATTAAATTACGAGAAAAATGTCGTTAAATTACGAGAACAAATTAGTTAAATTACGAGAATTAATTTGTTAATTTAATGACTTTATTCTCAACATTTTATCTCGACTTTTCCCGAAATTAAATTTTTTTCTCATAATTTAACAAATTTGTTCTCGTAATTTAACAACTTTTTTCTCGTAATTTAATGACTTTAGTCTCAACATTTTATCTCAACTTTTTTCTCGAAATTTAATTATTTTTTTCTCGTAATTTAACGAGTTTATTCTCAACATTTTATCTCGACTTTTTTCTCGAAATTTAACGAGTTTTTTCTCGTAATTTAATGACTTTTTTCTCGTAATTTAACGACTTTTTTCTCGAAATTTAACGACTTTTTTCTCGTAATTTAACGAGTTTATTCTCGTAATTTAATGACTTTATTCTCGTAATTTAACGAGTTTATTCTCAACATTTTATCTCGACTTTTTTCTCGAAATTTAAAGATTTTTTCTCGTAATTTAACGAGTTTATTCTCAACATTTTATCTCGAAACTTAACGAGTTTTTTCTCGTAATTTAACAACTTTTTTCTCGTAATTTAATGACTTTATTCTCAACATTTTATCTCGACTTTTTTCTCAAAATTTAACGAGTTTATTCTCGTAATTTAATGACTTTATTCTCAACATTTTAACTCGACTTTTTTCTCGAAATTTAACGAGTTTTTTCTCGTAATTTAATGACTTTATTCTCAACATTTTAACTCGACTTTTTTCTCGAAATTTAACGATTTTTTCTCGTAATTTAACGAGTTTATTCTCAACATTTTATCTCGACTTTTCTCGAAATTTAACAACATTTTTCTCATAATTTAACGAAATTGTTCTCGTAATTTAACGACTTTTTTCTCGTAATTTAATGACTTTATTCTCAACATTTTATCTCGACTTTTTTCTCGAAATTTTACGAGTTTTTTCTCGTAATTTAACGAGTTTATTCTCAACATTTTATCTCGACTTTTTTCTCGAAATTTTATGACATTTTTCTCATAATTTAACGAATTTGTTCTCGTAATTTAATGACTTTATTCTCGAGATGGTTTTATTTTTTTATTATTGCTTGGCCCTAATCCTCTTCCGTAAAACATCGTACTGAAACAGCTCTTGTTAAAATAACAAATGATCTTCTTCTTGCAGTGAACGCTAGCTTTCTGTCTTTATTCTTCTAAATTTTAGTGTTTACAGTATAATATTGCATTCAGTATTATTAGATCGATTGGCTTGTATTGGAGTAGATAATAATGCACTTCTTTGGTTTTCATCCTATTTAAATGAAAACAGTTTTGTACAGATGAAGATTGCTCAGTCTCAGTTAATCACGGTGTTCCACAGGGCTCAGTGTTGGGTCCGCTAATATTTATATTTTATATTTTACCCTTGGTCATATTTTTTAAACTTATTATAGATAGATACCGTCTCCATTCAGATCAATCTTCTCAAACACCATGTCTGTGAATTCTTCTGCTGAAACCTCCTGCTCTGTGCCGCTGATGGCTCGAATGGCCTGAAGCAGAAAAACAATAAGAGATGAAAGTAAGTGAACGTGCGTTTCCTCTGACGTCAAGATCCTCTTACACAGACTCAAAGAATAAGATGATTTTCAGCAATATGTTCAACACACACTGTCAGCAGATGGAGGCTGTTAATGGTTTAATCTGTGTGTGTGTGTGTGTGTACGCAGGGACTCCAGCAGATGGCGCTGAAGAGAATCACAACATCACACTGACTGAATTAAACCTGACACCTTGAAGATCAGCAGCAGCTCTTCTCGGTCGATGCATCCGCTGCCGTCCACGTCGTAGAGTTTGAAGTACCAGCGCAGCTTCTGCTGAACGCCGCCCTTCAGGACCAGACTCAGAGCCGCGACGTACTCCATGAAATCTATACAGCCGTCCTGACAACATCAACACACACGATTAACATATAATACTGCTGTATCTGAATATAGTTTATAGACTGAAATTGCACGTAGGGGTTGCAAAATTCCGGGAATTTTCAAAGCTGGAAACTTTCCATGGGAATTAACGGGAATATATGGAAATGAACAGGAATTAATGGGAATAAACAGGGAATTTGCAAAATTGCAGGTTAGCTTATAACAGGGTACTTAAATGCAGTTGGAAAAAAAAACATCTTGCAGCATAATTTTGGTTAAAACAACCAGATTTAATGCAATTTCAGTTGAATATTTACCCTGACATTCACACAGCACACTACTTACTGCAGGGCTATTGAGGACACGCCCCCTGCATGCAGTCCATAACATGCACATGTGATCAAAAACACAGAAAAAACTGTAATATTGTGAAATTTAAAATAATGGTTTTCTATTTTAATATATATTAAAGTATAATTTATATTCAGTAATTAAAGCTGAATTTTCAGCATCATTTCTCCAGTCTTCAGTGTCACATGATCCTTCAGAAGTCATTCTAATGTGATGATTTGATGCTCAATTATCAATGTTTTTATAACCTGTGATACTTTTTTTTTCTTCAGGATTCTTTGATGAATAAAAATTTAAAGAACAGCATTTATTCAAAATAGAAATCTTTTGTAACAATATACACTGCCGTTCAAACTTTTGGGGTCAGTGATTTTTTTTCTTTCTTTTTTGAAAAAAATGAATACTTTTATTTAGCACGGATGTGTGAAATTGATAAAAAGTGATATTAAAGTGATATTGTTAGAAAAGATTTATATTTTGAATAAATTCTGTTCTTTTTTAACTTTTTATTCATCAATGAATCCTGAAAAAAGTATCACAGGTTGCACAACTGTTTCCAACATTGACAATAACTGAGTATCAAATCATCATAATAGAATGATTTCTGAAGGATCATGTGACACTGAAATAAATAACATAATTGCTGCAATAAAAATATTTAGTTTACATAATTACTAAATTGGAATCAATTGAATGCGAAAAAGAAATTTCATGTTATGACCAAACAACATGTTTATATTTATGTTTTGTAGATGATACATTTTATATAAATATTACACATTTATATAAATTTCCAATTAATTCCCATAAATTCCTGTTAAGTTTCCAAATCGGAATATTTCCAAAATTCCCCAGGTTAAGTTCCCGTGGAAATTTACCGGAAACTTTTCGCCCCTTTGCAACCCTAATTGCATGAAATTATTTGTTTGTTTATTTATTTTTGTTTGTTTGTTTCCATGAAGCTGATCCACACAAATCCAGTTTACAGAAATAGAGCAGCAGAGATTAGAGTATTTTGAGTAACTATAAATATAACTATATTAACCTCAACACCTTAGGAAATTAATCTGACTGGCTATTAATTGTTATTCATATACCAATGCATGATTTTTAAATATTTTATATTCATTCATTCAATAATTTGTAGTATGTTAATACAGTAATTTTCAACATAAAATAAATGCATTGAATATAAAATATTCTTGTATTTTTCCAGGTGACACGAATGAAAGCCGTGTTCAGAAATAAATCATCCATCTCTGAGGACACAAACCCCTCTGTTAACTAGATTACAGGCTCTGATGGGATTCGTTCAGGACCTCTGACCTGTGCAGCGCTGCAGTTTATCTGACTTTACTGTATTAACGCATAGATCTTGTTACCCACAATCCTCAGCTGAACCGAAGCAGAAGGGACGTGAGGCAACGAGCTCATTTAACCCTCGTCTCTATATATCTGCAAGAAAAACCTACGAAACTTTACTTTGATAACACGCCTCACGCAAATAAACCGGATTTACACTTACAACCCATACAGAAATGTAATATATTCACATTCACTGTTAAATATAATGAAAAATATTTAAGAAATGCATAGAACATAAAGCCACGTTATGTGGTTTTTAATTTTTAAGTGAGTTTTTGCAATATATACTTTTATTTCTACACTGTTTATCATTTCTAAAGCTTTATTATATTATATTATAGCCTATTATAAACTGAAACTTTTCTCAATTGAAAAGTCTGCTATAAATATAACTAATTTTCTGAAAACAAAACTAATATCAATAACGTTTTAAATCTCTAAATAACCAAAAATTATTATTATTGTCATTAATTATTATTATTATTCACTTACAACCCATACAGAAATGTAATATATTCACATATACTGTTAAATATAATGAAAAATATTTTAAAAATGCATAAAACACAAGCTTAAATTGATGTGTAAACGTATATATGTGAAAATATATTCATGCCAAATGTTGTTTTTAATGTTTTAAGTGAGTTTTTGCAATATGTACTTTTATTTCTACACTGTTTATCATTTCTAAAGCTTTGTTATATTATTTTATAGCCTATTATAAACTGAAACTTTTCTCAATTGAAAAGTCTGCTATAAATATAATTAATTTTCTGAAAACAAAACTAATATCAATAACGTTTTAAATCAAAAATTACTGTAATTAATTATTATTATTATTATTTTGAGCGAACACACCTCACACAAATAACCCGAATTTACACATACAACCCATACAGAAATGTAAAAATGAAAATATTTTAAAATGCATAGAACATAAGCTTAAATTGATGTTTATTTAAAATATATTCACGCCACGTTATGTAGTTTTTAATAAAGTGAGTTTTTGCAAAAGGGACTTTTATTTCTAAACTGTTTACCATTTCTAAAGCTTTATATTATTTTATAGCCAATTATAAACCGAAACTTTTCTCAATTGAAAAATCTGCTATAAATAATTAATTTTCTAAAAACAAAACTAATATCAATAACGTTTTAAATCTCTCAACAATCAAAAATTACTGCAATTAATTATATTATTATTATTTTGAGCGAACACGCCTCACACAAATAACCCGAATTTACACTTACAACCCATACAGAAATGTAATAATGAAAAATATTTTAAAAATGCATAGAACATAAGCTTAAATTGATGTGTAAATGTGAATATATGTGGAAATATATTAATTCCACGTGTTATGTAGTTTTTAATAAAAAGGGACTTTTATTTCTAAACTGTTTATCATTTCTAAAGCTTTATTATATTATGTTATATTTTATTATAGCCTATTATAAACTGAAACTTTTTTCATTCTGCTATAAATATAATAAATTTTCTGAAAACAAAATAACAACGTTTTAAATCGCTTAATAACCAAAAATAATTATTGCCATTAATTATTATTATTATTATTATGAGCGGGGATACATATAAACGAATGGATACTTACGCACATTTATAATAGGATTGAAAAATATAATATTAAAGATAATAAATGCGTTTCTTACGTCGTTCATGTCGAAGGTCTTGAACATGGTCGTCACGTACTCGTTCGAGGACTCCGACAGATTCTTCAGCCCGAAGAACTTCTTGAACTCGTAGAAGGTGAGCTGACCGGACGGACACTCGGTCATGAATTTCCGGTACCACTGGTGAGATTCGCACGCGCTCAGCTCCTCCAGAGACTTACCGGGCGCGTTCCCCATGATGCCGCTGTACCGGAGGAGAGCTCGCGCCACAAACACAACTGAA
>RJVU01048094.1:300925-318242 GCA_003731715.1 Anabarilius grahami | reverse complement strand
TCTATCTATCTATCTATCTGTCTATCTATCTGGCTATCTATCTATCTATCTGTCTATCTATCTATCTATCTATCTATCTATCTATCTATCTATCTATCTATCTATCTATCTGTCTATCTTTCTATCTATCTGTCTATCTATCTGGCTATCTATCTATCTGTCTATCTTTCTATCTGTCTGTCTATCTATCTATCTGTCTGTCTATCTGGCTATCTATCTATCTATCTATCTGTCTATCTATCTATCTTTTTCTCTTTTTTTCTCTTTTTTTCCATCCATCCATCATTCTATCATACTTTCTTTCATGTCTTTCTATCTATCTATTGTTCTTTTTCTTTTTTCTCTTTCTTTCCATCCATCCATCTCTATATATCTATCTATAGTTCTTTCTTTCTTTTTTTCTCTTTCTTTCTATCCATCCATCTATCATTCTCATACTTTCATGTCTTTCTATCTATGTATCGTTCTTTTTCTTTTTTTCCATCTATCTCTTTTTCTTTCTTTCCATCCATCCATCCATCTATCGTTCTATCGCACTTTCTTTCATCTTTCTTTCTATCTATCTATCTTTTTTCTCTTTCCATCCATCCATCTATCGATCGTTCTATCATTCTTTCATGTCTTTCTATCTATCTTTTGTTCTATTTTTCTATCTATCTATCATTCTTTTTTTCTCTTTCTTTCCATCCATCGACCGTTCTATCTATCTATCATCTTTCATTCTATCAATATATCTATTTATCTATCTATTGTCTGTCTGTCTGTATATCTATCTATCGTTCTTTCTTTATTTCTTTGATTTGTTCTTTCTATCTATATCTATCTATCTAGATAGTGATGATGTTTCAGTCTTCAGGCCGTGAGGAATCATGGGAACAGAGTCTCTCAGGGTTTCATCGATCACGTGACGCACGCTTGAATCGCTGGGAATCACAGGAACTCTGAGAGCGTTCGACACATTCTGAACATTCTCGGAACTGAGATCGGCATGACAACCGCTCGAGGAACAGGACCGACCAGTTTGAGTTCTGTTCCCATGCCGAGTGGGAATGATGGGACACGCCCCACTCCCTCTGTTCCTCTTCGATCCGGAGATTTAATTCCCATCATTCTAACTGGAATCGATCATTCACAGATTCGTCGATTCTTCTTCTTCAGCTGTCAATCATGTCAAGCATTAGTATCCTGAGCTCCGTCAGGTTATTCTGACAGACATTAGCTGCCTTTAACGGACTCTGTGTCTATTCTCAGACTCGTTTAATCGCTCTATAATTAGATATTGTGATCAAGATGACACATTTAGAACAATCATGACTGTTTCAGGACAACAGTGTAATTCAGCATCGTCTGCAATATGATATTCTTTATTCATTTGAGATTTACTCAATACCAGCAACAAGTCATTTCTGCATGAGAAAAAGATCTGCTGTTATCTGTTTCCCCTTCTGCTCAGTTCATGACCTGATGTGACCTCTGACCCTCTTAAACCGAAGGAATCCTCATTAAACGCTGATCTCACTCGCCTGTCACACTGACCTGATCAATTAATCTAAACTCATTAACTCATTAATGCGGCACATTCACACACTAAACACCACTCTATCAGTATAAACAACAGTTGCATCTTAAATAATTACATCTTTTTCAGTAATATAAAGCTTCATAATTTATTCTTTTATATGCATTAATTTATACAGTACAGAATGCCAAATTGTAATATAGTTTTATAGATAAAATAATGTATCGGCTATTTGATTTGTATTATTTATACGTTGCACTGAATTATTATGCTTTAAAATAATTGTATAAAATAATTATAAATTTACAAAAACATACAATTTAATATTTTTACATGGATAATAACATAACTTTAAATAGAAAGATTGCACACATTTGCATGAATAATCAATCAATCAATCAATCAATTTTATTTATATAGCACAATAAGTATAACAGCAGTTGGCCATTGTGCTGTACAAGAGGATAAATAAATAAATATAATAATGCAATAATAAGGGCAGTTTACATTGGAAACACTAATTTGAAATCTTTAAAAATCAATGTTATAATTGATAATTAAGTTATAATTATGAAATAAAGTCATAATTATAACATGGAAAGTCAATTTCGATGTTTTTTCCAATTATGAAAGCACAAGATAATTTCGACTTTATCTCATAATTTTGACTTTTATGTCATAATTTTATGTAAAAGACTTTAGTATATAATAATTATGACATTTTGTGTCATTTTTTCACATTTTTATGTCATAATTATGACATGTAAAGTCATCGTTTAGATTTTTCAGTTATAACAGTAATTTCAACTATCTCATAATTATCTCGTAATTATGACAAAAGTAATAATTATGACATTTTATGTTATTTTAAAATTTCTGTCATAATTATGACATGGAAAGTCATAATTAAGATTTTTCAATTATGACTTAGTTTGTGATAATTTCAACTTTTATCTCATAATTATGACAAAAGTATATAAAATACTTTTTGTGTCACATTTATAACATGGAAAGTCAATATCAATTTTTCGATTGTCTATTTCGCTTTTGTTTGATTTTGACTTTATCTCATAATTTTGACTTTTAAGTCATAATATTATGTAAAAGACTTAGTATGTAATATTTACGACATTTTATGTCATATTTTTGATGTTTTATGTAATAATTATGGAAAGTAAATTTAGTTTTTTTTTTACAGATAACTTGAGTAGGTGATATTGACTATCTCATAATTTTAATTTATCATCTCATAATTATGACTTAGTATGTAATAATTATGACATTTTATGTCATTTTAAAATTTGTGTCATAATTATGACATGGAAAGTCATAATTTAAATTTTTCGATTATGACTTAGTTTGTGATCATTGTAACTTTTATCTCATAATTATGACAAAAGTTTGTAAAAGAGTAATAATTATGACTTGATGATTTTCGACTTTTTGTGTCACAATTATGACATGGAAAGTCAATTTAGTTTTTTTCCCCCCGATTATAACTTGAGAAGATATCTCATAATTTCCACTTTTTATCTCATAATTATTACCAAAAAATCATAATTATGACTTAGTATGTAATAATTATGACATGGAAAGTGAATTTAGTTTTTTTTTTCCAGATTATAACTTGAGTAGGTGATATTGACTATCTTATAATTTAAATTTTTTATCTCATAATTATGACAAAAAAAGTATGTAATAATTATGACATTTTGTGTCATTTTTATGTCATAATTATGACATGTAAAGTCATCGTTTAGATTTTTCAGTTATAACAGTAATTTCAACTATCTCATAATTTCGATAATTATCTCGTAATTATGACAAAAGTAATAATTATGACATTTTATGTTATTTTTAAATTTCTGTCAATTATGACATGGAAAGTCATAATTTAGATTTTTCGATTATGACTTAGTTTGTGATCATTTCAGCTTTTATCTCATAATTATGACAAAAGTATATAAAAGACTTTTTGTGTCACAATTATAACATGGAAAGTCAATATCAATTTTTCGATTATGTCTATTTCGCTTTTGTTTGATTTTGACTTTATCTCATAATTTTGACTTTTAAGTCATAATATTATGTAAAAGACTTAGTATGTAATATTTACGACATTTTGTGTCATATTTTTGATGTTTTATGTAATAATTATGACATTTTAAAATTTCTGTCATAATTATGACATGGAAAGTCCTAATTTAGATTTTTTGATTATGACTTAGTTTGTGATCATTTTAACTTTTATCTCATAATTATGGCAAAAGTATGTAAAAAACAGTAATAATTATGACATTTTCGACTTTTTGTGTCACAATTATAACATGGAAAGTCAATATCAATTTTTCGATTATGACTTTCATTTTCGTTCGATTTTGACTATCTCATAATTTTGACTTAAGTCATAATATTATGTAAAAGACTTAGTATGTAATATTTACGACATTTTATGTCATATTTTTGATGTTTTATGTAATAATTATGGAAAGTGAATTTAGTTTTTTTTTTACAGATTATAACTTGAGTAGGTGATATTGACTATCTCATAATTTCAATTTTTTATCTCATAATTATGACTTAGTATGTAATAATTATTTTAAATATTTTTAAATTTGTGTCATAATTATGACATGGAAAGTCCTAATTTAGATTTTTCGATTATGACTTAGTTTGTGATCATTGTAACTTTTATCTCATAATTATGACAAAAGTTTGTAAAAGAGTAATAATTATGACTTGATGATTTGACTTTTTGTGTCACAATTATGACATGGAAAGTCAATTTAGTTTTTTTCCCCCCGATTATAACTTGAGAAGATATTGACTATCTCATAATTTCAACTTTTTTATCTCATAATTATGACAAAAAAAAAATCATAATTATGACTTAGTATGTAATAATTATGACATTCATGTCATATTTTCGAATTTTTGTCATAATTATGACATGGAAAGTCATTTAGATTTTTCAATTATGACTGATAATTTCATAATTATAACAAAATTATGCAGTAACAATTGACTTTTTTTTGTCATAATTGTAACATGGAAAGTCAATATCAATTTTTCAAATATGTCTTTAGTTTTTTTGATTTCAACTATGTTTGTCCTGACTGAACACTCTTGTCTTGTAGTTCTGAGTCCCGCAGGTGCTTCATAATTTCAACTTGTGTCTCATACTTATAAAAGTATGTAAAAGACTATGTAATAACTGTCATCATTTCTATACTTTTTTTGTCAAAATTATATCATAATTAAGATTTTCCAAAGCATGTTGTTGTTGTTGTGTGGCTGAAATGGTCCTCCTCAGTAAAGAGCTCAGATGATGAAGCAGAACACATTCTCCATGACAACAAATATTTGGGTTTCATTCATCTTAGCGGACACTGAGTAACACTGAGGGTGTGTTCGCAGAAGTTTTAAGGTGTGTGTGTGTGTGTGTTTACCTGTCTCCAGTGGGCGGGGTGACGAGGCGATTCAGCTGCGTGGCCATTTTCTTCTCTTCAGAGCCTCAGAATCAGTGATCGGACTCAAACTCACAGTCAGCTGCTGCTGAAACACTGAAATCATGAAATCACGCTGATCTCAATCACTGCGGATGAAATCACTCTCATTACAGTCATGAAGAAAGGACCGCTCCATTTCCTGGGTCGGAAGAATCAATCTCTATACAGCACCAATGTGGAGTTCAAGGACATGGGTAAGACAGATTCACACTCATCTAAAGTATAAATAGATCTGATATCAGTTTAAAGTGCTCTTCACGCGACCTTTGCACCTGTCACGGAGCGCGCGCGCGAGCACGTCAGGGTCCTGCGCGATCGTTCCCAAAACACTTTCCTAAAGACACGCAAAACGGTTCAAACTGCTTTGGGTTAGTTCGGTTTGAGGAGAAAACGAAGTAAGTAGTGTAAACATATTTCATTCTGACAGAATAACCACATTCAAACACTGTGTTTTGGTTTTTTCCGAGGTGTGTGACCTGACAAATGCGCGTCCGATTACACTGACAGAAATCATTACTGTGTGTTTGGACATGTACCATAGTTTTTGAACACGTAGTTTACCATGTTTTTGGACATATATCATGTTTATACTTACAAAAATGCTATTACTATTGTGTTTTGGTAGTTTATGGACTATCCTGTGAAAACCAGTAGTAGTATCAATGGTATATTTCAAAGTACCATCTTTTTTTGTAACTAACATAAGGAACATACTTTAGTTTCTTATTATTTTAAATCAGTCTCAATGCACAAACTAACATGCATTTCTATTCTTCATTAACATTTGATAATATAAAATGACTCATTTGTCACGGCACATTTGTCTCAAAGAAGGAAGATCTTGAAAACACAGACGTCTGCTGGCGTAAAGGAGGTCAAACTTCCTGTTTGTAATGATTGACGTCAGTCAGGGCAGCAGAATCTCTGGTAATTGCATCATTAACACTTTTACAGTCCCTAATGAGCAAACACAGATAACAGAGACTGTGTACTGATCAGAAACACAAAGTTCTCGGGTTCGAATCCTGATCCGACGCACTTTATATGAGAAGCATCAGACTGGATATTTACCATTGTTTGTTTTGATTTATAACAATGATGAGAGTAAAAGTTATTATGGCTTTTCAAGAATGCGTGAAATGAACCAAACATTGACCTTTGACCTGTCATTAAGTCATGCATATGAACTACTTGTTCTGCTATTTTGGTGGTCACATGGTCTTGAGCAGTGACTTTGAACCGGACAGGCTGTTATTTACCTGGTTAACATGGTTTAACTAACGTGTCTTTGTTTTTCAGCTAACGTGGAGCTGGTGTTGGACTCGGCTGTCATCCCGGAGTCTGGAACCGCCAAAGTGCGCTCGCGTCCGACCGTCAAACACTTCACGGTATGTCCCAAAACATGCAAATCACATGATCATTCTCTATCCTGACACCATTTTATTTTAGCATCAAAGAATAGACAGAAAATTGAATTGAACCAGTTTTTAGGGTCACTTACAAAAAAGTATTATAGTATTACCATGGTTTCTTTTTTTTTTGGACATGTACTATGGTAACACCAAGGTACTTGGTGCATGTACGATAAAGTTTTTTTAGTAAATGATAGAAAAAATAGGGTAAAACCATGTTACGCTTTTGTAGTACCACTACAGTACTTTTACTTAAACAAATTTTTAGAGTTGAGATCATGTAGAAAATAGCATTACCATGTCTTTTAGACATGCACTATGGTAATACCATGGTCTCCAATGTACTTGGTACATGTCCAAAAAACAGGGTAAAATGATAGTATATGTCCAAAAACAGAGTAAAACCATGGTACAAGTCCAAACAAATGGGTAAAACAACTGTACAAGTCTGAAAAATTGGGTAAAACAATAGTACATGTCCAAAAAACAGGGTAAAATGATGGTATATGTCCAAAAACAGGGTAAAACAATGGTACATGTAAAAAAAAAGAGGGTAAAATGATGGTGCATGTCCAAAAAATGGGGTAAAATTATGGTGTTTGTCTAAACTTGGGTAAAACAATAGTACATGTCCAAAAAACAGGGTAAAATGATGGTATATGTCCAAAAACAGGGTAAAACAATAGTACATGTCCAAAAAACAGGGTAAAATGATGGTATATGTCCAAAAACAGGGTAAAACAATGGTACATGTCTAAAAAACAGGGTAAAATTATGGTACGTGTCCAATAAACTGGGTAAAATTATGGTATATGTCCAAAAACAGGGTAAAACAATAGTACATGTCCAAAAAACAGGGTAAAATGATAGTATATGTCCAAAAACAGAGTAAAACCATGGTACAAGTCCAAACAAATGGGTAAAACAACTGTACAAGTCTGAAAAATTGGGTAAAACAATAGTACATGTCCAAAAAACAGGGTAAAATGATGGTATATGTCCAAAAACAGGGTAAAACAATGGTACGTGTAAAAAAAAAAGAGGGTAAAATGATGGTGCATGTCCAAAAAATGGGGTAAAATTATGGTGTTTGTCTAAAAACTTGGGTAAAACAATAGTACATGTCCAAAAAACAGGGTAAAATGATGGTATATGTCCAAAAACAGGGTAAAACAATAGTACATGTCCAAAAAACAGGGTAAAACAATGGTACATGTCTAAAAAACAGGGTAAAATTATGGTACGTGTCCAAAAAACGGGGTAAAATTATGGTATATGTCCAAAAACAGGGTAAAACAATAGTACATGTCCAAAAACACAGGGTATAATGATGGTAAGTGTCCAAAAAACAGGGAAAAACCATGGTACACTTTTGTAAAGTATCACTGTACCATAATACAATTGTAAGCAAATTTGTAGCATTGGGGTCACTTGCAAAATAGTACTAGTACTTTTTTTTTTATTTACAATGGTAATCCCATGTTTTTGCACATGGTACGATAGTGGATTCACATGGTACCATGGTATTACGATGTTTTTGTACATGGAATTTTTTGGAAATGTACTGTGGTAATAACATGGTATTTTAAAGTACCATGTAAATTCTATGGTATATAGAAATGGTAATCAAATATACTGTGGGTATATGTCAATCACTGACATGCGATCTGAATGTGTTTTGGTACATCACCACTATAGTCTTTTTGCAATATTATTGCGTATGATTCGCTTTCATTGAGAGAAATGTGCTGAAATCGACCTGGTACACACATTGCTAAAGACACACCTTGAGCTTCAGGACAAACACACCCTTCAGCAAATACGCAAACTTTCACTCTGACAGAACACAGCGAACACACATGGCAGTTGTGTGTTTGTATCACCCTGGTGATGATTAAATCACAGTAAACATGCTCAGATTGTGTCAGTAATTGATCATCTGAGCGTGTTGGGACTCGAGCGATTCGCTCTTTCACTTCATGAGATCAGAATCCTGATGATTCAGCTGTTCCGACACTCTCGTGTCAGTTTCTTGTGCCGATGCGGGTTTTAACCGGCTGAGTTTTCCAAACCTGCAGGTGCTGTTTTGAATACACACATTTTGTTTGTGTTCGGCAGAGATCCGGCAGACGTACACACAAATTCACACAAGCTACAGCAACTAGGAGCATTTGCCATTGCAAGCGTCACTTTTATTATGCCTCATACTTTATGAACTAATCTCAAATATTAAGTAGTCAAGTTTAGTGCATGCATCAGCCTGCAGTTTTCATGCTTTAATGATTGATTTGAGGCCTTAGTCATTTTGGTTTGGTTGAGTTTTTTGTTTTGTTTATGTGATTCTCCCATAAAGACAGCAAAACCTGAAACAAAAACATACACGTTTAGGAGGTGTGTCCCTTTTTGTATGTCAATGAACTGACGGGACAAGAATTAAAGTTATTTTTATGGTTATCCATCTGAAGGTGTCCGTAGAGAAAGACTATCAAGTTATTTCAGAATCATATTTTCGGATACAGTTCTATTTTATACAGAAATCACATTGAGTTCACTCAGTTTAGCAACCTCCCAGAACATTCCCACAATGTTTTCATAACAGTCATTCACATTATGGGGTGTTGGTGAGGAGTGTCCAAGAATCTGGAGCATTATCTCACCCAGAGTGTGAGTATGAAATCGGGATGGGTTCTGCAGTTTCTCAACTGTTTATGCATGAGAAAGAAAGACAAGGAAAGAAAGAGGATCCATGTCCTTCAACATCATAAGCTCTTTGAATAGTTTAGTTAATGGGAAACTGGTTGGTTTAGTGCCTATAAATTCAAACTGACTCAGTGGCTCCTACAATGAAAGGTGTGTTGCTGCTGTAGACTCCCTTACCTTCTAACAGTCTCCTTCAGTCAGGATATCACTGACAAATGTTTTTCTTTAAATCCCAGTCGTCTGAGAGCATGCACAGCTTTGCGGTACCAACTCCCAAGGTGCCGGTTCTTCCACCCATCAACGAACCCAAGATAAACGGTACAGGTGAGATCTCAACACAGAACTCAACAAACATGATGATCGGGAATAGTTGACTTCTTGGATAAGTGTCTTTGATCAGAGAACACTTGAACATTAAGATGGGAATAGGAGCAAGTAAATAATTTTCTCAATATACTTGGTGTTTTAATGAACTAATCAACTTGTCTTTTTGTAGGAAGTACCACAAACCTCCCGAATGAAAGAATGCTTTCCGTCCCCGATATAATCGAGGGAGACATACTTATACCTCCTCCACCCAGCTCCGCACCTCCACCCCCTCCGTCCTCTTCAGCCCAACCTCCTCCATCATTCATCCCTGGCCCACCACAGTTCTTTAGTGAAACGGACTCTTCTAAAAACCATGCAAGCCTACAGCCCCCTCCAATGGCGCCCCCAAAACCTCCATCACTTACCGGGTCTGAGTACAGTTCAGATTTGGACCTAGCCTCCCTCAAACCTCCTCCAATGGCTCCTCCAAAACCTCCATCTGAAACGTCCAGCTTCAAAGGTTCCCTCTCCAGCCTGGAGGTCCAGGAAATCCCAGAATGCCCTAAATTCACCCCACCACCACCCCCTGGGGTAAAAGCATCACCTGTTCTTGCTAAATCTTCGAAAGCGGCACCTCCAAAACCTGTCCGCTTGTCCTCCATGTCAAACCTGGAGATCCAGTCCCAAACGCCAGTACCACCTGTTGCTTCTAACCCAACACCATCTAGCTTCAACCCCCAAAACACAGCCAAACTCTACAACATACAGAAGAGCACATTACTTGGCGGACAGACAGACAAGGAAAAGGGAGGACAGTCCATTCTACTGCTGGAAGATTCTGCTGGAAACACAGTTGGTGTTGTCAATGGGACTAGTGGGAAAAATGGTGGATCTCTCCAACCAGCCCAATCAGGGGTGCCTCCAACCAAACCAGCCCGTCGGAACAGCTCCGCCACTCAGCTAAAGGATGACCAGCCAGACATGGCACAAGTGCCTAGTGAACCAGCCAAGGTCGAGGCCAAAATCAATCCTGAGCCTGTCATGGTACAAAACATCCCCACTGAGATTCCAACTCCCAACAGATTCTCCCCCAAAATAGAGAAGAAAATACCTGATGTTAGGCAGGTGATGCAGGAGTCCCCTGGCAGGTCTCGCAGGTACAGCCCGGTCATGAACCACCGACAGCTCAACACACGGGGAGTAGATGGTGCAGTGAAGAAAGAGACATCACCATTCGCCCTGCTGATGGCTGCAAAGGAAAGAGAAAAGCAAAGAACTGCTCTATCCCAACAGAACAGCAACTCCACAGAGTCAGTCAATTCTGTGATCCAACCTAGTGTAGAAAAACCAAACTCCTTTACTGTCACTCCTCGAGAGCCAACACCAGACAGTCCCAATGCACAACTAAAGTCAACCACAAACATTCAAGCACTCACCAAAGCAGAGGTGTCCTACTCAAAGCCAGAGCTAAGCTTAACTCCTCAACAAAGCAGCTCAATGAACAGCTCCGTTGGCGGTCTGAGTGTCCCTGTTAGAGATGTGGAAAGCGGAGAAGAATTGACCTTCATTCCACCACCTCCTGAATTTGCCAACTCCGACTCCGAGGAAGAACCTCCCATTCCCCCACCAAGTCACCCCGCTCCTGCTCCCCCTGTGAAAACTTCCCCTCAACCTTCTAAAACCTTACCTGCAACACCTGCTCCAATTATTAACTGCTCGCCGCCAAGCCACCCTCCACCTGCCAAAAGCTTTGTACCTGCTCCAATATCCAACTGCCCCCCACCAAGTCACCCCGCTCCTGCTGCCCCTGTAAAAACTGCTTCTCCTCCTAGTAAACCCTTCTTACCTACTCAGATCACCAACTGCCCCCCGCCAAGTCACCCTGCTCCTGCTGCCCCTGTGAAAACTGCTCCTCCACCTGTTAAACACTTCGTACCTGCTCCAATATTCAACAGCGCCCCACCAAGTCACTCTGCTCCTGCCAAACCCTCCCCACCTGCTACACCTCCTCCTGTAACCAACGGCCCCCTCGTTTCTCCCAAACCTAAACCACCCACCTGTCCTCCTAAGGCCCCAGCCCCTCCACCAAACCTCCAGCAACAATCCAAACCAGTTCAAACAAAACCCACCCAACCCCCTGCACAGGCACCTCCATCCGTCTCTGCTAGCCAGGCAACGCTTCTCAGTATCTTGCAGAAGAAGATGCTGGAGATGGACCCCAAGTTCTCAGCTGTCAAGGAGGTGGAGTCCAACGGAGATGACTGGAACTCTCCACTGTCTGATGACGAGGCCACGTCGCCACCTGCCGCACCCAATACGAAAACCCGAAGTGCAACCCTGCCAGCGCAGTCACGTGGTCTGGACATGAAGGAGCTGGAAAGCAAAGCAGCCAAAAAAGCTCAAGATTTAGCCACTTCAGCTAAATCCAAGAACAGGTAAACTGAAAGTCAAAGTTGCAACCCATTTTACTTCTGTTATGAATTTTTTTTGAGTGAAACATGACATTAAGAGCGGAAAAATTGTCAGGCAGGAAAAGATTGGATAGTTAAGTGTCTCAATATGACAGGTGATTGAAAAATAAGAGGGATAATGATGTCTGTTTCCACTGCAGTGTAATAAAAGATGAAGGTTTCAAATAATTTGCACCGTAAGGATTAATGTCACAATTGGGAGAGATTAAGTTGCATTTACAAGAAATAAAGTGGGAGTTACCTTTTTTACTCTGAGGCGGAAACAGGCTTCCATAGGAGATTTCTGTCAGATTATGTTCAGAAAGATTACGTAACATTTTTTCTTTGGAATAACATGCACAATGGTTCAGCCACAGTTCACACCTCCCTGATAGCACATGCACATAGCTGAGATGTCTATTTGATGTGTGTGTTCTCACCTGAAAGATAAACAGACTGCTCAAATATTCTCTCTGATACTAGAACAACATTCAACAATCGTTTCCATGACAGATTTTTTGGATGCTTAAAACATGTATTTACAATCCAGCTGATGGCCACAAAAATCTTTTGTAATGTTGAGAAATTACTGGTCAAAGTAGAATCAAAAGCAAAGACAATTACTTGAAGTTCAAATACTTGAAGTTGTTCTATTATGCTTTTTGTCCTTGTTCGTCTTTCTTTAGTGTGTAATGTTGTTGTTCGAGCATGAAAAAGTCCCTCCAGCGGGAGTTCTTCTCTATATCAGTGTCAGTGTTTCTGAACTCCCTGAAATCTTGAGTTTTCTTCACAATATTCCTCATTTAAATAATTCATACAGAATAAAGGGGCGGGGCCTGGTTGAGTTAGTTAGAAGTGTGTTGAAACTGGCGGTTATGGTAAGGGGTGGGACATTTCCCAAACACCAATCACAACACACTGCTCTAGCCGACCAATCAGAGCACATTGTGCTTTTCAGAAGCTTTTCTGGCTAGGCTTTTTCGAGCCAACTTAAAGTTTGTCTACAAACTTTATCTAGTTATGACTGTCATAATTTCAACTTTTATGTAATAATTTAAACTTTTTGTCTTAATGACTTATAATTTCAACTTTTAGTCATAATTTCAACTTTTTATGTAATAATTTTAACTTTTTGTCATAATTTTGACTTTTTGTCAATTTCAACTTATGTAATAATTTCAACTTTTTTTCTTAATTATGACTTATAATTTAAACATTAAATATTTCATTCATAGAGACAGGAACTAAACAGAGCGTTACTGACAGACTNGGAGTTCTTCTCTATATCAGTGTCAGTGTTTCTGAACTCCCTGAAATCTTGAGTTTTCTTCACAATATTCCTCATTTAAATAATTCATACAGAATAAAGGGGCGGGGCCTGGTTGAGTTAGTTAGAAGTGTGTTGAAACTGGCGGTTATGGTAAGGGGTGGGACATTTCCCAAACACCAATCACAACACACTGCTCTAGCCGACCAATCAGAGCACATTGTGCTTTTCAGAAGCTTTTCTGGCTAGGCTTTTTCGAGCCAACTTAAAGTTTGTCTACAAACTTTATCTAGTTATGACTGTCATAATTTCAACTTTAATGTAATAATTTAAACTTTTTGTCTTAATGACTTATAATTTCAACTTTTAGTCATAATTTCAACTTTTAATGTAATAATTTTAACTTTTTGTCATAATTTTGACTTTTTGTCAATTTCAACTTATGTAATAATTCCAACTGTCATAATTGTAACTTTTTGTCTTAATGACTTATAATTTCAACTTTTTGTCATAATTTCAACTNTTTCAACTTATGTAATAATTTTATCTTAATATGTCTTAATTTTGACTTTTTTGTCAATTTCAACTTATGTAATAATTTCAACTTTTTTCTTAATTATAACTTATAATTTAAACATTCAAGCAGGAAAACCTGTTCTAGTAGAGCACAAAAAACAAGGTCCTCTTTAAAGTAACATGTTAAATCATGCTAGCAACATGTTAATTCATTCTAACAACTAGAGATGCACCGATATATCCGTATCGGCTGATAAAAGCAAATGTATTTAAAATGGTTTAAAAACGGCTGATAGTCAGGGCCAACATATCCTGTCAATCAAAAGAAAATGCACCGAATTTGTGCTTTGTGTAAAGAAAATGCTAAGAAACCAGTTTGATGTTCAATATTAATAGTAATTATATGAATAACATTCAGAAAGTTAATTTAATCTTCAGAATTTAGTAATTTGAGTAATACGTGTTTATAACTGATACCAGTTACTCTGAAACAAGTTGTTGAAATGGAGAGAATAACGTTTTTATTTGCATTTCTTTCAAAATATAATAATTAAAAATATAATGATTATTACTTTTAAATTAATGATAAATTAAATATATAAGAAGGTATAAAAGGCAGAACCCCAAACCTATTGTTATCAGCAGATGTCACTCTGAATAATCGGCTATCGGTATCAGTGCATCTCTACTAACAACGTTAAAACATGCTAGAAATGTTTTAAAACAGGCTAATAACATGCTAAATAGGGCAAGCTACATGCTAATTAATGCTAACATCTTAAATCATGCTAACAACATGTTAATTCATGCTAGCAAACAAATGCTAATACATGTTAGCATTAACAACATGCTAATTCATGCTAACATCTTAAATAATGCTAACAACATGTTAATTCATGCTAGCAAACAAATGCTAATACATGTTAGCATTAACAACATGCTAATTCATGCTAACATCTTAAATAATGCTAACAACATGCTAATTCGTGCTAGCAACAAATGCTAATACAGGTTAGCATTAACAACATGCTAATTCATGCTAACATCTTAAATAATGCTAACAACATGCTAATTCGTGCTAGCAACAAATGCTAATACAGGTTATCATTAACAACATGCTAATTAATGCTAACATCTTAAATCATGCTAACAACATGCTAGCAACAAATACTAATACATGTTAGCATTAGCAACATGCTAATTCGTGCTAGCAACACGTTAAAACATGCTAACATGCTAAATCGTGCTAGCAACAAATGCTAAAACATGTTTGCATTAACAACATGCTAAATTGTGCTAGTAAAAAATGTTAAAACATGTTAGCATTAGACAACATGCTAATTCATGCTTGCTATGTGCAAAGACTAGGGCTGGGCGATATATCGCATGCGATTGTCACGCGCAATTCGTCAGTAAATCCGGTTCCCTGATTACCGCTAAATCGCCATCACCTGCTTTCAAATGGAGCGGCATTTAATATACAGAGCCGTAGTTCACTGACAAGCTACGCAATATCGCTTTCATTATCGAAGGCGATTCATCTGCGCTACGAACGCGATATTGCGTAGCTTGTCGGTGATCTACGGCTCTGTCTATTAAATGCCGCTCCATTTGAAAGCAAGTGATTGTGATTTAGTAATCAGGGAACCGGATTTACTGACGAAATGCGCGTGACAATCGCATGCGATATATCGCCCAGCCCTAGCAAAGACTATAGAATAAGACGCGTCACTCGTATTGTTTTGAATGGGATATGGCGTAATAAGTCCCGCCTTCTAAATAAGAGCCAGTCGCCGATTGGTAAAGTCATGGCGTCACTGCAGCGGCCGTTAGAAGCTCCGGTTCCTATAGAAACAGTCAGATGCGCGAGACACGCACTTAGGACTGCGCGTTAGCTCGATCCAGCCTGAAAAATACAATTTTCTGTCATGATTCGAGCGTTTAGAAACAAAGTTTATGAGACAGTTGCTGTCAGATTTCATTGGTGATTTCAAATATGAAATTTAATCAAAAGCTTGACAATCAGCTTTGGAGAATTTGATGTTTCCACATTCAGAGAGATAGAAGCTGCACTTACATGCTCGCGGTGTGTTTCGAAAGATGTGTTCAAACATGCTAACTGAAGAATAACGGCACTCTTCTTTATCCTTCAGTAACGGACCAGCAGCTAAGCAGCAGTCTGGAATGACGTTCACCGTGAGACCAGGAACCAAACAGCCAATCACACCCGTGATCAAAGACGGTTCGCCCTGATCCAGAGAACATCCTCAACTAGAGTTACTCCAGAGCCGTGCCTCACCTGTACTCCTCCGTCTGACGCTTTATTACCGCTGCTGCCGAAGTATTACTGTAACTTTCTAGTGTTTCGACCGCAGCTTCATCACGGACTTCCTAGAGCTGCTGAAATCACTCATATGAGCACCTGTGTCTGCGACGAGAACAACTCAAACTCACAATATCTGACATTTTAATGACAATTTTTTATTTAATCCATTCAAATCATTTGATTTCCTAATCGTTGTTTTTATCACTGGACGTTTCTTTACACCAGTTCTTAATTGTGTCTTTAACAATCATTAATGTACAAAATCTCTCGACACGAGAGTGTCCTCCAGTGGTGCTGGATTTTTTCCAGGTCAAAACATGATGTATTTTGTAAACTATTTTCTGAAATTATAAACTAAGCCTTATAATGTAAATGTAAATGCTATAGATAATGCCTTGAACACATTACTGATGCCTTTCTCAACGGAGAACACTGCTTTTTCTGAATCTGAAGCAAAGAATCAAAGAAAAAAAAATGTATGAAGATACTGGACGAAAATAAGCTTGTGTAAATAAGACATTTTTGGGGAAATCTCACACATGTTTAAAAGGTCAATAATTGTGCTTTATTAATCTACGGACATTTAACAATTTGTTACGCCTGAAGGGGAAAATATAACCGCAATACGCTTTAATAAAAACATGCGAGAGCAAAAATAGCTGACAGAAACTTTATTGAACAGTGAAAGTGTTTTTCTGAAGGTGTGAAATGTTTGTTTGGAAAAAACAGCATAATCAAAACAGTCGGCATTCACGCCCATTTCTGCTATTAATAACACGTTCTGCTACTGAAACTCATGAATCATGAGCGTATTTGATGGAGACACACAACAGAGATGGGAGCGAGAGGGTGCGTGTGGTTTCCCATGATGCTCTAGGGCGCAGGCGTCTGTTGGCCCACGCTGTGGTGCAGCACCTGATGGTCCCAGCCCACGCTGGTCAACACGGCCGAGCCGCCCGGGACCCAACACACGCCGCGCACGAAGTCCTGGTGCCGCCGGTCCCTGAAACTGAACACGGCCGACGCCACAGACTCAGAGCCTCTCATAAACAACACTTAAACACACAGTACCGCGGTACAGATGTGCAGCATGGTAATGTCATGTTCTCGTGTTTTGATTCACGTTGTGTTTTATGCTGCCTTCGCGTGCTCTCGTTATTATCGTAAATACGAGTTTCCTAGGTAAAAATTGCACATGAACGCCCCTATTTGGAAACTTGAATGCGATGAGATCATAACACGACTTCAGAATTGGGAATTATCACATTTCTGAGAACACATGAAGGCAACATTAAACTTGAACACATAA
>RJVU01048094.1:221061-294032 GCA_003731715.1 Anabarilius grahami | reverse complement strand
GTGTGTGTGTGTGTGTGTGTGTGTGTGTGTGTGTGTGTGTGTGTGTGTTTGTGCGAGTGTGTGTGTGTGTGTTTACCGAGGCGAGAGGCAGGTTTGGCTTTCCGTCGGTCCCACAACAGCAGTCGTCCGTCCTGCAGGAGAGTGTGAGAGATTTACACACTCAAACACACACAAGTGTGTGTGTGTGTGTGTGATGACACTGACCTGAGCACATGACAGGAAGAGAGACTCGTCTGCAGGAGAACACGACACACCGCTGACCGGCAGAGAGTGAGCTGAGAGAAGAGAGAGATCATCATATAGATCATTTACAGACACGAGTTCGACTTTTACTTTAAAAACAATGTTATTAATATACTATTATTACTGTTTAATTCCCTGATGTAATATAAAGTGCTATGTTACAAGTGATGTGTTATGTCACTTCCTGTTTCCTCACCTGTATACGAGCTGATGACGCTCTCCTGCTTCAGATCCCACACTTTGATCCTGAAATCAGAGAGGGAGAGTCAGAGTGATTGACAGTCGTCATGACAACAGTCCATGAATACACAGACTCACCTGCAGTCCGCACCGCAGCTGACGGCGTGACGCGCACCCGCGCACACACTCACGCCCGTCACCGCATCATCGTGCTCGTGCGCACTGAAGCGGTTCACCAGCAGACGCTCGTCCTCCGCCAGCTCCCAGAATTCCACCGAACCTGCGGCACAAACACACATTACCTTCAAACATCACGTGATACATGTTCAAAAACTCATTAAACCTTGGAAGATGTTCAAAAACATGATTTATTTCTCAAAAAGCACAATATTACTACAGTACATCTCTAAAAAACAAAAAAAAACAAGGTATTAACATGGTACAAGTCCAAAAACTAAGATAAAACCACAATATATGTAAAAATTTACTTAATACTATAATAAAAAATAGATATTAATGTGGTAAATGTCAAAAAGCACAATGTTACTATGGTAGATCTCTAAATACGAAATATTATTGTTGAACATGTTCAAAAATACATGGTATTACCATGTTACAAGTCCAAAAACTAAGATAAAACCCCAGTATATGCCCAAAAACATATTAGTACCATGGTAAAATCTGATAAACATAGTATTATTACCATGGTACATACCAAAAAGCATAATATTACTACAGTAGATCTCTAAAAATGAAATATTATTGATGAGCGAGTCCAAAAATACATGGTATTACCATGGTACAAGTCCAAAAACTAAGATAAAACCCCAGTAAATGCCCAAAAACATTAATACCATGGTAAAAGTCAGATAACCATAGTATTACCATGGTACATTTTAGAAAAGCACAATATTACTATGGTAGATCTCTAAAAACGAAATATTATTGTTGAGCGTGTCCAAAAATACATGGTATTACCATGTTATAAGTCCAAAAACTATGATAAAACCACAGTATACACCCAAAAACATATTAGTACCATGGTAAAATTTGATAAACATAGTATTATTACCATGGTATAGGTCAAAAAGCACAATATTACTACAGTAGATCTCTAAAAACGAAATATTATTGTTGAGCGTGTCCAAAAATACATGGTATTACCATGGTACAAGTTCAAAAACTATGATAAAACCGCAGTATATGCCCAAAAACATTAATACCATGGTAAAAGTCTGATAAACATAGTATTTCCAATGTTACATTTTAGAAAAGCACAATATTACTATGGTAAATCTCAAAAAATTAAATATTGTTGAACATGTTCAAAAATAAAGTCATGGTATTACCATAATATAAGTCCAAAAACTAAGATAAAACCGCAGTATACATCCAAAAACATAATAATACCATGGTAAAATCTGATAAACATAGTATTATTACCATGCTACATACCAAAAAGCACAATATTACTATCGTTGATCTCTAAAAATGAAAAATTATTGATGAGCGAGTCCAAAAATACATGGTATTACCATGGTACAAGTCCAAAAACTAAGAAAACCGCAGTATATGCCCAAAAACATATTAATACCATGGTAAAATGTGATAAACATAGTATTCCAAAGGTACATTTCAAAAAAGCACAATATTACTATGGCAGATCTCTAAAAATTAAATTTTATTGATGAGCGTGTCCATAAATACATGGTATTACCATGGTAGTCCAAAAACTAAGATAAAACCGCAGTATATGCCCAAAAACATAATAATACCATGGTAAAATCTGATAAACATAGTATTATTACCATGGTACATGTCAAAAAGCACAATATTACTATGGTAAATCTCAAAAACAACACAATATTATTATAAATGGAGCCGTTCCAATAGGGTCCATCTCCAAAAATCATGATATTACCATGGTACCATATTTTAAAAAGTCAGAACCATATAAATACTGTTTGTACCATGGTATTACCACCTGATTCCACCCGCTACACGTCCAGAAACACAGTAATACCGTGATCAAGTGTGTTTTACCCGCGTCTGACGCCAGGAGCAGCGAGCGCTCCGAGATCCATCGCGCGTCCGTGACTCCAGCTTCAGTCTGAACGCCCGCCTTACAGAAGCCCTCGCTGGGGGCCAGTTTGGGGTCACTGTACACCCACACGGAGCCCTGCCAGCTGCGACCCGACAGACTGGACGCGCCCAGCAGCAGCACGCCGTCTGACAACAACAACAACAGTAAATATAATCACATGACCTGCAACGTGCATGAGCAGAAGCAAAATAAATGTAATAATAATTAAAGAGTTAGTTCATCCAAAAATGAAAATAATGTCATTAATTACTCACCCTCATGCCGTTCCACACCCGTAAGAGCTTCGTTCATCTTCGGAACACAAATTAAGATATTTTTGATGAAATCCGATGGCTCAGTGAGGCCTGAGCAATGACATTTCCTCTCTCAAGATCCATTAATGTACTAAAAACATATTTAAATCAGGTCATGTGAGTACAGTGGTTCAATATTAATATTATAAAGCGACGAGAATATTTTTGGTGCGCCAAAAAAACAAAATAACGACTTATTTAGTGATGGCCGATTTCAAAACACTGCTTCAGGAAGCTTCGGAGCGTTATGAATCAGCGTGTCGAATCAGCGGTTCGGAGCGCCAAAGTCACGTGATTTCAGCAGTTTGAAAATCGACACGCTGATTCATAACGCTCCGAAGCTTCCTGAAGCAGTGTTTTGAAATCGGCCATCACTAAATAAGTCGTTTTTTTGGCGCACCAAAAATATTCTCGTCGCTTTATAATATTAATATTGAACCACTGTACTCACATGAACTGATTTAAATATGTTTTTAGTACATTAATGGATCTTGAGAGAGGAAATGTCAGTGCTCAGGCCTCACTGAGCCATCGGATTTCATCAAAAATATCTTAATTTGTGTTCTGAAGATGAACGAAGGTCTTACGAGTGTGGAACGACATGAGGAAGAGTAATAAATGACAGAAATTTCATTTTTGGGTGAACTAACCCTTTAATAATAATAAATATATCAAAAATAATAAAAAAAAATACACATTATAGATAAATTTAAATTTGCAGTATAATTAAATAAACTTGAGACATTTGTTGCAGCAAAATAAAATAATCGCCGTTGCAATTCAGCAATAATAAAAGTAATTGAGAATAAATTTATATATTTGCTCTATTTATATTCCTATATTGAAAGCATTCATGCACATGGGTTTTTTTCGATGGTTTTTCATCTGACCTGTTCTGTAATCCACCGTGTCCAGGTGTCTCTCCATACACGCCGGAGCGTTTACAGGAATATTCCAGCGGTTCTCTTTAATCATTATGATCTCGAAGTTATTGTTAATATCACACTGAACTCCTGCGATCTCCCGCAATGAATGAAAACGACACGCGCGTGTGTGCAGCACTTCCGCTTCCAGCGCCGGACACTTCAAAATAAAAGCAGAGAATATGAAACAAACTTCAAAATAAGAGCCGCGAAAAGAAATTAAATTCAAACCACTATGTGATATGTGGTATTAAAAATATACGATATAAAAGACTAGGCCTATGTGTAATTTGTTTATGTTTGTGTTTATGACTTAAAAAATACGAAAAATAAAATATCAAATGTTTTCTACTCTCATCTTTCTCCTCTAGATGTCGCGCTAGCGCCAGTTTTAACCTTTAAGACTCATCTTGACAGGAAAAACAAATGAGATGTGAGGAAAATATGTGTTTTAGTGCTTTGTGTACATCCGAGAAACGTTGCGTTCGCTCGCAAAAGTTGTGCGTTCCTTCAAAAAACGTTTGCGTTCACCGGAGAAACGCAAAACTAAATTTAGTTGGGAGGAAAAAACTATTTCAGTGCTTTTGCGAACGGAATACGCAAATACTCTTTTAAATATAATTTTTCCTTAAACCTAATTTAGATGTATTTATGTAGTTTTCATTTCACAACATATCAGACACTATGTCAATAATGAACTTTGTCTTAGGCTTATTACAAAATAAATCTATGATAAATGTGCTCGTGGTTCATGTTCAAAGTCCTTCCTGGGTTTCAACACATCCTTTAAGTCAATAAAACATTATAAACACTATGAAAATAGACTTTATTCAATTATAAAACAAGTCATTGTGCATCTCTTAATACAAAACATTCCAGAGGTGTTTAAGTCCACAGTTTGTATGTAATCACAGATGCTCTGAAACATTCATTCGATGGACCAGACCCACTCAGACTTGGTCTTTGGTGATCATTCCTCCTGCAGGACGGGTCCAGAGGGTCTTTAGGAGGCGTGTATCCGGTTAGCAGAGCTTCTGAGCGTGACTCCAGAGAGTTTGAGTTTGTCCTGTTGGGTCAGAGAGCTCAGCTCCAGATCGTCAGAGGTGAAGGTTTGAAAAATCAGATCCAGCAGCCATAAAACTGACCCCAGGACAGCCAGGACTGACCCCACCAGATAGACCTTCAGCAAACCACGGCTCGGCTTCTGGCTGAACATCTCTCTGATGAAAGGAACAAGTTCCCTCACAGTCTCCATGATGTCCAGATCCGGTCTGTTCAGAGAACACAGTTCAGTTCTTCATCAGAGCACATGAAACATCTGCTGATCAATATGAGTGTTTGCTCACCTGCTGAAGTCTCTGCTCTCGGCTGAATGAGACTGGAACTCTGTTATCCGTCCTTTATACAGCCGATCCAGACTGAGTCCGCCCACAGAGACGTGAGGAACATGATCAGCTGACCACACACACGTCCACACGCTCACTGTGTTTGGGACAAGACTGCTTTATCTGATTCAATGAGACCACTGGGTCACGTATTCAGCTCTATTCTATTCTAGTCTTTGTTGAGCAATATTAAAGAAGGAAAGGTAACATCCCATAATACCCTAGCAAACATCTATAATATCCTAGCACCTATCCATAATACCCTATAAATGCCCTGGCAACCACCCTGATCACTTAAGTTTAATGAGACCGCTGGGTCACATATTCTATTCTATATTATTTGCTTCAAAGAAGGGAAAGTAACATTCCATAATACCCTAGCAACTACCTATAATACCCTAGCACCTAAACATATTACCATAGAAACGCCCTGACAACCACCCAGAACACCTTAGCAACCACTCATCATACCCTAGAAACAAATGCCCTGACAACCAACCAAAACACTTTAGTAACCACATAGAACACCATAACAACCACTCACAACCCCATAGCAACCACTCATAATACCCTAGAAATGCCCTGGCAACCACCCAGATCACTTTAGTTTAATGAGACCGCTGGGTCACATATTCTATTCTATTCTATTCTATTCTATATTATTTGCTTCAAAGAAGGGAAAGTAGCATTCCATAATACCCTAGCACCTAAACATCTTACCATAGAAACGCTCTGACAACCACCCAGAACACCTTTGTACCCACATAGAACACCTTAGCAACCACTCATCATACCCTAGAAACAAATGCCCTGACAACCAACCAAAACACTTTAGTAACCACATAGAACACCCTAGCAACCAGTCATTATACCCTAGAAATGCCCTAGCAACCACCCTGATCACTTAAGCTTAATGAGACCGCTGTGTCACATATTCTATTCTATTCTATTCTATATTATTTGCTTCAAAGAAGGGAAAGTAACATTCCATAATACCCTAGCAACTACCTATAATACCCTAGCACCTAAACATCTTACCATAGAAACGCCCTGACAACCACCCAGAACACCTTAGCAACCACTCATCATACCCTAGAAACAAATGCCCTGACAACCAACCAAAACACTTTAGTAACCACATAGAACACCCTAGCAACCAGTCATTATACCCTAGAAATGCCCTAGCAACCACCCTGATCACTTAAGCTTAATGAGACCGCTGTGTCACATATTCTATTCTATTCTATTCTATATTATTTGCTTCAAAGAAGGGAAAGTAACATTCCATAATACCCTAGCAACTACCTATAATACCCTAGCACCTAAACATATTACCATAGAAACGCCCTGACAACCACCCAGAACACCTTAGTACCCACATAGAACACCTTAGCAACCACTCATTATACCCTAGAAACAAATGCCCTGGCAACCAACCAAAACACTTTAGTAACCACATTGAACACCCTAGCAACCACTCACAACACCACAGCAACCACTCATAATACCCTAGAAACGCCCTGGCAACCACCCAGATCACTTTATTTTAATGAGACCACTGGGTCACATATTCTATTCTATTCTATTAAAAGTAGAACAGCAGTATTAAAGAACATAGAACACTCTAGCAACCACTCACAACCCCCTAGCAACCACTCATAATACCATAGAAATGCCCTGGCAACCACATAGAACACGTTAGTAATCCATAAAACACCCTAGCAACTCCCTGGCAACCACCCTCAACACTCTAGCAACCACCTATAATACCCCAGCAATGCCCTGGCAAACATCCAGACCACTTCAGGAATCGCATAAAACACCCTAGCAACTCCCTGGCAACCACCTATTATACCCCAGCAATGCCCTGGCAAACACCCAGACCACTTCAGGATTCGCATAAACCACACTAGCAACTCCCTGGCAACCACCTATTATACCCCAGCAATGCCCTGGCAAACACCCATAACACCTTAGTAACCACAGGACATCCAAGTAACCAGTCACAACACTCTAGCAACACCCTGGCAACCACCCAGAACAACCTAGTAACATCCCTGCAACTACCAGAACAACCTAGCAATCAGATAGAACACCCTAGCAACCACCCACAATACTTTGCAATGCCCTGTCGATCACCTAAAGCACCCTTGGATGCACCCATAATACTGTAGCAACTGCACCAAATACCCTAGAAATGCCTTGTAAACCACACACAATACCCTAACAAGCCTGCCAACCACCAAAAAACACCCTAGCAACCACACAGCAACATATTATGAAGCACTCAGAACAACATAGCAATGCCCCGGCAACCACCCTGAACACTAGCCTGTCCAATCACAATTCAGAGTCTAATCTATCCACAAGAAACGATAGTCTTAATGAGCATGTGTGGTGTGATTATGAGTTCAGATGTTCAGAATAGAGCTTCTGTCTGAACTCATGAATATTATGGTGACGCTCGGAGCATGTGAGTGCGAGTGCCTGGAAATTCCAGAGTGAACGGCGACATTAATCGGATTAGATCCAGAAGTAGAGGAAAACAAGCTGTTCTAGTGATTCTGAAGTGGGAGTTTCCTGCCTTTCACTGCAGACCGAATATCTGTATTCAAGTCAGTAGTGTTATTGTGATTGGTTACATAATTATCTATTACATGCCCAGCTAAACCAAACACATTAATCTGGTAAAAATAAACCAGATTAGAGATGTATTGCATAAATCACTTCGTTGAGCTGCTGTGATGTTTCAGACGTGTGTGAACACGCAGCACTTCAGGAGCAGAAGGTCTGAAGGTCTGAATGTCCTGCCACACAACACACACTCATTCAGAACATACCACAGGAACATCAACACACACACACGTCTGTTTTATCCTTGTGGGGACTCTCATAGACATAATGGCTTTCATACTGTACAAAATGTATATTCTCTCCTCTTACACTAACCCTACCCCTAACCCTACCCATCACAGAAAACTTCTGCATTTTTACATTTTCAAAAAAACTCATGATTTATAAGCTTGTTTCTTCATGAGGACCAAAAAAAATATCCCCACAAGACAAAATAGCACCACACACACACGTGTATGTCTGTGAGGTGTGTGATAGAAGCATGTAATAGATACAGTTCTGTAACCAATCACAGTAACACTACATGACTGATGTGTCTGACCTGTATACAGATTTCCAGTCTGCAGTGAAACGCTGTCTCTTTGAGATCCGCAGGAAACTCAAATCACTAGAAAAGCTTGTCTGTGGTTTCCAAAACTTTGGTCTACCTGAAGATATTGTCTCAGACAGAGGCCCCCAATTTGTAGCCAGAGTATGGAAATCCTCCTAGGTGTGACCGCTACCTCTTTTCCACCAGCATGAAACAGGAGCTAGTTCAGAGCTAGTGCTATTGCCGGTTTGGAGTTGGTTCGACTGATGAGCCTTCTAAGAATCAGTCTGCCTTTCCACGGGCTAGAGAGCCAGCACAGAGCCAGGTCATACATCACTGTATATGTCTCATATTTCACAGCAAAGCTAGAGTGGCAGCGCCAAACACAAACACACCAAGATTGTTCGAGATGCATCTGCTTCTCGCAGACCGATCGGCGCATGACATCAGAGCACAGCGAAAGCGATCCAAAAGCATAAGGAGTCGTATGATATCCAAACGCTCTCGCGGTGCTTTGATGTCATACGCTGATCGGACTGCCCAGCGCCGATGCATCTCGAACAAGCCTTCCATCAACAATGGTGAATGTTGCGTTACTATTGATGCTCATGGCTTTGCGAATCTACATTGGTATCCAAACACGGTGAATCCAACGCGTTCATGCAGCTCGACGTAATTTCTATAGACGGAGGTTACAATTGAGCTGTTATTAGCTCCATTAGCTACTATTTCAAAAATGGTGGTCACAAGTTTCTTGTTGGTCACGGTAACCCCGTCCTCAGCCCCTGATGCAAGCAGTTCTTTCTTCTAGATGAACCACTTTTCTTGGTTCAGAGCTGGTGCTTTGGGTGTCGAAAGACAAAGAACTGATTTGAAACTAGGCTCTGGCTCTGAACCAGCACTCAAACTGCCTTGGAAAAGGGGTACGCAAGTCTCTCCTCTGGCTACCACCCACAGAGCAACGGGAGGAAGGAACGCAAGATTCAGGAGATCGGCCGTTTTTCTTCCATAGCCACCAGGACTTCTGGAACCTGGGTCGAGTATGCACAGAACTCCTCCGCCAACCAGCTACCAGTCCGTACTCGGCTTACATCGGGTGTTTCATCAGTCACCCACGAGCGAGAGGATCTGGGACGCCGCTCACCAACACCTTCAGTGTGCAGTGCACCGTCAACAGAGCCATGCTGATGCTCGGAGGACCACCTCTCCCACCTACCAGCCCGGGCAGAAAGTGTGGCTGTCCACCCGTGACATCAGACTAGCCAACAGCTAACTTACTGCCCTTTATGCCACTGGCATGTAGGGCAGCAACAAAAGTCCTCCACTCCTGTCTGTTCAGGGATAAGGTGGGGAAGGTGCCCAAAGTGTGGTTCGGGCTCTTCAACTCTCTTTCTACTGTCCGTCGCCAGGTCTGTCTCTCTTGTGTTTGCCTTCTGGTGTCCAGTGAAGGGCTGTGTAGTGTAGTGAAGTGAAATGAAGTGACATGTGGCCAAGTATGGTGACCCATACTCGGAATTTGTGCTCTGCATTTAACCCATCCAAGTGCACACACACAGCAGTGAACACACACACCGTGAACACACACCCGGAGCAGTGGGCAGCCATTGTTGCGGCGCCCGGGGAGCAGTTGGGGGTATGGTGCCTTGCTCAAGGGTCTCACCTCAGTCGTGGTATTGAGGGTGGGGAGAGCGCTGGACATTCACTCCCCTCACCGACAATCCCTGCCGGACCTGAGACTCGAACCCATGACCTTTGTGTTACAAGTCCGACTCTCTATCCATTAGGCCACGACTGCCCCCCCAGGAGATATTTGCTGTTTCTCTCCTCAGCAGGTACCCAATCCACCTCCATCTTTTTCTCATAATGATGGTCTCAATGATGTCTTGATCACACTGAGCAAGTAGTTGCTCATTTGAGATGACGTTTGGCCAGAAAATTCTCAGGATTCTCCTCAAGTTTTTTATGTGGAAAACTGAGAACTTATTCAGGTCACTTTCTGTCAGCTACATCAGTGATTTACTGGTGCCTTCTTCAAAGTTCATCAAAATAACCCTGTCACATATACCCTTTCCACTACTGGATTCAGCCTACCTATGTTTCAAGTCTTATCACCCTCCTGTTTCAGATCTCCCCACAGAGCCTGGTCCTGCTGCTGATATTGGATGATGGAAAAGTATATTCAGTGAAGGAGATCCTGGGTGGCCGCTTGGAATACCTGGGCTACGGGCCGGAGGAGAGGTCTTAGCTAGGGCTGAGTAAAAAATATCGATTTCTCAATTTTAATCGATTCTCATTTTCATGAACCGATATTGATTCTTAAATCCCAAGAATCGATTAGTCTAGTCTGTTTTCAGTTGATGATTGAGCAGAATATGTAGCGCCTCCAATCCAATAAATCGCAATAATCTTTGTTACTTTTGATATGAAGCAAAGTCTCAGATTTCAAATGACGTCCATCTTATTATGAGATTCAAAAAATAAATACCATTTTGGCGCTGTTTAATGTGGCGTGACGGATCGCTTTAGCGCCTCAGTTAAAGAGAAGCATGTGATCATCCTCTCCTCCACTTTAATACAGTTACAGCGTGAAATAAACATGCATGAACATCTGAAGGTATGTTAAAATATACAGTACAACTTACTGAAATCCATATCATGTCTCGTGTAATCGCTCAATCAGTGTTTCAACCCCGGAAAGACGTCAATAAAACAGCTTGTGAACAATGTCACGTAACGTCACATTTACCTCAGAAAAACATATTCAGTGACCATAAACTCATTAGTCAGCTAGAAAAGTGCTCTAGAAAGCAACATTCTGATAAATATAGCTATGCACCGTTACATATTCATTATCATTTTTAATGTTCTTCAATATTTAATGCATGTTTGAATAAATCAGTTATGACAGCCATGATTTAAATGTTTATATTTCAAAAAAACGAATTGGAGTAGAAATATGATTATGTAATTTATAATAAAAACATCATTGAGTGTAATTTAAGTGTTTGTATATAAATAAGTTAATTTAACCTTCAATATTATTATAGTAATATCAACTGACTCTCATGTGTAGTTTACAACATTAGTTGAGAGATTTTTTTCCTCTAGAAAATTTGCCATGAACTGAAACTGAAATACTACATCCAAAATAATCAACATCGAATCGAATCGAAATTGTAATCGAATCGAAAGCATGTGAATAGTAATCGAATTGAATTGTGAAAATTGTCTCAATACCCAGCCCTAGTCTTAGGTCCCCAGGGAGGACATCTTGGATCTTACCCTTCTCTCAGTATTCCTCACATCCACAATGTCCAGCACTTCGCAGTCAAGGCCGGCCTTCACGACGTCGGGGTCCTTGGCCCTCAGGAACTCTTTACCTGCGATCCAGAAAATCATCTTCCCCTTTGTCTCCTGAAAGCCTGTTAAAATACTCACCTGTTCCCAGCTCCAGGAATCCACTGATCCCTCTTCTCCGAAGTGTGTCCATCCTATCGATCATCTCTCAAACTGCCTGGTAAAAGAGAAAAGACTCTGTTTATTACCTGCCATCATCTTCATTCTGTGCAATTAATCACCTGTCTGGTTCACAAATCTCTGTCTCCAAGTCTGGTTTCCCATTACAATATGTGAGTATTTATTTATGAGTGTTGCTTTGTGTGTAAATATAATAAAACACACATGTACACCCCTCCTGACAGCGGCGTTCAGGTGTGGCACCTCCGTCTGCGTGTGCTGAGTCACCGTCTCACCTCAGACGGGACACACCCGACACACACAGAGCTGAAATCAGTGCCTGCAGGCGGAGAGTTTTACAACACACACACACACCTAACTCTTCATCACACACACTCACTGTTCAGCAAACACACAGGAAACGCCGGACTGTTTGTTTAGGAACTTAGAGCTCATTCAGTGACTGTATAAATCTGAACATCACACTCACTTTAATCAACACAGAACCTCTCAAAGTCATCTCAAACTGCTGGTTAGTGCCCTGAACCACCGCAGGACATGAATACAGTGTTTATCAGTCTGTGTCCATCTCATGTATCATAACAATGAATCACCATTAAATTCCATCTCTGTTACTGTGAGGATGTGAGTGTGTGTGTGCGTGTGTGTGAGTGTGTGCGTGTTGATTCATGTTATGAAGGGTGTGACGCTGTGATGAAGGGTATAACACACACACACACACACACACACACTCACACAGGTGAGCAGCTCCTGAAATAAAAGCCGAACACAAGCGGCACATCCTGCATTTGAGCACTTCACACACAGAGAACAACAACTTTCACACACAAACCGGTGAGTTCTTCAATTCAACATTTTAACCATGATTTTAAGTGTCTGTTGGAAAGAAAGTTCAGCTAAAGTTGTGTTTTATCCGTTTAGATTGATATATTGTCTGGATGAAGACGTGGATTTTTCTTTCATTAGCAGGTTTGTTGTGATCAAGCTGGTTTGGGGCATGTTTTATATTAATATCATGTTTTTTGGACATGTTTTATAGTAAATCAATGGTATTCTTCATTTATTATGTAAATGCCATGATGTATGAATATGCTCATAATTCAGCACAGTGGCATATGTCAGTTTTACCATGATTTTTAAGCCCTCAGTAACACATGTTGTGCTGGTCTCCAGCTCTGTCTGCGGTGTGTTCGGCACAGCAGGACTGCGGCCGCGGCGCGTGTTACCCTGCGATGGGCGACCTGCTGCTGGGCCGAGAGCAGAACCTGCGCGCCTCCTCCACATGCGGTCTGATGGGGTCTGAGGTGGTCTGCACTCCACACGGACAGGTGAGATGCTGGAAAACACAAGGCTCTTTCAGTTAGAGGCATATCTTGGGTTTGGTTTGGTTCTGCTATTGTTAAGTGCCAAGGAACCACACCCAGAGGAACATGTTCAGATGAGATCTTTGTGATGGTTCATTTGAGTATCAGATGTTTCTCCTTAACCTGCCAACTGTAAATAATCGCCCCGCTTTTTGAGTATAGATCTGAATTTAAATGGTTGTAGTTCAGTATGAAAATCATCATAAATATGATTTACAAATCATTACATACTTAGTCATATTTATGAGATGAAAAGTCAAAATTATGACATTCTTAAGTAAAATTATGACACAAAGTCAAAATTATGACTTAAAAAGAAAATTATGTTAGAAATTTCAAATAATGACAAAGTCAAAATTATGACAAAAAAAGGTCAAAATTCATTCAAAATCAAAACTATGACATTCTAATTCATAATGATAATAAAAAATGGAAATCATGACATTGTAAAATATGTCAAAAAGTTTAAGTTTTGACAAAAAGTCAAAATTATAACAAAAAGTCAAACTTGTGGCTTAAAAGTCATAATTAGAACAAAAAGTATGTCACAAAATATGAAATTTATGAAAATTATGAATTATTATAAAATTATAAAAGTTGAAATTATGACAAAAAGTCAAAATTATGACAAAAAGTCAAACTTGTGGCATAAAAGTCATAATTATAACAAAAAGTATGTCAAAAAATATGAAATTTATGAAAATTATGAAATATTATTAAATTATAAAAGTTGAAATTATGACAAAAAGTCAAACTTGTGGCATAAAAGTCATAATTATGACATAAGTAAAAATTATGACAAAGAGTTGAAATTATGACAAAAGGTCGAAATTATTACATAAAAAGTCAGTTATGACAAAAAAAATCTAAATTATGACATAATTAGGTATAATCATGACATAAGTCAAAATTATACCAAAAAATTGACAAAAAGTCAAAACTATGACATACTAATTCATAATGATAACATAAAAATTGAAATCATGACATTCTAAGTCATAAATATGTCAAAAAGTTTAAGTTTTGACATAAAAAGTCATAATTATGACAAAAGTCAAAATTACGACATACCAATTCATAATGACATAAATTGAAATTATGACATAAAAATAATTATACACTTAGATACAGATCTAAGGTTGGTTCTTTTTTCAGCAGATTATTGCTGAGAAAGATTATAGGCCTATTAGTCTAAGTTTACTGTAAAACAAATGTACTGAACTAAATGTTGTATTTCACACAAAATATATATTTTACAAATTCATTTGGACTCTAAAATCACTAGAAAATCAAAGCCGTGTGTCTAATCAAGTTGTGTTCCAAAATGTCCAAATCATGCAAATATTAAAATAATCCCAAATTATCACATATTATTATTTAAATTAGCAGAAATGTTATAATTTACTACTTAAATATATCAATATATAGATCATTTAATATTTTACATTACAGTTATGAGAAAGTAAGAGGTAAATGTGTTTAATTGTCATGAAAATAATATCATAACACACAAAAATCTTAATGGTCCTGAAAGAGGGTTCACTATCTTATATTGTCTTTCTTATGATTTTGAGGTGAAATATAACTCGAGAGTTTTCGTGACATTCCCTCATTTCTGGTTTTCATGCTTCGCTAGCAGCAGTTTTTGAGGCTGATTCATTTCGAGTTGAACATGTTTATTCAGGTTATTGCTGATGGTTTGTAAAATTAAATCTTCACACAGGCATTCTGCTCTCATTAAGACATGATGAGACGTAATAATGAACAATCTCAGATTCATCAGCCTGAGGCGGCGCTCATCATACAGAGAAATGACACGTTTTACGCTTCATTTTCATGATAATTAAACATATTTTAGCTCTATGATCTGACTGTATGGCTCATTTATGCCTGTGTTTATTTGAGGAGAACATCTGAGACAAAGTTGATACTCAAATGTATGGATGTATTTTTCCCAACATAAGAAAAAAAATCATAATTAAGACAAAAAATTGAAATTCTGACTTAAAAGTCATAAATATTACAGCTTTTTAACTTTGATTTTATAATCTCATACTTATGACTTAGTCATCATTTTAAGTTTAAAGAAAACTATAAGTCATATTATTATCACTAGTCATGACACAATTTATTCTCCAAATGTCATTATTATGATAAAAAGTCAAAATTATAACATACTAAGTCATAATTATGAGATGAAAAGTTGAAAATATGGCTTAAAAATTCATAATTATGGCATAAAAAGTTGAAATCAAAATAATTAATATAACTCAGTCATTATTACAGCATAAAAAGTCGAAATTTAAATAATTACATACTAATGAAATTATAACTTCAAAAGTCAATTATAACATTAAAAAGTCAAAATTATGACAAAATAAATCGAAATTCTGACTTAAAAGTCATTTTAATGTCATAATTGTCATTATTAATCAAAGTGATAATTTCGACTTTTAATGTCACAATGTCATAATGACTTTTAATGTCATAATAATTATTACATAAAATATTTTTACTTTGTATGTCATATTGTTTGTCATTTCTACTTTGAATGTCATAATAATGACATAAAATTCAAAATTATTACTTAGAATGACTTTTTATGCCATTAAGATGATTTACCAACTTTTTTTCTTATGTGGCAAAAATGGCCTCCATACATGAGACATATCTGAGAACTCCTTTAAATCTTATAAGTAACACAGAGTCCAAGTCAAATGTCTGAACCGATCTGTCTGTGTCCCAGTGGAAGATGAAATGTTGTCCGTGTGACTCACGGAACCCCGCGGCGTATAACGCTCACAGGATCCAGAACGTGATCTCCAGCGTCGGGCCCAACCGATGGTGGCAGTCCAAGAAAGGTATAAAAACAACATTCTGTTAGCCATGTTTACTTAAATAGTGATATATGTCAGGTATTTGTACGTGCAAGTTTGGCTGACGTCTGTAGGCTATTTAAAGGCTATTTACAGTACCAAACTGTAGTAGTTTGTAGCCTACTTTTAATTGATTTTAATTAAATACTTAGATTTATTTGTAATTCATAAAATGTAAACAGTTTCAAGATTACGCAACGTTGGATGGAAATTTGCAAGGAAAAAAGTGTTTGTCACTCCATCATTTAAAGGTTTTGCAGTGTTAATGTGATTGTGTTTACTCCAGATGTGAGTCCCGTGACGCTGCAGCTGGATTTAAATGGAATGTATCACCTGGAATCCGTCTTACTGTCTTTTAAGGTATCTGATTCGTCTCATTGTCTTTATTTTATGTGAAAGTGCTGCTGTCTAACGGCTGGTTTTCTCGTCTGTAGGGCCCGAGGCCTGACGCGCTGATCATCGAGAGGTCCAGGGATTTCGGGCGCTCTTGGCAGCCCGTCCTGTACATGGCCACCGACTGTCCGTCCACCTTTCCTCAGGTGGGCACGTCGTTCCCTCGCAGCCTCCAGGACACTTACTGCTACGCGCTGCCGTCCACCGCCGACGATCCCTACAGGGACCAGAAGGTTTGGAAATCATCATAAATATCATTTAAAAATTATTACATACTTAGTCATATTTATGAGAGGAAAAGTGAAAATTGTGACATTCTTAAGTATAATTATGACACAAAGTCAAAATTATGACAAAAAATCACAAACGGACATACTAATTCATAATGATAACATGACAATCATAATGAAATCATGACATTTTAAAATATGTCAAAAAGTTTAAGTTTTGACATCAAAAGTCAAACTTGTGGCTTAAAAGTCATAATTATGACAAAAAGTCAAAATTATGACATATAGTCATAATAATGAGATGGAAAGTCAAAATTATATCTTAAAAAGTTGATGAATATTTAAAATTAGGACATAAAAAGTTTAAATTATAACATACTAAGTCATGAGAAGAAAAGTCGAAATTATTACATACTTAGTCATATTTATGAGAGGAAAAGTGAAAATTGTGACATTCTTAAGTATAAAATTCAAAATTCAAAAGTCAAAATTATTACATATTTACATATTTATGAGATCAAAAGTCAAAATTGTCACATAAAAAGAAAATTATGTCAGAAAAGTCAAAATTATGACAAAAAATCACAAACGGACATACTAATTCATAATGATAACATGACAATCATAATAAAATCATGACATTTTAAAATGTCAAAAGTTTAAGTTTTGACATAAAAAGTCAAAATTATGACAAATCATGACATTCTAAAATATGTCAAAAAGGTTTGACATCAAAAGTCAAAATTATGACAAAAAGTCAAACTTGTGGCTTAAAAGTCATAATTATGACAAAAAGTCAAAATTATGACATATAGTCATAATAATGAGATGGAAAGTCAAAATTATATCTTAAAAAGTTATAATTACAACATAAATATTCAAAATTAGGACATAAAAAGTCAAAATTATAACATACTAAGTCATGAGAAGAAAAGTCGAAATTATTACATACTTAGGTATAATTATGAGAGAAAAAGAAAATTATGACAAAAAGTAAAAAAATATGACATACTAATTCATAATGATAACAAAACGTTAAAATTGGGACATTCATAAATCATAAATATGTCATGAATATGTCAAAAAGTTTAAGATTTGACATAAAAGTCAAAATTATGACAAAAAGTCGAAAACATTACACAAAAAGTCAGTTATGACAAAAAATCTAAATTATAACAAAAAATTGACAAAAAGTCAAAACTATGACATGCTAATTTCATAATGATAACAAGAAATTGAAATCATGACATTCTAAGTCATAATTATGACAAAAAAGTCAAAATTATGACAAATCATGACATTCTAAAATATGTCAAAAAGTTTTGACATCTAAAGTCAAAATTATGACAAAATGTCAAACTTGTGGCTTAAAAGTCATAATTATAACAAAAAGTCCAAATTATGACAAAAGTTGAAATTATGACAAAAAGTCAAAATTATGACATATAGTCATAATAATGAGATGGAAAGTCAAAATTATGTCTTAAAAAATTATAATTACAACATAAAAAGTCAGTTATGACAAAAAATCTAAATTATAACAAAAAATTGACAAAAAGTCAAAACTATGACATGCTAATTTCATAATGATAACAAGAAATTGAAATCATGACATTCTAAGTCATAATTATGTCAAAATGTTGAAAATATGACATAAAAAGTCAATATTATAACATATCAATTCATAATGACATAAGTTGAAATTATGACATAAAAAGTCATAATTATTAAAGTCATCAAAATTATGACTCATTATTATAACTTTTTATTTCATAATTTTGACTTATGTCATAATTATAACTTTTTGTATTATAGTTATGATTTACCAAAGCATGATTTTGTGTTTTTAATAAACTGGCTCCATCTTCTCCTCAGGTTCACTTTTATCCTCTCCGTCAGTTCACAAACGTCGATCTACCGAACGAATACAAGATTGAAGGTGAGATGTTTTGACTTTATGAGATTGTCTGATTATTATCTACCCGATCGGATGATTGACGGCTGGTTTGACCCTCAGTGGCGTCCGGGTTCACGGCTCTGCGGGTCAATCTGACCCAGTTGGGTTCGGTGCCCAGTATGCCGGGCCGCAGTCTGAGTCAGTTTTACGCCCTGCGCGAGATGAAGGTCATCGGCTCCTGCTTCTGCCACGGACACGCCGACCGCTGCCTCCAGGACACCAGCAGCAACCGCCTGCCCAACACACAGGTCAAACACACACACACTACACACACACACACACACACACCGTAAAGCTCACACAGCTCATGCATGTGTTGTGTTCTGCAGGTGGGAAGTGTGTGTGACTGTCAGCACAACACGGCCGGTGTGAACTGTGAGCGATGTGACGACTTCCATAACGACCTTCCCTGGAGACCAGCGGAGAGCGGAAACACACACACCTGCAAACGTACGTAAGATATTGAGTAAATACACACTGCACAAAGAAAGAGAGAAAGAACTCACAGCTGAAATCACTTCAAAAAAGGGCAGAAGTATTATGTTGGTGTGTTTTGTGCAGGTTGTGACTGTAATAATCACGCCGATCGCTGTCACTTTGACCCGGCGCGGTACGAGGCGACGGGCCGCCGCAGTGGAGGAGTGTGTGACGGCTGTTCACATCACACCACAGGACCCAACTGTGAGCGCTGCGTCCAAAACTACTACCCAAACCCTCTGAGCGACACGAGGAGCCCCGACGCCTGCCTGCGTGAGGATACACACACTCACACTCTCACATACACACTCACACACACACACGATGCTGATGATGAAGGTCTGTCCTCAGGCTGTCTGTGTGACCCCGCGGGCTCTGAGAACGGCGGTCAGTGTGACCGGACGGGAGTGTGTGTGTGTAAAGCTAACGTGGAGGGCGAACGCTGCGACCGCTGTAAAGACGGATACTACAACCTCAACGCCAACAATCCTCTCGGCTGCTCCAGTGAGTCACGGCATTCGACACATATTCAATATCCATATAAAAACAAGGATCGATTCATGTTACATTCAAACAAAAATAATGAATACATACTAAATTAGCAATAAACAAATATGAAATTATATTGAATAAAATGAAAAAATGAAAAAAAGGTCTTCAAGCTGAATGTGTGTGTGTGTTCAGAGTGCTCCTGTTCTGCCGGGTCGGTCAGCAGTGTGTGTAACCAGCTGACGGGTCAGTGTGTGTGTCGCCCTAACGTGGAGGGTTTAGCGTGTGACCGCTGTGCTGCGGGTTACTGGAACCCGTCGTCGCCCAACGGCTGTCAACCATGTGACTGTGACCCCATCAACGCCCGCAGCGCCACCTGTGACCAGGTACATACAGTCACACACAACATCACACACACTTACACACAGGAGGTTCTTACGTGTTTTTCTTCGTGGTTTAGCGCACGGGTCAGTGTCCGTGTCGTCCTGGCATCGGGGGCCGGACTTGCAGCGGTTGCCCTGACAACACATACGGAAATCCACAGATTGGCTGCAGACGTGAGTGTTTCCTGTCGACACCAACACGACATTCATTCCTTTTACACGTCAACAGCTCACTATATAGTTAGCTAGTTAGTACATTAGTAAGTTAGTAATTTAGTAAGTTAGTACGTTAGTAAGTTAATTAGTAAGTTAGTTAGTAAGTTAGCTAGTTAGTTAGTACGTTAGTTAGTACATTAGTAAATTAGTTAGAAAGTTAGTACGTTAGCAAGTTAATTAGTAAGTTAGTTAGATAGAAAGTTAGTAAATAATATCTAGTAGGTATGTTAGTACATTAGTTAGTAAGTTAGCTAGTTAATTAGTAAGTTAGTTAGATAGTAAGTTAGTTAATAAGGTAGTAGGTATGTTAGTACATTAGTTAGTAAGTTAATTAGTAAGTTAGCTAGTTAGTTAGTACGTTAGTTAGTACATCAGTAAATCAGTTAGAAAGTTAGTACGTTAGCAAGTTAATTAGTAAGTTAGTTAGATAGTAAGTTAGTTAATAAGTTAGTAGGTATGTTAGTACATTAGTTAGTACGTTAGCAAGTTAATTAGTAAGTTAGTTAGATAGATAGTAAGTTAGTTAATAAGTTAGTAGGTATGTTAGTACATTAGTTAGTAAGTTAGTACGTTAGTAAGTTAATTAGTAAGTTAGTAAGTTAGCAAGTTAGCTAGTTAGTTAGTACGTTAGTTAGTACATTAGTAAATTAGTTAGAAAGTTAATTAGTAAGTTAGTTAGATAGTAAGTTAGTTAATAAGTTAGTAGGTATGTTAGTATATTAGTTAGTAAGTTAGTACGTTAGTAAGTTAATTAGTAAGTTAGTAAGTTAGTAAGTTAGCTAGTTAGTTAGTACATTAGTAAATTAGTTAGAAAGTTAGTACGTTAGCAAGTTAATTAGTAAGTTAGTTAGATAGTAAGTTAATTAATAAGTTAGTAGGTATGTTAGTACATTAGTTAGTAAGTTAGCTAGTTAGTTAGTAAGTTAGTTAGTACATTAGTAAACTAGTTAGTAAGTTAGTACGTTAGCAAGTTAATTACTAAGTTAGTTACATAGTAAGTTAGTTAATAAGTGAGTAGGTATGTTAGTACATTAGTTAGTAAATTAGTTAGTAACTTAGTTTTATTGTCACCAAGGTGGAAATTTGTTTTTGGCTACAGAAAATACAAAATACATTTAATTTAATTGAACATTTTAGCATTTAATTTATGTTTTAATATGCAATTTAATGGTAGTTTATTTAATATGAATTAATTTAGCTCAAACTAATATTTATTTAATTTAATTTAACAAATAATTTTTAATAATGTAATGTAATTCAATNATTCAATTTGATATGTATTATTTTTTAGAGTTTATATGTGAAATGTAATTATCATTTATCATTTGATTGATTTATCATATGATTGTTATACTAAATTTAATATGTACTTAATGTGTATTAATACATTTTTTATTCATGTATTGTGATCCAATTTAATATGAATATTTATCTGTATTTTTTTTTTAAATATATGTTTATTTTATTTAATGTATTTGTTGTGTTTAATACAATGTAACACTGACATTTTCGGTTTGTGTGTCAGCGTGTGACTGCGAGCGTTCGGGCACCGTGTCGGGTGGCTGCGATAAACGCACGGGTGAGTGCCTCTGTAAACTAGGCATTACCGGTGCCCGCTGTGATGTCTGCGCCCGCGGCCACTGCGCCAGTTTCCCAGAATGCCCGGCATGCCCATCCTGCTTCTTCAGCATGAACACCCGCCTGCAGGAGCTCACACTCGGCCTGGAGCGTCTCTCCAACACCCTGCTGTCCTCCGGCAGCCGGCCGACGTCCAGCGACGCGAGCCGCAGGATCCAGGCACTCCGGGACTCACTCATACTGATCCAGGAGTCTGTGTCTGTCCCGCCGCAATCCAGCCGCGCACTGACCCAAGCCCTGCAGAGACTCGACGCACTCCGGTACACACACACTCACACACATGCACTTTTTGTGGGATATAAAGGTACAATAAAAAAAATCAACAGGTGGTGTAAATGGGCATCTATAAATGACGAAAGAGTTTGACAGTTTTTCAAACTGAAGCTCCATCAGAGTTCATTTAAACATGAAGTCATCCTAACATCCCACCGCTCTTTCCAGGTCTCAGATGAACGGCTTGAGTGACGATCTGCCGTCGCAGCCACAGGACCGAGAGCTGGAGCGAAGTCTGGACGAGCTGCAGACGCTCCTGTCATCCCTGCGTCTAGACTACTTCAGCCGGAGAGACGCCTTCACCAATGGTGCCGGATCCACCAACGCCAGTGCGTATCCAGCTCTCCCTCTATAGCGTCTGATTCATTAGCTTGATCGCTAATGAAAACCTTCTCGCTCTCAGGTGCCTTCTATGCCATTCAGAAGTCGTATGAGACATCGACCGACGCCGTCAAGCGAGCCAACAGCACCATAGACTCCCTGAAGAAGTCCGAGGGCATGAGAGAAAACGCCTTGAGCGACCTGAACGCTGTACAGCCAGGAAACACTAAAGACCTGCAGAAGCTGAAGAAGGATATGGCGACGCGGCCCAATCTGACGCCCATCGCCACCAAGGTGAGATATTCGCTGACGGAAAGAGTTTGTTTATAGCTGAACGGGTCAGTAAAGGTGTATTTGACAGGTGTGCGGTGGTGATCGCGTGGAGCCCTGCACTCCGGAGAGCTGCAAAGGCGACCTGTGTCCTCCTGACGGAGCGCCCCCATGTGGAGCGGAGGAAGCCTGCACAGGAGCACTGCCAAATGCTAACAAGGCCTTTCAGGACGCCGACGAGGTCAAGGCCAAACTACAGGAACTCAACGACAAAATCACACTAGCAGCAGCGCAGGTACCAACACACAACACACTTTCACTATGACCACACAAGACCAGCTAGCAAGGCTAATAAGTCTAGTCCGTTTTGAATTGACATTGACTTACATTGACATTGATTCTCTAAAATACAGATACAGGAAGCTGAAGATTCAGTCAATAAGGTACGACTGTCCACTGATGAGCTGGCCAATCAGATCAAGCAGGTGCGAGCCGACGTGGACGGAGACCTAAAGGACACCAAAGACTTCATCAACACACTGAAGGACTTCCTGTCAGGTCAGTAACACACTCATGTGTCACTGCTTTAACTTTATTTTGACATGCTGCACACTGCGTAGTGCGTGTAGCAGAAAAGGAGCATGTACATACTGTGTATAGTATGCATACTGGAGTCAGGCAGTAGAATGTAGTGTAGCGTTGAGCAGCTGCAGTACAGCGCTGTCATTTGCAGTGTGCAGTTCAGCACTGTATTATGTAATGTTCAGTAAAGCAGTTCTATGTAGTGTGCAGTACAACACTGTAGTATGTATTGTTCAGTTCAGCTCTGTAGTATGTAGTGTAGCATTGTAAAGTGCTGTAGTATGTAGTGTGCAGTACAGCACTGTAGTATGTAGTGTAGTGTTGTAAAGTGCTGTAGTATGTAGTGTAGTGTTGTAAAGTGCTGTAGTATGTAGTGTGCAGTACAGCACTGTAATATGTAGTGTTCAGTTCAGCACTGTAGTATGTAGTGTAGCGTTGTAAAGTGCAGTAGTATGTAGTGTGCAGTGCAGTGCTGTAGTATGTAGTGTAGCGTTGTAAAGTGCAGTAGTATGTAGTGTAGCTTTGTAAAGTGCTGTAGTATGTAGTGTGCAGTGCTGTAGTATGTAGTGTGCAGTACAGCGCTGTAGTATGTAGTGTTCAGTTCAGTACTGTAGTATGTAGTGTAGCGTTGTAAAGTGCAGTAGTATGTAGTGTGCAGTGCAGTGCTGTAGTATGTAGTGTAGCATTGTAAAGTGCAGTAGTATGTAGTGTAGCTTTGTAAAGTGCTGTAGTATGTAGTGTGCAGTGCAGCGCTGTAGAATGTAGTGTGCTGTAAAGCACAGTAGTATGTAGTGTGGTGTTGTAAAGTGCAGTAATATGTAGTGTCCAATAAAGCACAGTAGTATGTAGTGTATCATTGTAAAGTGCTGTAGTATGTAGTGTGCAGTGCAGCCCTGTAGTATGTAGTGTAGCATTGTAAAGTGCAGTAGTATGTAGTGTGCAGTGCAGCGCTGTAGTATGTAGTGTAGCATTGTAAAGTGCAGTAGTATGTAGTGTGCAGTGCAGCAGTGTAGTATGTAGTGTAGCATTGTAAAGTGCAGTAGTATGTAGTGTAAAATGCTGTAGTATGTAGTAGTCAGTAAAGTGCTGTTGTATGTAGTGTGGTGTTATAAAGCTCTGTATTATATTGTATGTAGTGTGGTGTTGTAAAGCTCTGTATTATATTGTATGTAGTGTGGTGTTGTAAAGATCTGTAGTATTTAGTATGTAGTGTGCAGTAAAGCGCTGTAGTATGTAGTGTTGGGTTGTAAATCGCTGTAGTATATAGTATGTAGTGAGGTGTTGTAAAGATCTGTGTTTGTCACCCGTCTCAGAGCCTCACTCAGACCCGGATCAGGTCCAGCGGGTGTGCGAGGCGGTTCTGGAGGCGCGGTTCCCCCTGACCGTGGAGCAGCTGAAGCAGAAGCTGAAGGAGCTGCAGGATCTGACGTCCTCTCTGCCCGACAGCAGCAGCGTCCTGACGGCCAGCGGCCCACAGCTGGAGAACGCCAGACGCCTGCTGGACGCGGCCCGCGACACACGGTACACCAACAGCGTTTAGAACGTAGCTCTGAAGTTCATGCAGAATTGCTATTGTTTATTTTGTTCAGAATTTTTTGTTTTTGGCTGATGTGAAACTGTGATCTGCAGAGATGCTGCGTTTGGCATCCAGCAGGACGCCGAGAGCCTTCTGAAGGCGATGGACGACAACGAGTCCATTTTAGACGACCTGGAGGACAAAATCCAGCAGAGCGTCGACATCGCTAACAACGTCAAGAAGGACACCAAGCAGGTCAGTTCGAGTCATGTGTGCGGAAACAACAGAAACAACATCAAAACTCAAATTAACTTGGATTTATCACCTGTCTCGCTCAGATAGAGGACGCGCTGGTTCCCGCCGAGCAGGGGATTGTGGGTATCTCAGGGCTGCTGGGTGAGATTCGCCCCCTGCTGGATGAGTTGAGGAATGACGTGACGGCAGGAACAGCGCTAGCGAACGAAGCTCAAGATCAGGCAAATTCGGCTCAAGACGAGGCCGACGAGGCCGCACAGGTACCCAAACACACCCAATGCTCACCTGCTCTAGTTAGTGATGGTTTGGTTAGTAAACCAACATGTGTTTGTAGGACCTGGAGGCCCTAAAAGAAGAGTTAGAGAGGATGAAACGGGCCGCGGAGGAAAACACAGAGGCAGGCGAAGACAGCACCCGTCTACTAAAACTGCAGGAGGAGGCGGAGTCTCTGATGACGGACACCTTCGACATCATGAATGCTTTGAAAGGTAACGCCCACAAAACATCCATCCCATAATGTCATGCACACACATTACTGCTCATATGGCTTTTGAATGATCATTGAATCAGAGTTATAAATCAGTAAATAGACTCAACTCACTGAATCTGATTCAGTGAATCAAATTAATCAATTCCATGATTCGAACGAGTCGATTCACTGACTATTTGAATACGTTAAGAATTGATCCGGTTGAGTCGGTTGAATGAACTGAACTGACCAACTCAAACACTTTTAAATGCATTTTATAATAAAATCAAAACATCCATCCCATTATGACGAGCACACACACATCACCCATGGTAACCGCTCGTGTTGTTTGTGTCTCTCAGATAAAGAGGCGTCCATACGGCAGCAAGCGGCAGTGATTGAGGAGAACGGAGCGCGACTGACCGGTCTGGACGCTCAGGTGGAGATGCTCAGAGACGATATTCGCAATAAAGTCACCAGACTGAACATTTGTCAGGGCTGATGACGCACAAATAACACACAATAAACAACATTAACACTGAGAGGATTGTGAGTGTGTTATATTTACAGTGGAAGACTAGCATACTACACAGTGCACACTGTAGAATGCTTACTAAAATGAGTATGTTGTGATCAATAAAACTATTAACACTTTCCCCGCCATTAGTGTTTTCACTGTTATACGGTAGGGGGCGCTATTACACATCTTCTGAAAGAGTAGAGAATCTTCTGATCAAAACACAGGTGAAGCAGCAGCAGAAACAAGCGACTGAAGCATAATTCTCCAGGACATGCTGTTGGTGTGTAAACAATTTTATTTTATGTTTTTTTAATACAGACATACAGCAGCATATTTATGGATTTCAGCAGGGGTCTGTCATCATGACACACACTTAATAAGCCCCTAAACTGAGCTTTTAACAGAACAAATGCTCTTATAAGCACATATAAAACACAAACAGAGAGATTATATCAGCGAGGATGAGTTTTAAATAAGAAAATAATATTTAAACACAGTCCTTTAGTATTTCTGACAGTAAAAACACTCAGACACGCAGCCGTTCACAGTAGAACAGTGGCACATGTGATGCGTCCTTCCCATGATGCACCCTGATCAGCTCACCACGGGTGTAAATATGACTACTGTACATGAATATGCAGACAGTAGGTGAAATAATACGATAAACAGACCGTACGGTCTCGCCGCTCAATCCCTGAGAGGAATGGCGTTCCCAGCCTCCTTAAAATGACACGTTGTCTAGTCAGAGATGAAGGTTTGAGAAAGGGATGTGTGCGATTGGCACTCGTGTGACTCGTCTGTGGGTACGACGTGTGACGCACAGATAAACACACAGGATCTGAGAGAGAGAGAAGAAGAGACGTCAAACACCTTCACGATCACGTGACGGTCAAAGCGGAGGCCAGAGTGGAGACTCACTTCATTCGACTGACAGCTGTCATTCAGACGATTACATCACAGAGCAAACCCCGGTCTGCAGGGTCTGGCCACGCCCATCTGTGCCATGAATCATTTTGTCTGATCTGAAACACAGAGGAAACTCATGAGGGCTTGGATTTAATGAATTAGCCAATGCAATAAGCAAAAAAAACTGTACAATTCTATTCAAAAGCATGCTTTAAACATTTTAAACTGCAATATAGTTATAGACAGCAATATTAATCAACACTTGTTGCATTCAACTATTTAAAAGCATGAGAAATGCCACATGGAGACTTCACAATGAGTGATGATGCAAATGAATCACTGAATCAGAGCTGTGAATCAGTGAATAGACATATTTGGTTGACTGAATCTGCTCATTTGGATCAGTGAACCGATTCGTTTGAGTCACCTACTCGATTCAGTTAGTTGAAACAACTATTTGAATCTGTTAGGAATCGATTCACTGACTCAGAGTTATGAAATGACTCGTTGAAATTTCAGTTGAACAAATTGGACTGATCGACTTGAACAAAAACATCTCATTTGTGATTTGAACATGGAATAATTGTGAAACTAGACATGCTCTTTGGGAATTGTGATTTTTTTTGGGATCCAATTTAAAGGCAGCACTGCATGATTTCTTTATGAAAGGTGCTATCCCAGAATGCACTGCTATGAGTTCAGTAAAAATGGCCCAGGATGGCGGACGGAGTGGGAAATGAATCACAAACAGCAATATTTATCAACACTTGTTGCATTAAAATATTTAAAAACATGAGAGATGCCACATGGAGACTTCAGGAGACATTTAGGGTGATGATGCAAATGAATCACTGAATCAGAGCTGTGAATCAGTGAATAGACATATTTGGTTCACTGAATCAGGTAATTTGGATCATTGAGTCGATTCAATTGAGTCACTGAGTCGATTCGGTGACTCGAATAAATCGATTCAGTGAATCAAATGAGTCGATTCACTTGGTTGAATCTAAGAAACAACTATTTGAATCCGTTAGGAATCGACTCACTGAATCAGAGTTGTGAATTGACTCATTGGAATTTAGGTTGAACACATTGGACTGACCAACTTGAATAAAACTCTCATTTATGATTTGAAATAGACATGATCTTTGGGAATTGTGATTTTTTTGGGGGGGGGATCAAATTCAAAAGCAGAACTACATGAATTCTTTATGAACAGTGCTATCCCAGAATGCACTGCTCAGAGTTCAGTGAAAATGGCCCAGGATGGTGAATGAAAGCTCTCTATTTTGCACATGATGCTGGCTGAGAAGGTAGCTGCAGATTTGACTCCGCCATTACCTGTTGGCGGAGCACTCCGGCGCGCACAGGTCAGACTCTGAGTGATACGCTTGTTGACCGGTCTCAGAGATGACCAACGCGTGCATCGGCTCGCTGTTGCAGGCCTTGAGCGGGCCCCGCCCCCTGCTGACATCAGCGTGAGGAGACAGGCTCATGTGACTGCATGAGGGGTTCCCATTGGTGTCCAGCTCGTCGGGGGCCGGGTTGGAAGACGAGACGTCCAGCACCTCAATCAGCGGGGTCGGGCTCGTGGTCTTGGCCGGGGGCGCAGGGTCAGCGTGGGTGAGCTGCAGCCGTCGCATGTGACTGACGGCCATCGTCACATTGATGGCTCGCTGGAACACACACACACACACACGGTCATACAGACACTGAGTCATTTACAGCGGACACAGAATGAGTGTATACGTCGTCCGCTCTCTCTCACCTTCCACTTGGATTTGGCAAAGTTCTTCTGCATCTGCTCACAGACGGACTGAATAATATTGTCATTGTGCGCCGTGTCTCCAATTATCCTGCACAAAGAGAACAGCAGCTCAATTATTCATGAAACAACATGTTTATTCATACATTTATCTGCATGTTTATTTATACTTTTCATGAATAAGAATGATTATTCATCGTGTTTTTCATGAATCAGTGTTTATCCATGAATCAACATACTCAACTCAACTTTTATTTGTAAAGCACTTTCAAAACCATAAAAATGGACCAAAGTGCTGTCCATAAATAGTAAATAAATATAAAATTAAAGCAATAAAATTAATACTTGTTGCAAAATTCATGTTTATTCATGAATCAGTATATTTAGTTACGAATATGCATGTTTTATGCATTAGCTTGTTTATTCATGCATAAGTATGTTGATTCATCAGTTTTTTGTGAATCGGTGTTTATTCATGCTTATTTTAAAATGAATGTTTATTCTAGTGCACACATACATTTACAAACTTTTATGTTAGATGCGATTCATCGATTTGACAGCACTACTTTATTCATAAATCAGTAAACTTATTTATGAATCTGAATATTTATTTATACATTTGTTTATTCATGAATAAATATGATTCATCAAACATGTTTTTTTCATGAATCTGTGTTTATCCATGAATCAACATGCTTATTTCAAAATTAATGTTTATTCATGAATCAGTAAATTTATTTATGAATCAGCATATTTTTTTGCGTTAGTTTATTTATGAATGTACTTCATAAACATTTGTCTGTTTATTCATGCATAAGTATGTTTATTCATGAATCAGCATGTTTGATTATGAATAAGTACATGTGGTACTGAATCATTATGTTTATTATTTAATCATGAATTTGTATATTTCTCTTCGGCTCAGCGGGTTCAGGTTTTTTTCATGATTCAATATGTTAATTCATATTTAGTCCTGATTTTCAGTCCACATATAAAACGTTTGCTGAGATTCTCAGAGGTGTTTCTCACCATAGATGAGCGAGCGCTTGTTCAGTTGTGTAGCGTTTTGTAGGGTTTTTCTCCAGCATGTGCCTGATAAAGTCCTTTGCTGCAGAAATCAGGACAAACCAGAATTATTCACAAATATATATTTTTTTAATAGTGGCAGTGCTCACATTTAAAAAAAAGGACCCGTGTTTGAATAATGCCTATGTTGTAGTGCCGCTGATGGCCTACAGGTGGCAGTAATGACATCAGAACAAGTGTTTCTGACCCACCTGACTCAGAGATGTCGTCCCAGTAGGGCGAGTGGAACGCATATTCTGCCTTCATGATCTTGGAGAAAAGGCGCGTTTCATTCTCCTCGTAAAATGGTGGGTAGCCGCTCAACCTAAACAAACACATGACGAGATCAGCGTTTGAGGAAAAACACAACTGACCGGCTCTCAAGAGTGTCTGTATGACGGCAGACTCACAGGATGTACGTTATGACGCCGATAGACCAGCAGTCCACAGCTTTACTGTACGGTTTCTGAGCCAGAACCTCCGGAGCTGATGAGAATCATCACAGTAATGAGAATCATGACCATCACAGGCATTCAGCAAAAGCGGATGTTTGGTTGTGTAAAACCGTTCGTACCAACATATCCTGGTGTTCCACAGGCGGTGGACATCACGCCGTGATCGGCCATCTTCGACAGACCAAAGTCACTGATCATGATCTTGGCGTTCTCTTCTGGACTGTAGTACAGCAGGTTCTCAGGCTACAGACACACAAAACCACATTAATGACATTTTACGCCCTTGATGATGTTTTTTGGCTCTACTAGAACAGGTTTTCCAGCTTGATGGATTAGAAGATCAACCTCTCTCACCTTCAGGTCTCTGTGGACGATGCTGTTCTGATGCAGGTAGGACACGGCCTCCAGGACCTGTTTGATCACACGGCTGGCGTCTTTTTCTGTGTAAACACCTCGATCCAGAATACGGTCAAACAGCTCTCCGCCCGACACCCTTCACAGACATGAAAACATGTGAAAATTAACACACATGCTAAAAGACGCGTGTAGGATTGTGTTTGAGTGTATATTTCAGGCATTATCAGACACGTACAGCTCCATGACCAGGTAATAGTGTGTTCTCGTTTCGTAGAAATCTTCCAATCCCACCACATTATCATGTTTTATCCTGAAAGAGAGAGAGAGAGATTCACTGTGTTGGAATTTAAGATGACACGGCTTACATTTTTTTCTACTTGCTTTTAATTTTCCACTTCTGTTCATAAAATTACTTAAATTAAAATTAACTACTATTTAAATTGATACTAAAAAATACTATAAAAATTAATTGAATGTGGTTTGTGACTTTTGGATCAGAGTGCATTTGGTCTTTGGATCAAAGTGCTGTCAATCACTGCCATTGATTCGCTTCCTATAGACCACAAAACTCGGTCAGCATGAAGTCAAGACATCAAGGATGCTAAATTGCGAGCGGATTTTTGATTTCTCAAACAGTTTGCCTGTGGCGTTGAAACAAATTTATGGTGAAAAAATAGAAACAGGAAGTGTGTTATAACTTCTGCATAGATTAACTGATTTTGATTAAACTTCAGCTGTGTTCGTTGATGGAGGCCAATCACATGGATGTGACTGTTGTGAGTCAAAGTCACAGCGCCACCAACTGGCAGCAGGAAGTGTGTTACTTTTAAAATGCTTTGAAATCACCCTCTTATTTTAAACCAATTTGCTTCAGACTTCGGCAGAATAATGTCAAGACACTGAAGATGCACATCTGTGAAAGGATTCTTGATATCTTAAATACTGTTGTCATGGCAACGCTTTAAACTTTAATATTCTTTATGGGGGTTTCTGAGGCACTTGGCATGCTTCAAATTGCATGAAACTCGACACACACATCAGACTTGCCAGCCAGAAGACAATTGGGGTGGAGGAGGGCCTCTATAGCTCCACCTTCAGTCTAAAGTTGGGGGTTAGTTTTACCTATAGTCACCAAACTCAGAACATATATTGTTCTCATCAAGCCGGACAACTTTCTATTTACAGTCATTAGCTCAGACCAACAAGAAGTCAGATATTTTGGTTTGAATGTGGATTTTTTGAATAATCAGTTTTTAAGTACTCCTCGTAGGAGACTCATGCAATCAATTGCCACCAAACTTGGTCAACATGAAACAAAGACACTGAAAATGCTATATTGCGAACGATTATAGGATATCTTAAACAGTGTTGCCACGGCAAGGGATTTAAATAATGACAAAAAATGGGAAACAGGAAGTGTCTCATATCGTGTAAAATCATTGTTTGGTTTTAATTAAATTAAGATTGTTTGTTGCCCGTCATGCACAGGTTTCCGTAAGCCAATGGGGTGGCGGTGGCTTGGGCCCGTCATCGCTGCTTGCAGCTATATTTTAAAATATCGCCCTGGTCACACTGAGCCAGTATTTATTCTGATGACTTTCGTGTGTCTGATCACGCTATACGTAGCTAGTATGAGTAACAAAATGTTTTCTGTGTCCAAATTTGCCTACAATAACTGACACTTCAAACCAACATTTACATGTCAACTTTTACAAATAGTAGTCTGAAAATATTTCCAAATGAACACCCAAATACAAGTAATGTAAATGCACTTGTGTCTTACATATGCTTCATACTTAAGTCTTACGTTCTCACTCAATTTATAGGCTATCATTAGATATAGGGCTATACAGCCATCTAGTGGTTACACCCTGGTATTGCAGATGATAAACGGTGCATAATTTAGAGGTAAATATTTAGTAACATCCCCCTTAAAATAAAAAAAACATCAAAGAAAATTTTTTATTGAACTAAAGTATAGCACAAATATGTATTTGTTCTCATATCACTCTGTCCTCATTAATTTGTATGTCCATCTATAAGTGTTGTTTGGTATGTTTAATATTAGGATTTTGTTTAAAATCCCCCAATACGACCTCGCCCCGTTACATCAAGCCCCGCCCCCAGCACCCCCCTGATAAAATGTGTTCCTGTGGCTATGGTCTGTAGTGTTGTGTCAGTAGTTTTAGGGGTTGGTGGTCTGTATGTTGACGTGCTTGTTTTAGTGCTCTGCAGTGTTGGTGATATTAATCTGTGATGATTGTGTCTCATTGTTTTCTCGTACCTCTTCAGCACCTTGATCTCGTTCTCAAGGTTCGAGTGGTGCAGCTGTTTTTTCTTCACACACTTCAGGGCATAGAAATTCCCTGTCTTTCTCTCTCTCACCAGGTAGACCTCAGAAAATGAGCCCCTGCAGAAACAGTTAAAAGTATATAAACATTTTAACACAACAGAATCAGAATGTTGAAGCCCAGCGAGTGAGTTTGAGTTAGTGCATGGAGATCAGCACTAATCTATCAGCACAAGGCCGTGTTGTGTGTCCAGCTTGTTCCAGTAAAGACCCACCTGGTCTATCTTGAGTCCACCTCTCCCGTGAATAACTGTCCTAGAAGGAGGATTACTGTGCGTTGCATAACAGACCCAGTGCTGCCCCTCGCGACTCATTACCCACAATGCCTTTAATCCAGAACACTCTTGCGATCACCTAGCAATGCCTGGCCACCACCCAGAACAACACTGCAACCACCTGGCAACATGTCCTCACCATGCTTGGCACGTTCTCAAACCATCTGATTATCACAGATTTGAGATTGAGAACATAATAATCTTTACTCCAGGAGTTACTTCGGTTTGAGTCACCGTTTGGCTGTTGCCCATTGATGATTGAATGATTACTCAAAGTCAGTCTGATCTTGCCAATTCTCCAAATGTGCTGTTATCCACATGTGTGCAGCAGCCAATTATGACACTCATTCTAGACACTATGAATAATTCATCCATAATTAACAAGAACTGACAAGAAAATGTAGCTCAATTAGCAAAGATTCGTTAGATTTAGTTCTCTTTTGGATACAAATTTGGATACAAATCCCGGTGGTGGTATAGCTTAGTAAACCCACTTACATTCACCGCCTCAGTAATCCTTTAATTAACTAGTGTCAGGATGTTCTCTGATGTCTGTGGCTCATTCACCTGCAGATGAAGATTGACATGTGTCAAAACTCTCTCTCAAAGAGAGAGAGAGAGAGAAAACACAGTAATGCTCACACGGTCAACAAACTCCTGACAAACATTTCTGAATATCAACTTAAAAATATTTTAAAAACGCATGCCTTATGATGTCTAATAATACCTCATAAAGCTGAATAACACTTCATACCGATTCACCCCTAATTCTTCTCTGTTCCTCAGTATGCCTTGCTAAACTTTGAAACACCTTATACTTTCTCATACAGATTCATAATAGCTTATATTATGCATTATAATGCAGATTATTTTCTAGCACCTCATAATGCTTCAAAACGTGTCATAGCACTTCATACGTGTCACATTGTTACAAAATGCTTCATAGCAACTTATAAAACGTCATATCACTTCACAATACCTCAGTACAATTTACAAAGCTACATAACACCTTATAGATTCCCATAATGTTTCACAACACTTCAAAAACCTTCATAGCGCCTCATAATGTTTCCTAACCCTTCATAAAGAGTTTGTAGTGGCTATTAAAGCTTCATAACATTTTGGAACACTTTCTAATGCTCCATAACAACTCATAAATCTTCATAACACATCAGAATGCTTTACGACATTGTGCCCCATACTGCATAATTAAATTTCATAAAGCTTCATAACACTTTATAAAGATCCATATTATTTACACTGCCTCATAATAGTTCAGTATACCTTATGAAGCATCCTTACACATTATAGTGGCCCATAAAGCATTATAACACTTCATAACCTAAAGAGTGTCTCTGAAAGCTTCATAACATTTCAGAATGCTCTGAAATGACATTATTATAATTAAACCTGTTAATGCTTCAAAACCCTTCAAAAAGTGTCATAAGGGCTCATATTGCCTCTTAAAGCTTCATAGCATTTTTGCCCACTTTATAATTCTTCATAACATCTTATAGTGTCTCATACTGATTTATAACATTTCATAAAGCTTCATAATACCCCATAATGCGTCATGAACCTTTAAAAAGTGTCATAAGAGCTTATAGCACCTCTTAAAGCCTCATAACATTTTGGAACAGTTTGTAATCGTTCATAAAGCTTCATAAAACTTTTCAATGTGCTTTTCAAAAACTCTCATAGTGGTTTGTTATGCCTTACAAAGCTTCCTAACACATTATAGTGCCCCATAAAGCCTCACAACATCTTATAATGCTTCAAAAAGCTTCATAACCACCCATAAAGACATTTTACTTCACAATGCTTTATAATAGTTCAGTACAGCCTTACAAAGCTTCCTCACATTTTACAGTGCTCCATGCTACTTCATAACATCTCATAATACTTCATAACTCTTCACAAAGTGTCGTAAGAGCTTACTGTATATTGACTCTTAAAGCTTCATAGCATTTTTGCTCACTTTATATTTCTTCATAACACAAATTTAATAGTTCAGTAAAGCTTTACAAAGTTATGAAGAATTATAAAGTGAGCAAAAATGCTATGAAGCTGCAGTTTAATCATAAAGTCTCAGAAGCACATGTTCAGTCTGTGAGGAGCGTTACGTCACATTACATCAACTTTATAACATTTCATAAAGCTTCATAACACCTCATAATGCTTCATGACCCTTCATTAAGTATCATAGGAGCTTATAGCACCTCTTAAAGCTTTGTAACATTTTGTAACGCTTTTTAATGCTTCATAACACCTAATAATGCTTCATATCCCTTCATAAAGTGTCGTAAGAGCTTACTATACTGTATATTGACTCTTAAAGCTTCATAGCATTTTGGCCCAGTTCATAACCCTTCATAACAACTCATGATGATTCGTAAAGCTTCATAACACTTTACAATGATTCATAATGGCACAGTAAAGCCTTCCAAAGCCTTATAGTGTCCTATTCTGATTTATAATATTTCATAAAGCTTCATAGCGCCTCATAATGCTTTATAACCCTTCATAAACTGTTTTAAGAGCTTAAAGCGCCTCTTAAAGCTTCATCACATTTCAGAACACTTTGTAATGATTCATAATAAATCATAACACTTCAAAAAGCTTCATCGCACCTCATAATGCTTCATAAACCTTCATTAAGTGTCATAGGAGATAATAGTGTCTCTTAAAGCTTTATAACATTTTGAAACAATTTGTAATATTTCATAAAGCTTCATAAAACTTTGCAGAGCCTCATAATAGTTCGTTATGTAATTTCTGTATATTGACCCTTAAAGCTTCACAGAATTTTGGCCCACTCTATAACCCTTCATAACAACTCATGATGATTCATAAAGCTTCTTAACATTTTACAATGATTCATAATGGTTCAGTAAAGCCTTACAAGTTTTCTTAACACCTTATAGTGTCCCATTCTGATTTATAATATTTCATAAAGCTTCATAGCACCTCATAATGCTTCATAACCCTTCATAAACTGTTTTAAGAGCTTAAAGTGTCTCTTAAAGCTTCATAACATTTCTTTGTAATGATTCATAATAACTCACAAATAATTTTCCTGTTATCACTGTAAGCTGCTTTGACAATCTGCATTGTAAAAAGCGTTATATATAAAAAGGTGACTTGACCTGATAACACTTCAAAAAGCTTCATCACACATCATAATGCTTTATAAAGTGCCATAGGAGATAATAGTGACTCTTAAAGCTATATAACATTTCAGAATGCTTCGTAACACTTCACAGTGGTGAATAACGCTTCACAGCACCGTATAATATTCTGCATCAGCGCTAAACGGTTCCTCCAGGTATTTCTCAACAGGAGCAAGAGGATGAACGGCTTCATTGATAAAAATGTCCCCTGGCCCTCAATCCGTTAATCTGTGTCTCAGGCTCAGATTACCACTGCTGTCTAACGCATGTGTCTCCTCTGAGAAATAAAGCTGCTAATTCCGTTTTAGTGCTCAGGATCGCAAAAACACCTTCATGAGCGCTGAACTGATTTCTGAACTGAAGTTCAACGTCTCCTCAGAAATCACAATTAATTTTTGATACTTACGATCCCAGAACTTCCTTGAAGTCAAAAACATCCTTGATGTTGTCTGTGATTTTCTTCCAGCTGCAGTTGATGTCCTTCCGACCCATCGCGGCTCAAGTTTCAGAAACTGACTCCTGCATAAAAAAATAAACACACAGCTGTCGCGTTAAGTCATGATCGCACTTACATAAACCATCACATGCGTGTCTGTTCATAATCCTTCATTCTTATATAAACGTGAAGTTCACGGTCGGACACACTAATAAATCTGAGTGCGTTTCTGAGAAGTGTTTTGACCTCTGACCTCTGATCTCTCTCTATGTAGGTTATTGCATTTAACTCTCACACTGATGTCTGGAGCAAAAGACCATCATCATCATCATCATCATCATCCCAGTTCACTTCCATACAAAAATGCTACAGTATTTGCTTCTACAGCATTTATTAATCTTAACTAATATTAATTTCAACATTAATGCAGTGTGATTAAATGTCACTAACAGTAACAAAGACTAAAAATGCTTTAAAAATATATTGTTTGTTAATTCATTTTAGCTAAAGCATTAACTAATGTTAACAAATGAGATCTTATTGTAAAGTGTCATCCATTTCACTTAATAACATTAACAAACATTATAATGTTGCCCAGATAATTGGTGAACACGTATTCGAATAATCAAGAGTAGTACACGTCACAATGCCTCATTTAATAGTTCAGTAACTTTTCTAACATCTTATAGTGTCTCATAATACTTCATAACATCTCATAATACTTCATAACTCTTCATAAAGAGCTTACTGTATATCGACTCTGAAAGCTTCATTGCATTTTTGCCCACTTTATAATTCTCGTTTAATAGTTCAGTAAAGCTTTATAAAGTTTTCTAACATCTTATAGTGTCTCATACTGATTTATAACATTTCATAAAGCTTCATAACACCTCATAACGCTTCATTAAGTGTCACAGGAGCTTATAGCACCTCTTAAAGCTTTGTAACATTTTGTAACGCTTTGTAATGCTTCATATCCCTTCATAAAGTGTCATCCACTTCACTTAATAACATTAACAAACATTATTACTCTATATAATGTTGCCCAGATAATTGGTTAACGCGCATTTGAATAGTTAAGAATAGTAATTAAACTGTAATTCATATATTTTCATATTCAAGACTGAAGAACTAAAGATCTGTTCTGCATTATATATAAAATTTGTTAATGATTATTATTCACATTTAGCTTTGGTATAACATTAAACGTTTAACATTTAATGTCAAAATATTCACAATGCTAGTTCAGATGAATGAAGATGTCAGTCTTACCCGGAGCGCACAGGAGGAGAGATGATGATGATGATGATGATGAGGAGATGTTGAGCATCTACCTGAACTCTCACGCGCTCGCTGCAGCCTCAGAAGCTCGCGCGGTGGGCGGGGCCGAGGTGCATGACGTCATTCGCGGTCACCTGAGAGCCAGATCATAATAACCTTCCCCTGCAAATACTGCATTATAAATATTAAAGTTAAATATGCTAACTTGTGCGTTAATGATGAAGAAAAACAAACTTGTTTTCATTAATTTTTGTGAAACGTGGCGAAAAACTGGGAAATGATGTATACAGCAATGTGAATGATAATATATGTTTTACAAAAGAATATATTTTCATTAAAAAGATATGAAAACAGGGTGTCTTTTATTACATGTTTGTGGTTTAGAGCATAAGTGATTGCTATGTGTGCAGCTTAACGTGTGACGCGCGCGCGCGCGCGGACTCACCTGGGAGAACAGGTGCGCGCTGAATCATTTCACTGAGTGTCTTATAATCTAATATAGTTTTGCATCATGCTCGAGTTCATTCTGTTTATCAGCGCCATGTGTGTGTGTGTGTATAATCACATGTATGATATCTGTTGATAATATGATTAGCTATATGTGCTCTAAAGAGAAGCATGCTGCTGAACGCACATGAATCTCCATGAGCTGCAGTTTAATCAGATCGAGTCTCAGCAGCACATGTTCAGTCTGTGAGGAGCGTTACGTCACATTACATCATTCCACACGAGCCCCAGCGTCTGTCGTTCACATCATCACATCATAATACAGTTACAGTGATTACAGACAGCTCATAATCATCTGCAATTACATAATATTATTATTACTGGGCCATTCCACCGAATGGGTGCCATTTATATACATGAATATGTATAAATATGCATGAAAATTAACTCTAAAAAACATTTTTATTATTAAGCAAAATGTCATGAACATTACTCTAATTGCAAACTTAAAATATATCATTTAAAACATTATTAAAAACTAGTCAGAACACAAAAAAATTGCATTTGTTTCATGTCCCCACTATATAAACCTAAACTTTATCATGAAATATAATCATTAAAATCTTTTAGAAATCTTATTATTTTTGCATTGTTGTGTTACCCCATATACCATCTATGCTAAACAAAAATAAATTTCATAAGAAATCCATAATATGTTATAAAAAATACACATTTTAGTCGTGTCCCCAGGCTTTCACTCAGTCCTGTTACCCTCACACATTTCCTTCTCTAAAAAACATTCCACAAGACACATTTTCAACAGGAAGTTTTTTTATGCAGGCCATGAGAAGACCAAAAGTAAGTCCTCTCATTTTAATTTCTGTATATTTAATGAAATTGTAACTGTGACTGAGAAGGTCGATCTCAACGTACTGTCCTGTTACCTAAATTATTTATTTGATGTTATTTATTTTAAAAAATATTAACGTTAGGTAAGTCACTAGTATTTGCTCAGTCTCCTGTTTACATATATCATGTATTTGATTTTTTTTGCTTAAAAACTCAATCCTGTTACTTTCAGTCCTGTTACTCATTTGAAAAATAACAGGAGTGAGATAAGAGTAACAGGAGTGAGTAGAGTCCTCTGTTTTGTTGATTTAATTGTGTGAATATTAGTTGATATAATACTATTCACCTGTATCATGAGTTTTACTGTTGAAATGACTTAAATTGTAGATTTTGAGGATTATTTTTACAGTGTGAATGCCATACTTGCAGGGAGCCAGTCCAACACGACGCGACTTAATCTTTTTGTCTTTTTCTTTCTTATCTTTTGTAGAAGATGGAGAGAAACCATAATATGCAGTTGCCAGAAACACACACCCATGGCATGCTGCAAGAGAAGGAGTGAAACACACCCGCAACCCTCCCCCCCCTTTTGTCTTTCCTTCACTCAAAAAAATGAATTGTTGGATTTACTTAAAAAATAAGTGGTTCCACGCAACAATATTGAGTAATTTGTACAAAAAACTATTTAGTTGAATGAACAAAAGCAATTTAAGTAAAGCTGACAAATTTTTTTTGAGTAAATACAAATCATTTGAATGTCACTGTTACATAATATTTATATGTGCAATTTACTTAATAATGTTATGTTGATTACGTAAGGTGAACAAATTTTTTTTCTTGAATAATCATTTAAATAAAAAGGATACAACATATCAGAATGCAGCCCCTCACCCCAAAATGCACTCAAAAAATAACTAATTGAACAAACTCAATTGAATTGAGAGCAGAAATTTCATCCTATAAGCATGTGTATATGAGTGCGCACAGCCTAAACACAGGCGACACTCTTCTGCATGATGGTAACCACAAAATTCAAAAACATTACAGAAACTACTCTAAATGTCCAACATAACTGAACATTAAACACTAACATAAACTTACAACATCTTTCCCTTTACTGAAAAACACATAAAATAACACTTTAATCCCTAAATTTCCTCTCCTAATGCAGTCCCTTGCAAAGCATGCTGGGAACTACGGATCCACTGCGCAGTTAGTTATGTAAAAAATAACGTGTGCGTTTTACACAGCAATGTTAAGTTGACTGAACAAACACTTACTAAGTAAAGCTGACAATACTCAATTTTAGTAGAAACAACGCAGTTAAATTACGTTTTTTAAGTAATGTGAACAAGGGTGGTTTGAGTGAAACTAACAACAGTGAAAGTTCTTTTTTTTGAGTGTTCCCTCCCTCTCTCCCCTCTCTCTTTTCCACTCACTCCTTCTTTCTCTTTCCACCTCCTTTGCTGTGAAGTACTACTATCACATAGAACATCCCTTCAACACAGAAATCTCCCTCACACACACGGTCATGTACACACTCTCTTTCTCACACACATATGGACACTCATTCCTGTTACCCAGTGTTCATTCCTGTTACAAAGTGCTCATTCCTGTTACTAAATGTATTTATTTTTACTTAAAAAAATAAGGTTAAACCACTGTTTTTATCAGTTTTGTTTGATTTATCATTTGCACAATTGTTAAATAAATTAAGTTATTAAAAAAACTGATATACTTGAGGCTTGTGTCTTCTTTTAAATGAAAAAAATATTTTGTGTTTTTTATCAAAATGCACCTTGCCTTAATATAAAGTGATTTTTTTGTCACAAATATCAATTATTTGAACAAATAACCAGCCATTTCTTCAAAACAAACACTTTCTTGAGGTGAATACAAAGGAATTAATTGACATGCTTTTAAACGTGATTTTTAAACAGCACGTGAGTTTCGGTAACAGGACTGAGAAAACATGCATCCATCTTCTGCTTTGAAACCTTGTAAAAAATTAAATAAAGTTGCCTGAGATTGACCAATACACATTTTGAATAGATAAATATATGTAGTATTAGATTCAGTGTTGAAAAAAGATAAAAAATAAAATTTCAAAAGTTTCAACAAGCAAATGTCACCCATTCGGTGGAATGGCCCAACTACATAATATTAAAACATATTTATTGACACTTAAATAATATACAAACCACACATATAAATGATTATATAAAATATATTTTATACCAATTAATACAACCAAATGTGATATACTGATAAAAGTGAACTCATTTACTTTAATTCTTTAATGTCACTCGGTTTATTTGCATTATTTTCTGTCATGCACATTGTTTTTCAAAGTCAAAAATGCTGATAATGAAGTCACTTTTACAAATAATCCTCTATAAAACCATTAAATCAACAAAAAAAGTTCAGTGATAAGTATTTTATCCTAAAGACGATGATCTGCATCAACAGTAGATGTTCATTTAAGGACATTTTCAGATCCCATGACCTGATTTAATCTGGTTACAATGACCTGACCATAAAATTAAGAGCACTTCCTAATGTAATAAATTCTGAGACGTGATTGGCTGCGCAGCAGGATTTTGGCGGGTTTAAGATGCCCTAAAATTCATAGCACAGGAAACAGGAGCCCGTGAAGGAACATTATCTAACGTCTATGTGTTTATATAACTTCAGCAGAATGAAGAAGAAAGTTTAATCTCATCCAGATCAGTTTCTGTTAAACTGCATTGAGCTGTATAAATGAAAATTAACATCTCTCATGCATTAATTACCATTATTAGCAATCCAAATAAAAGCAGCGTGAAATGAGCAACACTTGTTTGAAGCTTCTCAATGTCTCTCTGAATTTAAATACTGTTAATTAGTGTTATTAATCTGTTGCCATGGATTTGCACCTGTTTCAGAAGAAAGGAAGACATTTCAGTTGAATTAAATAGGAATATTTAATGTTTGCGTTGTGTTCAGGACAGGCGTGCAGCCACATTCACAAGGATTAAAGTGAATTTAACACTATAATCCAGTTATGTTCATCTGCTGTGCTCAGTAATGAGTGAATGAGCGAGTGTAACTCTGTACCGCCACCTGGTGGAAACCCACAATCAGTGACACTCAAAACAAAATGACGAAGTGGTTATTTATACCTATACTAGTCCTCTAAGATCAAATAACAACACTAAACCATCAGTGTTTAATACAAACACTCACGACTACATATAAAAGAGTCGCCATCAGCATCATCAGACCAAACAAAAGCGATATCATTCTGACGTTCCATCCACACGGAGTCCTCCAAGACAACAGGGGGCGCCGACGTGGCACGAGATACCTGCAAACACCATAAAACATATCAGCAGCCTGAATTATGCGCATAAATTATGATAAATACATTAATGTAAACGCACAGCTCACGGTTGGACTCCTCCCCGCTTTCTGACTCCTCCCCCTCAAATGAACTTTCTTTGGGTTTGATTGGAGAATAGCGACGGCGACAGCACATCGGCGTGACTTGCATCACACTGGCGAATATGAAGATTAGTCACATGCATTCATGTAGTGTAGGAATACATATGTCAGAGTACTCCATGCGTTTTACCTTTGAAACACGCTGCTGTCGCCTTCATCATCTTGGTTCAGACTGTTCACAGGAGAATCTGCCGGAGCTACTTCCTGTCTGAGAGATGCACACAGGAAACAATCATATTTTGTGGTTAAATAAAGTTTTAGCGACTCTCAAACTTAATCGTGTCTAGTTTTACCTCCCGTCTTTGCAAAGCTTTCTCTTTGTGTTCGCATTGGTTCTGCAGTTCTCCAGAAACGAAGCCTCTAGATGCTTCAACTGCAGCGATAAAGACTTATAAAGACTTGTACAAACATCCAGACATCAAACACTGGAATATGACCAAGAAACGTACCTCAGATTGAGACGGGAGTAACGTGATGCTGACCCTGCGGCGTGTTGGCTACGACATAAACACAAGCTGTTATTGAAGAATAATACAAGACAAATGATAATGACAGTAAATAGTCACCATCTATCAAGCTCCAAAAAATAAACATAAAAGAATTCTGGTCACTGAACTGTCGTTCTACAGAAAAGAGTGGCATAAAGCTACAAAAAGGGGGTTGTAATGACATGAAGCTGTGTGTTTTCATAGCTCTTTAAATATGCAAATTAAGGTCTAGAGGTACTAATATGAGTACCTGATTTACCTGTTTACCAGTTACCTGTTGTGATGAATGTCTGAACAGGTTTCGGTCATCTGTTTGAGGAAAACTCTGATTATATAAGACTGCATGTTTATTTAAATACCGGGATGTGATGTCCTCCAGGCCACTAGGGGGCAGCACTGACCTGTGGAGTCACTGTGTAATCTGCCCCTTCTCCTGTACAGCAGCTCCCTGACCTCCAGCATCTCCTCACTCTCTGTAGTGTGACGTTTCTTAAGATGCTCCAAGTGTTCTGACATCATCTCCACGGCATGACTGACACGTGCCTCCTGATGCACGCAATACATGAACAATGCATGGTTATAAAAAGTTTCCTGAAAGGTTTATGTGGGTTTTGTAATGTGAAGTACCTGGTGTGCAGCTCCAAGCATCTCTGCTGTTTTGACAACATCGTCCATGTTGCTCTCCAGCTTCTGCAGGTTGTTCGTCATCTGTTGCACCATCTCTCTGCTATCCACATCTGGTAGGCGCTCATACAACACCTGCAGGACAGCACAAACCCTTCACAACACTCCCACAATCTCCTCGCAAAGTTCTAACAGCTGTCTCAAAAATCCCCCTCAATGCTCTATCAACTGTCTCACAATGCTTCCACAGTGCTCCCAACAATGCCTTCACAACCTTCTCACAATACTCTCATAACCCTCTAACAATCCCCTCAAAACACAGACAACACTCCCATGACGTTTACAACCTTCTCACAATGCTCTATCAACCCTCCCACAACACTCTAAAACAGTCTCACAAGCCTCCTTGATTCCCTTTCATAACACTTGTATAATGTCCTCACAGCCCTCTATTAATGCTCCCATAATGCCCTCACAACCATCACAAAACAACTCAAATGACCTCACAACGCTCTAACAACATCCCCACAACCCTCTCACAATGATCCTATAATGCTCCAAAAACCCTCTCACAATGTTCCCATAATCCCCTACAACACCTTCATAACCCTCTCTCAATGTACCCTAAAATGCCCTCACAACGTCCCCACAACTCTCTTATAACACTCCCATAATCCCCCAAGAATGCCCTCACAACTATCACAACCTCACGATGTAACCAAATTGCTCTCGAAATGTCCCCACAATGCTCATGACACTCCCATAACGCTCAAATAACCCTCTCACAATGCTCCCATAATACCCACAATGCCCTCACAACCTTCACAAAACCATCTCAAAACATGATTCAAATGACCTCACAACGCTCTAACATCCCCACAACCCTCACAACGCTCCTATAATGCTCCAATAACCTGCTCACAATGCTTCCACAACTCTCTCTCAACACTCCCATAATCCCCCAACAACACCCTCACAACTGTCACAAATTGCACTCAAAACATCCCCACAGTGCTCTCATCATGCTCCCATAAACCACTACAACACCCTCACAACCATCTCACAACGCTCCTATAATGGTCTAAGAACCTTCTTACAATGCTTCCATAATCCCCTACAACACTCTCACAATGTACCCTAAAATGTCCTTACAACCACTCCCATAATGCTCTAATAACCTTCTCACAATGCTTCCAAAATTCTCTCACAACACTCCCATAATCACCCAACTGTCACAACAAACAAAACATCCCCACAACGCTAGTGACGCTTCCACAATGCTCAGATAACTCTCTCACAATGCTCCCATAATACCCACAATGCCTTCACAACCTTGTTGCAACACTCTCGAAATGTATTCAAAATGCTCTCACAACGTTCCCACAACACTCTCACTATGCTCCCATAAAACCCAAAATCAACACCCTCACAACCTTCTCACAACATACCCAAAATCGATGCTCTCACAACACTTTAACAACATTCCCTCAATGCTCTCACAATGTCTCCACAACACCCTCACAACCTTCTCACAACATACCCGAAATCGATGCCCTCCATACCCGAAATCGATGCCCTCACAACGCTCTCACAACATTCCTGCAACCCTTTCACTATGCTCCCATAAACCCCCTCAACATCCTCACAACCTTCTCACAATGTAAATGAAATGCCATCACAACGCTTTTGCAATGTCTCCACAACCTTCTCACAACATACCCAAAATCAATGCCCTCACAACGCTTTCACAACGTTCCCTCAACGCTCTCACAATGTCTCCACAACACCCTCACAACATACCCGAAATCGATGCCCTCACAACGCTCTCACAACATTCCCTCAACGCTCTCACAATGTCTCCACAACACCCTCACAACCTTCTCACAACATACCCAAAATCAATTCCCTCACAACGCTCTCACAACGTTCCTGCAACCCTCTCAATATGCTCCCATAAACCCCTACAACACCCTCACAACCTTCTCACAACATACCCAAAATCGATGCCCTCACAACGCTTTCACAACGTTCCCTCAACGCTCTCACAATGTCTCCACAACACCCTCACAACATACCCGAAATCGATGCCCTCACAACGCTCTCACAACATTCCCTCAACGCTCTCACAATGTCTCCACAACACCCTTACAACCTTCTCACAACATACCCAAAATCAATTCCCTCACAACGCTCTCACAACGTTTCTGCAACCCTCTCAATATGCTCCCATAAACCCCTACAACACCCTCACAACCTTCTCACAACATACCCAAAATCGATGCCCTCACAACGCTTTCACAACGTTCCCTCAACGCTCTCACAATGTCTCCACAACACCCTCACAACATACCCGAAATCAATGCCCTCACAACGCTCTCACAACATTCCCTCAACGCTCTCACAATGTCTCCACAACACCCTTACAACCTTCTCACAACATACTCGAAATCGATGCCCTCACAACGCTCTCACAACATTTCTTCAACGCTCTCACAATGTCTCCACAACACCCTCACAACCTTCTCACAACATACCCGAAATCGATGCCCTCACAACGCTCTCACAACATTTCCTCAACGCTCTCACAACATTCCTGCAACCCTTTCACCATGCTCCCATAAACCCCCTCAACATCCTCACAACCTTCTCACAATGTAAAAGAAATGCCATCACAACGCTCTCACAACATTCCCTCAACGCCCTCTCAACCTTCTCACAACATATCCGAAATCGATGCCCTTACAACGCTCTCACAACATTTCCTCAACGCTCTCACAACATTCCTGCAACCCTTTCACCATGCTCCCATAAACCCCCTCAACGCCCTCACAACCTTCTCACAACATACCGGAAATCGATTGCCTTACAACGCTCTCACAACGTTCCCTCAACGCTCTCACAATGTCTCCACAACACCCTTACAACCTTCTCACAACATACCCAAAATCAATTCCCTCACAACGCTCTCACAACATTCCTGCAACCCTCTCAATATGCTCCCATAAACCCCTACAACACCTCACAACGTTCTCACAACGTTCCCACAACGCTCCCTCAACCCTCAGTAGAGTACCTGCAGCATCTCTCTGGTCTGTCGCAGTTCTCTCTGCAGATTCTCCTCTGCGACGACACGGTCGTGTCGCTCCGCCTGCAGCCGCTGGGTCAGCGTGTACTGGTCGCAGTGAAACCCCAGTGCAAACTGGGTAAACGCGCTCTGTGTGTGCGAGTTCACAGATGTTAGCGAAATCTGGAGATGTTATACCTAACACACACTCAGAGAGAAACTCACCTCGACCTCGTCCTCCGTCATCTCCACACTGCTGTGAGAAACATTTCCTGTTAGTGTTAGCATTAGCTGCCTGATACTGTGTGTGTGTTTCGGTGGGTCTTTACCTCTTTAATCCCAGTCTGTCCATGAAGGATAACTTCTCCCAGGAAGCCGCCAGCAGCTTCTTTGAGTTTGGATCTGCTTAGTGTGACCAAAACCAACTAAAGTTAGTGTTCAAAACGTGGTATTTTGGTACTATGTTAACTATGGTAATACAATGGCATGTTTGAAAGTGTGTGTGTCGTACCGTCATCGCTGTCGTCACTGTCTCCCAGTATTCCAGTATAATCACACAGGCCTGATTCATTCATCTGCTGATAAATCACACTGACAGAAACTAATAAAACACAATGTAGTTTAGAGTTTAGTCTCTGTGTTTGTATCGTGTCCGTTCAGAGATAAAGAGTCAATCATAATCTTCTTAGCGCTCGTCAGGACCGACACTGATCTGGAATCATCCGTCGTGATCTGAAGTGCCTCAACGCACACAACACAACTGATCCCAGAGCAGCGACAAAACACGCTAAACAAACCAACAACATGAAAGAGCTGCAGGAGGAACCGGGACAGACGTCAAGGGTTAAAAGAGCCTGAAAATGACCAGACATAACAAACATACAAGGGTCAAAGGTCATCAGAACTGAGTCATACAGAGACCACCATCAAATCACCGCAAAAGAAAATATAATAAATGTAATTAATCATTTTTAAAACAAATAATTTAACAGTTTTTTAATTATATTTAATTGTATGCATTTTATTATTATTATTAATACCCTGGTTGAGAAACTATAAGAAAGTAAAATGCAGGATGCATTTCCATATCTGACCACAAGAGGACGTTACAGAACTCATTGTGTGCAGTGACCAATGTTTGAGATCAGAGTCAGAGGACAAGGATTGAATAACTTACAAAACTCAAACAAACAATCAAACTAACAATTGATTTTAATAAAAAAAAAAACACCCCTGACAACCTCAAAGAAATCTTCTCAGGGTAATTCAGTGGACCTCTGAGATTCATTACGTGTCTGAATGTGTTTCATAAACAGACTGTTTGGTTTTGTAACAGCACATTCAGCATTCCTCACGAGCGTCTGAGGCCGCATGATTCGAGAGCTGATCCGTCTAATCTGTATTAGGCAGATTTCAGCATCTCGTGTGACCAAATCCTGACCAAACCCTTAAACCCTTTTGTTTCGCGCTCCGAGTCAGCGGGAGACGAACAGACAGAGAAACGACAGAATCCGGACTGGAATCGGACCGCTTGCTGGGACGCGGAACCTGCGCAGAACACACACACAATGGAGAGAGGGCGAGTTATGCCGCCCTGGGGTCACATAGTTCATACAACATCTGCAGAGCACATTTACACACACACACACACACACACACTTAAAACAAAGGTTATACACAAATAAATCACACATAATGATAATCATAATGGGCGTGTGTTATCCTGTTACCCACATGATTGTTCTGTTCCTCATGCATTTAATTACTGACCTTACAGATAGGAAACAAATCAAACAGAGCGCAGGGTCACGACCTTCAGCTGAGGAGGAAATATACGTAACATACAGGAAACAACCTTACAGAAGAGCACAACTCAGAGGAAGAGCACGTACCTTTGGAAACCTCTCGCTGACCCTCAGGCCCTGCGATTCATCACGACTCTTAAATCACACAATGAGCCTCAAATACATCTCACTGACCATCTGAACCTCAAGAACACCACAGTGAAGATCAAAAGCACCCCACTCATCCTCAAAAACACCCTGATGATCCCCTAAAACATCCAGTGATCTTCTAAAACACCCACCGAAACTCCAAAACACCTAGATTACTCCCTAAATACATAATGACCCTCAAAACACCCCAATGATCCCCTAAAACACCCACTAAAACTCCCAAAAACTCACGTTACTCTCTAAATACTTGATGACCCTCAAAATCACACCAATGATCCCCTAAAACACCAAATGACCCTCAAAAACACCAACCAAAACTCAAACATCCAGATTACTCCCTAAATACATAATGACCCTCAAAACACACCAATGATCCCCTAAGACACCCACTAAAACTCCCAAAAACTCACGTTACTCTCTAAATACTTGATGACCCTCAAAATCACACCAATGATCCCCTAAAACACCAAATGACCCTCAAAAACACCCACCAAACCTCAAACATCCAGATTACTCCCTAAATACATAATGACCCTCCAAAACACCTCAATGATCCCCAAAACACCAAGTGACCCTCGAATACACCCAGAGAAACCCCAAAACACCTAGATTACTCCGTAAATACATCATGACCCTCAAGAAACACCCCAATGATCCCCTAAAACACCCACTAAAACTCCCCAAAACTCATGTTACTCTCTAAATACTCAGTGACCCTCAAAATTACACCAATGATCCCCTAATACACCAAATGACCCTCAAAAACACCAACCAAAACTCAAACATCCAGATTACTCCGTAAATACATAATGACCCTCAAGAAACACCCCAATGATCCCAAGACACCCACTAAAACTCCCAAAAACTCACGTTACTCTCTAAATACTTGATGACCCTCAAAAATCACACCAATGATCCCCTAAAACACCAAATGACCCTCAAAAACACCCACCGAACCTCAAACATCCAGATTACTCCCTAAATACATAATGACCCTCCAAAACACCTCAATGATCCCCAAAACACCAAGTGACCCTCGAATACACCCAGAGAAACCCCAAAACACCTAGATTACTCCGTAAATACATCATGACCCTCAAGAAACACCAATGATCCCCTAAGACACCCACTAAAACTCCCCAAAACTCATGTTACTCTCTAAATACTTAGTGACCCTCAAAATTACACCAATGATCCCCTAAAACACCAAATTACCCTCAAAAACACCCACCAAAACTCAAACATCCAGATTACTCCGTAAATACATAATGACCCTCAAGAAACACCCCAATGATCCCCTAAGACACCCACTAAAACTCCCAAAAACTCACGTTACTCTCTAAATACTTGATGACCCTCAAAAATCACACCAATGATCCCCTAAAACACCAAATGACCCTCAAAAACACCCACCGAACCTCAAACATCCAGATTACTCCCTAAATACATAATGACCCTCCAAAACACCTCAATGATCCTCAAAACACCAAGTGACCCTCGAATACACCCAGAGAAACCCCAAAACACCTAGATTACTCCGTAAATACATCATGACCCTCAAGAAACACCCCAATGATCCCCTAAAACACCCACTAAAACTCCCCAAAACTCATGTTACTCTCTAAATACTCAGTGACCCTCAAAATTACACCAATGATCCCCTAATACACCAAATGACCCTCAAAAACACCAACCAAAACTCAAACATCCAGATTACTCCGTAAATACATAATACCCTCAAAACACCCGAATGATCCCCTAAAACACCCACTAAAACTCCCAAAAACTCATGTTAGTCTCTAAATACAGTGGTATGCGAAAGTTTACACACACAGTATTAAGAATCAAGGGTTCCCAAACTTTTGAATGGAGATAATAAATTCAGCTACTTGTTTGTCTTGTGGACTATAAGTAAACATCTTTTATGTAAAATATCTTACTCAGGACAGTACTAAACAAAAAATAACATGCATTTTGTATGATCTCTCTTATTTTGTTAAAATTATTCACATTTTCACAGATTCTGCAAGGGGTTCCCAAACTTTCGGATACCACTGTACTTAGTGACCCTCAAAATCACACCAATAGTCCCTTAAAACACCAAGTGACCCTCAAAAACACCCACGAAACTCAAACATCTGGATTACTCCCACACCTGAATGATTCCCTAAAACACCAAGTGACATAAAAACTTAAACTCATGTACATAATGACCCTAAAAACACCCCAATGATCCCCTAAAACACACTGTGACCTTCAAAAACACCCCAATGGTCCCTTACAACACCCATGGATCTTCAAAAATGCCCGCTACAAACTCACATTACTTCCTAATTACTCTATGACCCTCAAAACACCCCACTGATCACCTAAGACACCCGCTGACCCTCAAACACACCCCTAGAAACTCTAAAATATCTAGATTACTCCCTAAATACATAAAGAACCCAAAACCTTGCCAACGATTACCTAAAACTCACAGTGACCCCCCAAAACACCCCACTGATGCCCTAAAAATACTTATTGACCACCCAAAACAACCACTGAACCTCAGAAACACCACAATGAACCCTTAAATACCCAGAGTCTCAAAAACATCCCACATGCAATCAAATACACCCACAATCATCAACCTGACCCTCAAAAACACCCCAATCTCACATTATGCCACTGAGAACACAACTGACACTTTAAATGGCACCCTAAATACCCACAATGACCTTCAAAATTACCCAGTAGACAACTGCAATCTGACCCTGCAAAACACCCCAATGACACCCTAAAAATATACAGTGACCCTTAAAAAAACACAAATTACAACAAACCAAGCAAAACAGACAGTGAACTTCAAAAACACCACAATGAACCTATAAAATACCCATAAAAACTTCAAAAACATTCTAATGACCCTCAAAAACACCCACAGACCTTTAGAAAATACCCCACTTACCATAAAAACACAAACTGAGAAATAAAATCCTCCTCATTAACCTTCAAATACACCACACGCTTTGAATAGATCAAGCTTTGAATACACCTTACCTTCCACAGGACCACAAATCACACCCACTTATCTTTAAAAACAATACAGACCATCCACATCAAAAAGACCACAAAGAACACTTAAAATACCCAGAAACACTAAATGCACTCAAATGCACCAACAGACATCAATCCGACCCTCGAAAACAACCCAATATTAGGCTACTCAGAAATCATAAGGCATCCTAAATGACACCCTAAAACACCGCAAAAACACATTATACAGATGACCACCAAAAACACCACACTGAAAATATGCCATTGATCCTCCAAAACACCCCAAAGACACCCTAAAATTCCCACAAACCCTCAAAAATAACCACTGATGTCAAAAACACCCAACAATCTCCTAAAACACCCGACTCTCAAAAACACCACACTGACCCTTGAAAACACGCCATTGCCCTAAAATCCCCACAAACCCTCTAAAACAACCACTTACCTCATAAGTAATCCAGTGACCCCTGTGTGAGCATAAGAGAGGTTCATTTGGTTTGCAAAAACATTTATGAAATAGCCCAGAAGATCAATCGGTGAGGTTTTACCCTGTAGTTTTATTCAGATGTTTTACAAAAGCCGGTAGAAAACATCACCCTGCAGTTCAGTCAGTTCAGATGGAGGAATGTGTCCACATCGTTCACATTACCAGGAAACAAATGGCCCCTCCGACAGGAAGACACGGACACATTTCACCAGCACTTGTCTTCGGTCAGAACGCACAGATTCACAGCATGTCATGTCTACAGGAACCAGTTAGCAGCACGACCATGACACATACAGGAAACGACATCAGACTGAGGGCTACAATGCGCATAGGGTCAAAGGTCATTGCGGATACAGGAACGGCTTTGCATATCGATATGCTCCCGTTAGGACTTCGTGTTGCGTTTGATTAAGAAAACTAACTAATAAAGTGTAATTAAATAATATTTATATAAACTCTGGAGTCAGATATTCAATCACTGATCTGAACTCTGATATAAATGTGATCACAGTACATTTCTCAGAAACGCAAACAAAAACAATTAAAAAAACGGAAAGTTTGAGGTTTTATAAGTTGTAATAACATTGTCCAGGTGCTGTGATAGTGACTAGGGAAGATTCCTGCTAGAAAAACCAGCCTGCGCTAGTTAGCTGGTCTTAGCTAGTCTCCAAGCTGGTTTTTGGGAGTTTTTGGGCACTTTTTGGCTGGTCAGGCTGGGAGACCAACTTAAACCAGCTCGGACCAGCAGAACATATGGTTGGATTTTCATCAGCGATCTACAAACCCAATTCCAAAAAAGTTGGGACACTGTACAAATTGTGAATAAAAAAGGAATGCAATAATTTACACATCTCATAAACTTAAAGTTTATTCACAATAGAATATAGATAACATATCAAATGTTGAAAGTGAGACATTTTGAAATGTCATGCCAAATATTGGCTCATTTTGGATTTCATGAGAGCTACACATTCCAAAAAAGTTGGGACAGGTAGCAATAAGAGGCCGGAAAAGTTAAATGTACATACAAGGAACAGCTGGAGGACCAATTTGCAACTTATTAGGTCAATTAGCAACATGATTGGGTATAAAAAGAGCCTCTCAGAGTGGCAGTGTCTCTCAGAAGTCAAGATGGGCAGGCGTTTTCTCTGGGCCTAGGCTCATTTAAAATGGACTGTGGCAAAGTGGAAAACTGTTCTGTGGTCAGACGAATCAAAATTTGAAGTTCTTTTTGGAAAACTGGGACGCCATGTCATCCGGACTAAAGAGGACAAGGACAACCCAAGTTGTTATCAGCGCTCAGTTCAGAAGCCTGCATCTCTGATGGTATGGGGTTGCATGAGTGCGTGTGGCATGGGCAGCTTACACATCTGGAAAGGCACCATCAATGCTGAAAGGTATATCCAAGTTCTAGAACAACATATGCTCCCATCCAGACGTCGTCTCTTTCAGGGAAGACCTTGCATTTTCCAACATGACAATGCCAGACCACATACTGCATAAATTACAACATCATGGCTGCGTAGAAGAAGGATCCGGGTACTAAAATGGCCAGCCTGCAGTCCAGATCTTTCACCCATAGAAAACATTTGGCGCATCATAAAGAGGAAGATGCGACAAAGAAGACCTAAGGCAGTTGAGCAACTAGAAGCCTGTATTAGACAAGAATGGGACAACATTCCTATTCCTAAACTTGAGCAACTTGTCTCCTCAGTCCTCAGACGTTTGCAGACTGTTATAAAAAGAAGAGGGGATGCCACACAGTGGTAAACATGGCCTTGTCCCAACTTTTTTGAGATGTGTTGATGCCATGAAATTTAAAATCAACTTATTTTTCCCATAAAATGATACATTTTTTCAGTTTAAACATTTGATATGTCATCTATGTTGTATTCTGTTTTAACTTCCAAATCATTGCATTCTGTTTTTATTCACAATTTGTACAGTGTCCCAACTTTTTTGGAATCGGGTTTGTAATTTTCATATATTAAAGCGTGAAGGATTATTTTTAAAAATGTGTTTGTCAGGCTGAATGAATGAAGTACGTGAGTGCGAACACTTCTAGTTACAGTTTCACGTATTGTTTTGTTACGAAATGCGTCAGAAAACAATTCATAAAGCAATGCAAGTACGTGTTGCATTCTCAGTTTCGCCCACAAGGGGCGCTAGCAGACATTAGCTCAATCGTTCTTCTTCTACCATCAGCTTAACTACGGTCAAGACACCGTAACATTTAAAAATCTTGCTAAACAGGTTAGATAAAGTAAGTTAAACTGTTTATATGTAGCTAGTAGCTAAATAACACATCTTGTTTAATAAAATTAGCGTGCTTATGTAGTGTGTTTTTGGCCTTCAAGGTTTGCAAACAGCAGCATATCAAAAGGACAAATGTAACCCCTCCTGTTCGAACCGCCCGCTCTAAGCGGGACTTGAACTCGGGTACGCTGGCATAGGAGTCGGGCCCTCTAACAAGGAGGCTAAAGACTGCAGTCTGTAGCGTCAGTCGCTAGAGCGCCTCTTGAGATCAGGGGAGTGAGGTTTACACGCACAGCTCTTACCAGCCTACGTCTGTTACACAAAGAACGTATTAGTAAAATATAGCATTATTAGTCTGCAAACCAACCCAAAATAGATGGAGCAAAATATATTTCACTAGTAGCAGCAACCTTTGATGTTTAACGTCACTTGGCAAAAACGTTTTTCATGTTGCGCTTCAGTACTTCGCAGGTGTCTTATCTTATCACCCCCCCAAAAGAAACGACCTTAAACAACAACAACAAAAAAAACATTGTGCCGTCAAAGACATATTCATCTCCACTGTAAATAGGAATGCACTGCTGCGAAAGTTAAAGTTGAGAATATTTGCGGTTTGAGGTGGTTAAAGAAGGTGTGACGCATATGTGAGGCAGATTTGAGCAGCAAATGAGGGTCTTTATTGCGTCTCTTCGACCTGCACAATCTCATTGGCCGGTCTGGTTCAGAGTTCAGTTCGCATTTCATCAGTAACAAATCATCCAGTCGCATAAAATCCAAAGTGTTTTATATAAAATAGAAGTAGGTCACAGTGATTGGTCCGCGTGCCTGGAATGGTTTGGGTCAGTACATGTCCCTGTAGATCTCCTGTAGCAGCGGGTGCAGCGACGTCTCCGACTCCGTCTTCTTGATCTTCTGCACCAGCTGCGCGTTCTCCGTCACCAGCTGCCGCAGGTCTGCGAGCTTCTGCAAGAGTTTGGGGAAGATGAAGCCGGCGTCGGGATGATTGAGCTGCAGGTGCTGATTGAGGGCCTGGAGGATGCTGTCCTGGATCTCCTCCACCTGGTGGACGTTCATGAGTCCTGGACGATCTACGTTTAAGTAAACAAACCAATTTTATTTGCACGTCATTTCTCTTACAACCTCCATTATGAACCACTAGGGGTCGACGAAAGCTCACCTCCACACAGGATAATGGCGGCCACGAACAGGGCGAGGTCACTGTCGTCCAGCTCGAGAGCGTTAAACTTCACCGCAAATTCGAACTTCGGCTCCATGATCTCGCTGAAGGGTTTGCGAAGACTGCGGAGGAACTCTCTCGTCACGAAGCCCCGCCCATTCGCCACCAACAGCCCGTCCTTGTTCATGAGCGACGGCAGCATGGCGAAGATCGCCTCGTGGACGCCGTATTTCAACAGCGTCACCTGCGGGAGCGAGAGGGAAGCTAGTCAAGAGTCGACAAATTTCTGCATGAATTGTTCGTAAAAGAATTCTTGCGTTTTACGAAAAAAAGTAGTTGCCATAAATTACACCGGTCCGTTACCTGGTCATTCAAGAAAAGGTCAACGAATCCCGGGATGCTTTTGGCGAACTCGGTGAGTTCTCGTACGGTTTCCACGGTCGTACATTGACAGCGGTAAAACACGTGCACGCCAATCTCCTTATTGGGCGGAGCTCCGTTAATCACCTGATTCCAGACCAGCCCGTTTTCCGCCTGCCACAGCGAGTCCATGTCATGAATGACAAACGGCTGAAGGACACACAAAGAGAAACCGGTTTGTTTTCTCGATCATCTTTATTGACAAGGTTGCTTTACGCTTGACTTTCTCGAGCGGGTTACCGGGCTTGAGTTGGTCTTCCCCGTCAGGATGTTGCGAGCTTTCTTCTTGGTCATGTTCAGATTCTTCAGGTAGGCGTTGTTGACCCGTTTGGCGAGAGACTTCAGATCTGAACCGCTGGAGGTCTGAGAGCTCTTTTCCCCCGCTAACAGACCCGCGACTAGCTTACGCTTCTCTGCCTCCGGCATCCGTCCGTATCGGATCGCTACAAACAAAGAATCACATTGAACACCATAGAAGTCAAGTTCGTTTTATTGTTCATGTGTCTGTTGTTGTTTCGCTCACCGTCATGGGACATCCCGAGCATCAGGCACTTTTGAAATCGACAGAACTGGCATTTATTCCGACTTTTCTTTTGGATCTTACAGCTGCGGTCGCATTTCTCATATTCCAACTTCATTCGAATGGTCCTCCGGAAGAATCCCTGAGAAACACAGAGACACAGTCCAGTCTGGGAGAACAAACTTAACAGATTTTATGGAGTATGATGCAAGCATGACCTCTGACCTTGCAGCCCTCACAGGCATGAACGCCGTAGTGGAATCCCGACGCTCTGTCTCCACAGATACGACACTCCATGTTTAGCCCCGCCCCCTCCTCACGGCCCTGCAGGAGCTGCTCCGACAGAGGCGACGCTTTGCAGAGATCTACACACAAATACAGAACTGCATTTCTATGCGAGAATCAAACCCGTCTCCTTCATGAAATTGTGCGAACGCGTATAAAAGAGTGCGAAACTAATCATCCACCCAACCAATCATTATCCTCACCTGTGGAGGGTGCTGTAGGTTCAGGACTGGCTGTACTGCGGCTCATGTTGCTGTGCTCTTCCAGCTCGTTCGCCTCCTGTCGGTTCGTCTCCCAGCTAAGCTCCTCCCCCTGCAGAATCTCGGCATCCTGAGGCTCCACCCTCACATCAAGCTCCAGGTTAAGCTCCGCCCCCGCTCCAAGCTCACAAAGCACATCCTCAAGTCGCTCGTAATCCGGCCCCTCCCCTTGGCTAATGCAGGGGGAGGAGTCTTCATTCGCCATACAGACTCCGCCCACTCCCCCTGGATCTTTGGGTAATCTGCTCCTCACAGTCACAACCGCCGAGTCTCTTCCATCCATCTCCAGAAATTCAAACGCGCTCATGAGCCGCCACGGTCATAACAGCATCTGTGAGAGACAAACACATCACAGAACTGTGTTATTAATTAATTTCTGCAATATTTATAAGACATTATGCTAATGATGAAATGGTTTGTTGAGCACAGTTATATTTAAATGTTCACGTTTCCAATTGAAACAGAAATTTGAGGTAACCTTTTTACATTTTATTAGCACAGGTTAGCAAAACCACACATGGAAATGAATAAGAGCTTTAGTACCAATAGAAAGATTTGCTACTGTCATTCTAGAAGGCATCTGATTGGACAGAAAAGTCCATATATGACCCTGTCAACAAGATGATGTCATCAATATTTTTGGTCAGTTTTCCCAGAATTACACTAACATATAGATTAGTTCAATTATAATTGTAATAAAAGACTATTTAATAAAAAATTTTGTATATTAGTTAGGAAAAAACAACATATATAATTTATACTTTATACTATATAATTATAAATTAGTAATATTACCAATATACCCAAACAAGCTGTCTTTTGTACTGTACGTTGTTCAATAGTTTCACAAAGTCCGAGCTTAAAAGCTCTGAAGAGTGTGTGTGTGTATTCGAGGAACAGTTGGAATAACACAACACTGATTTGACAGCTGCATCGTGTTCAGAAGACACCAGAAACCCGCGGTACGCCCACCCCCGACCGACTGACGCACTGCATTCTGGGAACTAACACACACCAGCTGCAGAGACAGCGACTGCACCAAAGCAAAACCCAAATGTTCACAGACGGTCTTTAGACCTTTGACACACACACACACACACACACTGATCGCACAGACAAAACCTCTGTGAGTGAGTTTCTCAGTATTAGTTTCAGCAGAAAGTGCCAATGAAAGCGTCAGAATGAAGAGCAGAGGTCAGTCAGGCCCGTCACTGGAGCGGCTGCAGGCAATGCCTCTCACTGGAGCTCACACTCAAACTCTAAAGTCTATGAACTGTGACAGAGTTTACACATACGCTGCCAACAAACAAACACCGCAGTCTTTGTTTTTGAACCCTGCAAGTTTGGAGAACATATTTTAACATACAAAAGAAAATATAATTTAATCACAAGCTAGCTTTGATGAAGCGATGTGATTGGTGTGCGTATGAATTACATTCACACAGTAATTGGTCGGTTCAAAACATACTAATTGTTGTGAAGCGGAGAACAGTTTCCCACATTGTGCACAAAACAAGCTAAACCAAACTAAAGAAGTAAAATAAAATAATAGTTTAATGTTAGAGTTAGTCTCCAGCTTTACAGTAAAACTTGAAACTAAAGTAATGAATTATTTAAGGCCTGTTAACGATAAAGATACAGTTCTAAAAATCATTCTTAATGTAACAGAATAACAGAGCTCACACCACAACTGTAACAATAACGATACAGAGAAATTATATTGTTGGAATCAGTCTCAGAATAATTTTTTTCCAGCTGATTAACTATAAAAACACTGACAGCCAATCAGAATCCATCCTGCTTTTAAGAGCTCGATCATTTAAAGCGGCAAACGACAAAACTGCAGTGCGCTTATTATAAACAGAACAATATCATCTGTTGGTGTGGACGCTATATAGTTATCGTTATATTTATCATCCGCTGGTGTAGAGACTAATATATTTATCATTATAGTTATCGTCTGCTGGTGTAGAGACTAATATATTTATCGTTATAGTTATCGTCTGTTGGTGTAGAGACTAATATATTTATCGTTATTAGTTATCGTCCGTTGGTGTAGAGACTAATATATTTATCGTTATAGTTATCGTCCGTTGGTGCAGAGACTAATATATTTATCGTTATAGTTATCGTCCGTTGGTGTAGAGACATATATTTATCGTTATAGTTATCGTCCGCTGGTGTAGAGTCTAATATATTTATCGTTATAGTTATCGTCCGTTGGTGCAGAGACTAATATATTTATCGTTAAAGTTATCGTCCGTTGGTGTAGAGACATATATTTATCGTTATAGTTATCGTCCGTTGGTGTAGAGACTAATATATTTATTGTTATAGTTATCGTCCGTTGGTGTAGAGACTAATATATTTATCGTTATAGTTATCATCCGTTGGTGTACAGACTAATATATTTATCGTTATAGTTATCGTCCGTTGGTGTAGAGACTAATATATTTATCGTTATAGTTATCGTCCGTTGGTGTAGAGACATATATTTATCGTTATAGTTATCGTCCGTTGGTGTAGAGACATATATTTATCGTTATAGTTATCGTCCGCTGGTGTAGAGACTAATATAGTTTTCGTTATAGTTATCGTCCGCTGGTGTAGAGACTAATATATTTATCGTTATAGTTATCGTCCGTTGGTGTAGAGACTTATATATTTATCGTTATAGTTATCATCCGTTGGTGTAGAGACACATATATATTTATCGTTATAGTTATCGTCCGTTGGTGTAGAGACTAATATATTTATCGTTATAGTTATCGTCCGTTGGTGTAGAGACTAATATATTTATCGTTATAGTTATCGTCCGTTGGTGTAGAGACATATATTTATCGTTATAGTTATCGTCCGCTGGTGTAGAGACTAATATATTTATCGTTATAGTTATCGTCCGCTGGTGTAGAGACTAATATAGTTTTCGTTATAGTTATCGTCCGTTGGTGTAGAGACTAATATATTTATCGTTATAGTTATCGTCCGCTGGTTTAGAGACTAATATATTTATCGTTATAGTTATCGTTATCCGCTGGTTTGATTGCTAACATATGTAGTTATTATAGTTTTCATCCACAAAACTAAAAATAGTAAAATAAAATGAGATAAAATGAATTAAAATAATAAAACTAAATAATATAATTAAATAATAGCCACAAGACATATTTTAGGGTTAATCTATAGTCATTATAATCTAGATAAATAAAAAAAAGAGCACAAACTGTCACATTACAACTTTCTCCAACAAACAATCCAATCCCGACCCTCACTGGAGCTTCAGCTGGTGCTTCATGATGGGTCAGGTGACCGTGATGTGGGTCAGTGTGCGGATCAATGAGTGCGTTCAAACACACGGACGAAGACTCTAGGTTTAATCTGCTGCAGAATTCACAGCAGCGTGAGGTCAAAGGTCACTGTGAGGCGCGTGACGTTAACGCACTACACATACCAGTCCTGCAGTATACAGTAATAACTTAAATGCAAGATACTTTTTAATGTACCTGTAGTGTGCACTAGTATTACATTCTGAAAGCTCAAATGACCTTTTGACCCCAACAATGTGAAAGGCAGATGACCTTTGACCTCTTATAAACAGCCCAAACCACCAAACTCAGGCCAGACCTGTAAGAGCAGAGGATCATGGGACTGGAAGCAGGTGCTTGAAGAGGTTACTGAAGTGCCCATGGCAGTTTCCTTACCGGAGTGAGGTTAATGAGTTCATTAGAGAGAGTAACTCTGCTAGTTAGACCCGTCGACTAATCAAATAACGGTTATATGACTAAACAATGAGCAGCCAATCAGTTTAAATCAGAACACACATCATCGTAACACACATAAACCAGCAGCATGAAGACAACTAACCAACCCACACTGACCCTGATGATGGTCCTCTCCGTCTATAAGCCAATTAGTATTCATTAGCTGCTCATTAGATGCGCCAACCAGTTTATCATCTAGTTTACCAATGGCCTCTACATGAGGGATTTTAGGGGTTTCGATGTCATAACAACGGTCTAGCCAATGCAGATCGTACGAAATCGATTGGAAATAAAGAGAATTAAAGTTCATTAATTATATTTCTTGTTCATTTTCTCCAGGAGAACTTCAAAATATACTTCAATTAAAAGCCGTTATCAAACCAGCCAGCTAAAAGTTCTTACAAAATTTTCAAACATTGTTTACAAAAAAGTTGTTAGAAAAAGTAAAAGTATTTAAAAACTCGTAAAAAAAACAAAGGTACATTGTACTTAAATTCTTTTATGGGAATGAATCCCATGATGCATTGCGAATGAGATAAAAAAAAATTATTAGTAGGCAAGCACTGCAGATCTTTGTTTTCATGGTAAAAGCGACTTCTCTGATTGGTAGATTTCTCTTCAGGATTCTAACAACAGTCCTTAATTTTGCAAACTTTTCCAGAAAGTTCGCTTTGGCAAGCTGTTTCCAAAAATGAACTTCGTTTTGTTAGAAATTACATCACATAAGTTGGTTCTTCGATTTCGCTTTAAGTAAATCAGGCCTTAAGGGAGATCGACCAATTGGAAGAGAGATTGCCATTTTCATGGAAACAAGAATCGCACCAGAAACTTTCTACGCTATGAATTTTTAAAAATCGCACTTCTACCAAATATCATCACCACCGAACAACCTCACAGATCGCGGTGCATTGGTCTGGAAACATTTATACGTTATCGCTAAAAATCAATTTCTCTATAACGACAGCGATTTTATTATTCAGAACTGACTTGATATACAAAAGCCCAACTGGAACTGTCTGTCTGACATTCTCATTGGGCAACGGACGCCTAAATCAAGAGCGCATTAAGCCCTGAGTATACTTCGTTTTTTAGCGTGTACGCTAGTATACGCACACAGTCGAATGCACAGCCTTGCAAAGTATACTTCACTTCACTTGTACGCATACACAGGTGTTCGACGCATGAGCAGTTTTGAGCAATCTCTCGCCACGAGTTACAACCCATATATTTGTATTCTTTCATGCTAGAGCTGTACAAATGAGGGTACTTTCTAACATCTTCTCACAATCTATCATCTATATAGGCCTCCATCGTCGCTGTAGCTCGCATGCGTTCCGGTCTGTTCTGTTTATGCAGGTTTTCTTCGACTACCTTGTGAATCGACGCCCCCAGGGCACGGTTGCCACCTTGTGGATAAACAAATTACTGCCAAAACAAGCAAATGCTCATGTGTGACCTGCGTGAACAAAGTATGATGATGAAATTCGCGTCACGCGCACTGTACGCTTACCCTCACATATGCGTAAAAAGGGAACTACTTTGGGCTTTATTATGTCAACTTTTGGCCAAAGGTTTTTGCTGTTTCCATTGAAACTAGAATTACACCAGAAACTTTTTAAAACATGAATTTGGCCATTAAACGCTTTTTAAAATAACTTTTTAACATCAACTTTTACCGAATATCAATCATCGCTGAACAACCTCACGGCTCTGGATGCATCCGTCTGGAAATGTCATCGCTAATAATAAATTCTTCTATAACAAATGCAATTTTATCATCCTGGGGTTCGTTTCCCAAAAGCATCATTACAAGTTCTGTCATTACTAGCATAGTTCAACGATTTGGTGTTTCCCGAAACCATCGTTCAAATAAACATTTGCAAACTGCATCGCAAACTTGTGTGGTAAAGTCCGGAACACACCAAGCCGATGGTCGGCTGTCGGGCAGTTTTTATTCATCGGCCGACTATGTTTTCTCAGTGTGTTCCGCACCGTCGGCTGAAGTTGGTCCTCATCTGCTTTTTTTCGGCCGATTCGAAATGATGAATCGGCGTCGGAGCTCGTCGGTCCATCTGATCATTCTGATTGGCCGTTCAGCTACTGCCACCTGCTGGTACGGAAAGTAATTTCATCTTGCGCAGGCGCAGAATGACGTGCTACTTGGCCGTTGCGTGTCGAGCGTCGGTTTGGTGTGTCAGGGCAACTTTGGACACAGACGCTGCCGACGTGAACCAACCCCGCAGTCTGCTTCCGTCACCACTAGTTCGTCGACGTCGGCTTGGTGTGTTTCGGCCTTTAGAAGTAGTTTCAGTAAATTGTCATCTTGAGCAAAATAAGCAAGCTGACATTAAGTACAATGTATATCTTATGTTTCAAATATATATACAAATGTCATTTACATATTTTAGTTTGTCAAGAGATTCGAAGCACCGTTTTTGAAGAGTGTGCATGTGCGTACGTGCTCTGGTACGTAAGAATGAGCCTATGATTGAATCTGGAAATAAAGCAAAATAACTGAGAAAAATGAGAATTAGTCCTCAGATGTCATGTCCGTAATTTATAGCAGAAAATCTAGCATTAATTCGATCTCAAACGGATTCATTTAAAGAAGTTATTACTCCACCACCTGCGTGGCTGAACTACAGGTTTACGACAATACGGTTTCAGGAAACAGAGTCGTGACTAGCTTGTTGATTTTGTTAAACGCTGCATCGTACTATGGTAGTGAAGCAGCGAGATACGCCGTTGTACGGGAAATGCATCCCAGATCTGACCTGACTTCCAAAATCCCATTGGTCAATGGACGCCAACGCCGACGGAGTGTTATTTTGTTAACTTTTGGCCACAACACAGAACGCCGCTTTCACAAACTTTTGCGTTTCACCATCTCAAACGCTTTTATACATCCATCAGGAATGTGAGACTGAAGAGAGAAAGAGACAGACAGCCTGGGAAAATCACAAGCGTTGACATTTATACAGACCACAGCAAGGAAGGAAGGAACCCTAGACGCTGTTGCCTGAAAATAAAATACAAAGGAAAGAAGAGAAGGAGACGCTTGTCATGTGTTCAACACAAAACCACAAAAACACTGACTGAGCAGATCTGCGGCTGTCCCTCTGAGATGGATCAGAACCCACACACTTCATTAGATCTGAGAGATAATGCTAGCCCAGATAGCACATGTACGTCTGCGAAACGTCTGATAAAGATCCCTGATAGCACTCGTACATCTCAGAGACGTGTGGGTTTTTTTAGAGTGTTTGCTCATCTGCAATACGTCTGTAGGATGTAGATGCTTGCAGATGCTTTCAGTGACCCAGATAACACACAAACGTCTGCAAGATGTCTGTTAAAGATCACTTCATCTGGAAAGCATCTGCTGTTCACAAACATCTGATAGACGTCTTTAAGATGTCAGTTTTACAAACATTATAAATCATAAACATTTTCTAAACATCTATTTGACATCTGACCGAAAACGTCCTATAGACGTATTGCAGATGAGCAAAGACTCTCGTCTTCCAGACGTAAACGCACTTCAAATAGACGTCTCCGAGATGCATGTGTGCTTTCAGGGTAACGAGCCGATGATGTGTTAATATTCAGTGGCAGATCATGACTCCTCAGGGTCAATGAACGGGTTCCACCACAAACATCTCAAAGTTCACATCAACATATTTTTTGTTCGGGTGTGAGAGTGGGCGACTCTGGCCTTGACGGTTTGTATGTTTACATGAAGCTGAACCTGTGATGAATGCCACTTCAAAATGATTTCCAGTCATTTCACAGCCTGTTACTGGAGTCCAGTGAGTGTTTGTGTAAAGTTAGTAAATACACACTGTGTGCCAGTATGTCGCAAGAGGACAGACCGTCCCAAAACCACCCCAAAACAACTTTCACCTACAAACAACACAAGCCGCATCTATCAATCTATAGTTCGATGTGTCGATGTGTCTAACTATCTATCTATGCATCTATCTCTATCTGTAGTTCTATGTATCTATCCATGCATCTATCTATCTATCTAAATATCTATCTATCTTTCTGTAGTTCTATGTATCTACCTATGCATCTATCTATCTAAATATCTATCTATCTTTGTGAAGTTCTCTGTATATATGTCTATGTATCTATCCATCTATCTCTATCTGTAGTTCTATGTATCTACCTATGCATCTATCTATCTATCCATGCATCTATCTATCTATCTATCTATCTATCTATCTATCTATCTATCTATCTATCTATCCATCCATCTATCTATTTATCAAAATATCTATCTTTCTGTAGTTCTCTGTATATGTGTCTATCTATCTATCTATGCATCTATCTCTATCTGTAGTTCTATGTATCTATCCATGCATCTATCTATCTATCTATCTAAATATCTATCTATCTTTCTGTAGTTCTATGTATCTACTTATGCATCTATCTATCTAAATATCTATCTATCTTTGTGAAGTTCTCTGTATATATGTCTATGTATCTATCCATCTATCTCTATCTGTAGTTCTATGTATCTACCTATGCATCTATCTATCCATGCATCTATCTATCCATGCATCTATCTATCTATCTATCTATCTATCTATCTATCTATCTATCTATCCATCCATCTATCTATTTATCAAAATATCTATCTTTCTGTAGTTCTCTGTATATGTGTCTATGTATCTATCCATCTATCTCTATCTGTAGTTCTATGTATCTACCTATGCATCTATCTATCTATCTTTCTGTAGTTCTCTGTATATGTGTCTATGCATCTATCCATGCATCCATCTATCTATCTATCTATCTATCTATCTATCTATCTATCTATCTCTTTCTATCTTTCTGTAGTTCTCTATATACGTGTCTATGTATCTATCCATCTATCTCTATCTGTAGTTCTATGCATCTATCTATCTAAGTCTTTATGCGCGATATGACACAATACTCTCTTTGAAACTTTATATGCGCATAAACTTCATGGTCTCAGTAAATAATCCATCAGAGTCTCATATGACTCCGGTCCACATGACAAAACAAACGGAAAACAAACTTAAGAGACTTTTTTTTTTTACCGCGTCAGAACGAATTGGATCCCGAAAGTTTATTCCTTCCGTTCGCGTTGTTTTTCCCCTGACGGATCAGCGAGAATACGAGAAACGCTCCATGTTTACCGGGACGCGCTCCGCTGCGCTTCATCATACGGGAGTCCCGACGGCGCGAGCTCTCCGGATCACACGCGTCACGGCCCCGCTCCTGGATGACGTCATAGCGGCTCATTTTAACCCTGTAAGAACCTCATCGTGTGTATTTATGTACATATCATTCACATATGCTGCATTGTTAAAAAAAATGTCCTTTTAATATTTATCATCAAATCTGCAGCACAAACAATATACATTAACATTTGCTTCGAGTTTTCGCGCTCACTTCCGGTCACCGCCAGCAGATGGCGCTGTTCGCCGCATAAACAGACAGAAAAACCGAACTAATGTCTGTACAAAGTTGAGAGGATGTTTGTTAAATGCTTTGTTTTGTATCCAGATAACGCTCAAAACGCATTATTTCTCTCATGCAAGGCGTCTCATTTGTATAACACAAATAATAAATTTGACGCTTTTACCTCTTTAAGTGCTTCTCAAGTAATTTGTTGAATAAGATTATGGATTACAATGTATAAAACAATCTGGAGACTCACAGATTTTGTTTTTCTAATCATTTATTCTCTTTCAAGACAGTGAGCGAGAGATAAAGAGCACTTCTACACAAGCACAGCATCTTCTGCTGACACAGGAAACAGGAAGTAAAACCACAAGTTTCACACAAAAAAAAAAACAGCCTGGGTCTCTCAGACAAGAATAACAAAACATGTACATTTCAGTCATGATTACAGCTGCTCTGATTCATTCACAGTCAGTTTAGTTTGCTATGTCAGGACATTTCAGTCAGGTTTATCACTAGGTTTATTCAGCGTCAGTCGGCTCTGTGTTTTCGTTGTTGCAGCAGTCCATATTCTCGCCGCCGCTGTTGTCTTCACAGTCAAGGCTGTTCTGTTTGTCTTTCTGTGGAGGTCTCGATTCGGTCTCGCTGACGGAGGGGATGCGCACCGGAGGGGCGAGAAGATTACTGGAGGATGCTCTCCTTTCTTTGAGACAGGACAGAAAAACAGAAATCAACACATGTTCTTGTAGCATTCAGAATGCATAAACACTTAACAAACCTCCAGGGCCGATGGGGTGCATCAGGCGGTTCATCTGAACGTTCCAGTGTTTAACGCTCGTGCTGGCCTGACGAAGTTTACGTTGGGCGGCCTGTGGATGACACGTGTTCATGAGTGTGGACCCAGCTCACAAAAATATGTTCTGAAGGTCCTTTCACACCAACAACGATAAATATAACTGTAATGATAACTATATTAGCATCCACACCAACAGACGATTATTATAACGATAACTATATTAGCGTCCACACCAGCGGATGATAACTATAACTATAACAATAACTATATTCGTGTCCACAGCAGCAGACGATAACTATAACGATAACTATATTAGCGTCCACACCAACGGTCGATAACTATATTAGCATCCACACCAGCGGACGATAACTATAACGATAACTATATTAGTGTCCACACCAACGGACAGTAACTATAGCGATAACTATTTTAGTGTCCACACCAACGGTCAATAATTATATTAGCATCCACACCAGCGGACGATAACTATAATGATAACTATATTAGTGTCCACACCAACGGTCGATAACTATATTAGTGTCCACACCAGCGGACGATAACTATAACGATAACTATATTAATGTCCACACCAGCGGTCGATAATTATATTAGCATCCACACCAGCGGACGGTAACTATAAAGATAACTATATTAGCGTCCACAGCAGCGGACGATAACTATAATGATAACTATATTAGCGTCCACACCAGCGGACAGTAACTATAGCGATAACTATTTTAGTGTCCACACCAGCGGACAGTAACTATAACGATAACTATATTAGCGTCCACACCAGCGGACGATAACTATGACGATAACTATATTAGCGTCCACAGCAGCGGACGGTAACTATAAAGATAACTATATTAGCGTCCACAGCAGCAGACAGTAACTATAACGATAACTATATTAGTGTCCACACCAGCGGTCGATAATTATATTAGCATCCACACCAGCGGACGGTAACTATAAAGATAACTATATTAGCGTCCACAGCAGCGGACGATAACTATAACGATAACTATATTAGCGTCCAGACACCAGCAGACGATAACTATAACGATAACTATATTAGCGTCCACACCAGCGGACGGTAACTATAAAGATAACTATATTAGCGTCCACAGCAGCGGACGATAACTATAACGAGAACTATATTAGCGTCCACACCAGCGGACAGTAACTATAATGATAACTATATTAGCGTCCACACCAGCGGACGTTAACTATAACGATAACTATATTAGCGTCCACACCAGCGGACAGTAACTATAAAGATAACTAAGCGTCCACAGCAGCGGACGATAATTATAACGATAACTATATTAGCGTCCACACCAACGGACGATAATTATAACAATAACTATATTAGCGTCCACACCAGCGGATGATATCGTTCTGTTTATTCTAAACACGAGCTTCAGTTTTGTCATCTGTTGCTTTAAAGCAGGATGGATTCTTATTGGCTGTCAATGTTTTTATCGTTCATCAGCTAGAAAAAAGTAGAATCGGCTATTCTTTTATATTAAGAACGATTATCTTTATCGTTATAGTTATCGTCCTTGGTGTTAACGGTGCATCAAAAACGTTTGTTCATAACTTTGAGAGAACCTTGCCACAATGTTAGCTAAAGTTCTGTGAACGTTCTCTGTTAGCTGGGGAGGAACATGTGAAAAACACAACACAAGCACAGCGCTGAGCTCACCGCGATGTCCTGGTCCACTCTGCGTCGACTGGCCCGCACTTTTTCCAGTTGCTGCTGGGCCTCGTCCAGAGCCTGAGACTTCCTCTCCATCTCCTGCTCGAGCTCCTGCTTCTCGCGCTGGGTCTGCAGGAGCTGCTCTTCCTGCTCCTCCTGCAGACCCAGCAGAGACTTCACCTTCTCCTCCTCCTCGGCCAGCAGCCTGGAAACACCAGCGGCACTATAAAGCTAAACGCTAGTGTTAAACTAAACACAGAAACATGTCAAACTAGACACAGAACTAAACCCAAACAAAAGAAACATCAATTCTAATGCAGCTAAACACCAGAAACATCTGATATCAGAGATAAATGCCAGAAATATCACTGAACACAGCTAAACACCAGAAACATCTGATATCAGAGATAAATGCCAGAAATATCACTGAACACAGCTAAACACCAGAAATATCAATGCTAACACAGCTAAACACCAGAAATATCACTGAACACAGCTTAAACACCAGAAATATCAATGCTAACACAGCTAAACACCAAAAATATCACTGAACACAGCTAAACACCAGAAATATCACTGCGAACACAGCTAACACAGGAAATATCACTGCTAACACAGCTAAACACCAGAAATATCACTGAACACAGCTAAACACCAGAAATATCACTGCTAACACAGCTAAACACCAGAAATATCACTGAACACAGCTAAACACCAGAAATATCACTGCGAACACAGCTAACACAGGAAATATCACTGCTAACACAGCTAAACACCAGAAATGTCACTGAACACAGCTAAACACCAGAAATGTCACTGAACACAGCTAACACCAGAAATATCACTGAACACAGCTAAACACCAGAAATGTCACTGAACACAGCTAACACCAGAAATGTCACTGAACACAGCTAAACACCAGAAATATCACTGAACACAGCTAAACACCAGAAATATCACTGTTAACACAGCTAAACACCAGAAATATCACTGAACACAGCTAAACACCAGAAATATCACTGCTAACACAGCTAAACACCAGAAATATCACTGATCACAGCTAAACACCAGAAATATCACTGAACACAGCTAAACACCGGAAATATCACTAAACACAGCTAACATAGGAAATATCACTGCTAACACAGCTAAACACCAGAAATATCACTGATAACACAGCTAACACAGGAAATATCACTGCTAACACAGCTAAACACCAGAAATATTACTGCTAACACAGCTAACACAGGAAATATCACTGAACACAGCTAAACACCAGAAATATCACTGCTAACACAACTAACACCAGAAATATCACTGCTAACACAGCTAAACACCAGAAATATCACTGATCACAGCTAAACACCGGAAATATCACTGAACACAGCTAAACACCGGAAATATCACTGAACACAGCTAAACACCGGAAATATCACTGAACACAGCTAAACACCAGAAATATCACTGCTAACACAGCTAAACACCAGAAATATCACTGAACACAGCTAAACACCGGAAATATCACTGCTAACTCAGCTAAACACCGAAAATATCACTGAACACAGCTAAACACCAGAAATATCACTGAACACGGCTAAACACCAAAATATCACTGCTAACACAGCTAAACACCAGAAATATCACTGCTAACACAGCTAAACACCAGAAATGTCACTGAACACAGCTAAACACCAGAAATATCACTGAACACAGCTAAACACCAGACATATCCCTGCTAACACAGCTAACACAGGAAATATCACTGCTAACACAGCTAACACAGGAAATATCACTGAACACAGCTAAACACCAGAAATGTCACTGAACACAGCTAAACACCAGAAATATCACCTGCTAACTCAGCTAAACACCGAAAATATCACTGAACACAGCTAAACACCAGAAATATCACTGAACACAGCTAAACACCAGAAATATCACTGCTAACACAGCTAAACACCAGAAATGTCACTGAACACAGCTAAACACCAGAAATGTCACTGAACACAGCTAAACACCAGAAATATCACTGAACACAGCTAAACACCAGAAATATCACTTAACACAGCTAAACACCAGACATATCCCTCCTAACACAGCTAACACAGGAAAATCACTGCTAACACAGCTAACACAGGAAATATCACTGAACACAGCTAAACACCAGAAATGTCACTGAACACAGCTAAACACCAGAAATATCACTGAACACAGCTAAACACCAGAAATATCACTGCTAACACAGCTAAACACCAGAAATATCACTGCTAACACAGCTAAACACCAGAAATATCACTGAACACAGCTAAACGACAGAAATATCACTGAACACAGCTAAACACCGGAAATATCACTGCTAACACAGGAAATATCACTGCTAACACAGCTAAACACCAGAAATGTCACTGAACACAGCTAAACACCAGAAATATCACTGAACACAGCTAAACACCAGAAATGTCACTGAACACAGCTAAACACCAGAAATGTCACTGAACACAGCTAAACACCGAAAATATCACTGCTAACACAGCTAAACACCAGAAATGTCACTGAACACAGCTAAACACCAGAAATATCACTGAACACAGCTAAACACCAGAAATATCACTGCTAACACAGCTAAACACCAGAAATATCACTGCTAACACAGCTAAACACCAGAAATATCACTGAACACAGCTAAACACCAGAAATGTCACTGAACACAGCTAAACACCGAAAATATCACTGAACACAGCTAAACACCAGAAATGTCACTGAACACAGCTAAACACCAGAAATATCAATGTTAACACAGCATAACATTTATTGTAACATTTATTGAGACGTCCAAACCACAACATAGATAACAGGAAGTGTGACTTATACTGTGTGTGTGTGTGTGTGTGTGTGTGTGTGTGTAACATAGCTTTATTTATTAGCTGTCTTCAGATGTGGACTATGAGTTCATTTACATAAATAGTTATGAAATAAATGTGCGCGTATATTTAAAACAGTAGAAGTCGAGATATGTGCGTTATCTACATCTCATTTACATAAATATATAAATATCTAAATAGCCTATATAAAATGTCTGTGTGTGTGTGTGTAAGATGCATTTATGGGTTTCTAAGTGTGAGGGCGGCGCTTCCTTTGAGTGTTACTCACAACCTTTCTGTCTCTCTCTTTCTCTCTCTCTGTATGTCTCTCTGGTTAGACGTGTGTCATGATGAGTGTGTTGTGATGAGTGTGTGGTGATGATTGTGTGTGTGTGTGTGTGTGCACCTGGTCTGTGTGTATCTGTAGGTCTCTTCCTCCTGTCGCGCTCTGATCTGTTGCTCTAGAGCTTCCTGCAGTCTGTGATGAAGATCTTCCAGCTCTCTGATTCTCCTCTGCTGATGTTCGGCCTCCAGATCACGAACCGCCACCTCTGCTCGAAGATTCGCACGCGCCTGCCGCACACACACACAGTTTAGCTTGACTGTTCGTACGGGACTTCCTGTTCATGTCCATTGCTCTTCCAGAGTCGTATTTTATACTTTTGATGCAGTTTTTTTCCACTTTAAAAATTTAGTTTTTTAAAGACTTAAATGACCTGTTCTAGTACAGTTCATACTGTCATTTATCATGTCAAGGTGTTGATTTGTGAATGTGGGTGGGTCATGTGTTAATTTTAATTAAATGGCAATTAATTTAAATTTAAAACTTTTTTTTTTAATAAAATGAGATTTTATTTAAAAAATTTAACTTGTTTAGATACATCACACTTTTAATTTTTAATTTAAATAAAATTTAAATTAAGTAATTTATTTTGATTTATTTTAAGTAATTGACTTTTTATTGATATTAAAATTATATTAAAAAAAACTAAATTAGATTTTATTTA
>RJVU01048094.1:212260-220164 GCA_003731715.1 Anabarilius grahami | reverse complement strand
TTAATTTGTATTAATATTACAATTTTAATATAAAAAAAATAAAATTAGATTTCATTTAGATATTTTAACTTGTCTTAATTTTTTTTAATTTAAATTAAATGCAAGTAATTTGTTCTGATTTTTTATCAATGTTAAAATTAAAATAATATTTTATTTATTTACAAATCACAAATCCTTTCTTTGAAAATATCAATAGAAATATGTCAAGTTTAATGTTTGTAATGTTTGTGGATGTGAGTGTGTCTGTGGACCTCCTGCGCCTCGAGCAGCTGCTTCTGCAGGGTTTTCTGCAGCTCCTCATGCTGACTGCGTCTCCTCTGCTCCTCCTGCTGCAGCGAGGCTCGCGTCTGTTTCTGCGCCTCCTTCAGCAGCTCCAGCTCGGCCAGCTGCTCCTCGCGCTCCCCCTGCAGCTCCTGCAGCCGCCGCGTCTCCTCCACCCGCAGCGTGCGCCTCCGCTCCCGCTCCTCCCGCAGCTCCCGCCGCCGCGCCTTCAGCTCCTCGTGCAGCGAAGTCCTGCCGTCCGCGGACAGACGGAGAGCGGTCTGGATCGCTGACAGAGAGACAGGATCAGGTAGAGTTTAGGGGGATGTTGAGATATTTGAGAAAATTACTTTTGTACAGCGCTAAGATCAGACCTGTGATCCACTCCTGTCTCTGTCTGGAGTCCGGCGCGCTGATCTCGAAGGTCTTGTTGAGCGTCTTCACGCAGAACATGCATCTCTTCCCGTCCCTGTCCGACAGCACCTGTCAATCACAGCCGAGACGCATCAGACACGAAACGCGCTGGACGGATACTCGCGGCGAACGCAGCTCCGTACCTCCACGCAGCAGTTCTGGTCTATCTCGATGACGCCCTTGCAGTCCTTCCCGTCCTCGCTGACGTAGTAGGACAGCGATCCGGGCTTCAGGCAGAACCAGCGCTCCGTCCAGTTCCTGCGCAGGTGTCCCTTCTTCCACAGGTATCCCTGAAACACACGCGCACGAGTCACACGGACACCGGTTCGACATCGGAGTGAGGAAATGACATCAACGCACCTCTTTCAGCACGTTCCCCACCATCTCTCGATACACCTTCTCCACGGCCATGGAGAGGCTCTCGGCGTCGGCTCCTCGACTGGCGGCCGTCGCGTTCACCAGCTCCAGGAAGCTCCAGACGCTCAGGCTGTCCTTCTGAAGGGCGTCCCGCGACAGCAGCTCCTCCAGCTCCACGCAGCTCAGCTCCACCGTCATCACGCTGCTGATCTTCCTCAGCAGATACTCCGCCTGATTGGGATTCACACACATAATCAACAGGGAAAACCTCATCATGCGATTCCGATGAAAGATTATCAAAACATGTCCTAGCCGGCGAACGACTACCTTCAACGTTGAAATAATGTTTAGAAAACGTTTTTAATAATGAAAAACCTTTACAAAACATTGAAACAACATCGGTAAACAGTTGTTAATTGATTATATTTACATTTTTACATCAAAAAATCTAAAAAAAAAAAACATTGAAACAACATTTAACGCAAAATGGTTGTAAAAAGGTTAACTAAATAATTTAAGTATTTAATTTTTTTATTTGAATTTTTTCATCTATATGAGCTCATTTACATAAATATATATGAAACGTGTGTATATACTTAAAATATATTTAAATATAAATAAATTGGTGCTGTCTAATCGATTAAAAGCGATTAATTGCATCTAACATAAAAGTTTGTGTGTGTATATATATATATATACACACACACACACACACACACATCTATATATACAAACTTTTATGTTAGATGCGATTAATCGATTAGACAGCACTAAAATAAATATATNATGTATATACTTTAAACATTTTCGAATTTAAATAAGTATATATAGCTATATTTAAATATATAAGTGTGTGTGTGTGTTTATATATATATATATACACACACACACACACACATATATACAATGGTACAATTTTAACAAGATCTGAATGTAAAGCAAGTTTAAACAGTGCCGCAAAACTGAAACAAAATTCTACAGATTCAACATTCATCGTAAACACTGAAATGCCGGCTGGGATCAGAATAATGTCAAGGGACGTGAATGAAAAACTAAATGGAGTGCTGATGTTATGGAGGTCAAGCTGGTTTCTGAAACATGGTAGCTGGTTTGTTGCTGGTCCAAGGTGGTTAACCAGCCTGACTGAGATGGTTTACCAGGTCTACCAATGAAGTAGATCACTTTGGACCAGCTAATGTTTATAAATGATGAAGAGCTTCCACTGAGGGTTGAGACACGTGTCAGCTCACCTCCTCCGGCACGAGAGCGAGAGGGTATCTGTCGTCCGCCAGGAAGTTGAAGAGACACCAGAGCCGCAGAGAGTCCTGATTGGTCAGAACCCGGAGCGTGTCGGGACGGTAGTTCTTCTTGGAACACAGAGTCCAGCACAGCTCATCGACTTCCTCTTTAACGAACGTCCCCTCCGTCACCTGACCACACAGCAAATGCAACGTCATCTCGGTTATTTCTCCAAGAAGTCAATGAGTTTCACTACACTCTTAAAAACAAACATCCTTTATTGGCGTCAGTGGATCCATGAAGAACCTCTGAACTTTTCCATTCCACATTAGAGTTTTAGAATTGTTCCTTGGGGAACCTTCTGGAATCTTTGTTTTTAAGAGTGTAGCTGTGTTTACATCCAAAGATGCGAATTTATTGGAATATTGCATTAAACCTTTGCGAATAAAGCAGTGTATCCATCCCATGTGTTCAAGAGACCAAACCGTCACTTCCTGAGAAAATTAGCGTAAAATATCTGTAATAAAAATGGACGCTGCTGCAATCAGGCTCTTTTTTCCTCAATCATAAATGAGTTTGTCTCAGAGCGTCGGACGAAACACAATAAACGCTGTCATGTGATCTTGCGTTCGGATGCTGGTGTTTGGGAACACAATCGTGTGAGACGCTTCTGGAGGGAATTAAACCAAATTAAATCATTCTGATGACAGACTTTGATGCTGCAATGTGACTGGTCAGCTGGTTAGTCCAGTTATCCAATCACAGCCTCTGTTGAGGCGGAGTCACATGAGTTTATTGAGAGATGTATTTGGTAAACGTGTTTCCATCGTAGTTTAAGCGCATGTCTTCTTATAGGATAAAAATGTACATTTCCTGAAGAAAATGTGAATAGTGCTTGCAGTGGCAAAACTCGGCACTCTTGATTAGCATTATGCTAACATGATTACCGTCCTGTTAGCATGTTTTAGCAAAATGCAAACATGATTAACATGTTGATAACAAGATTAGCATGTTGATAACATGTTTTTATCAAAATGCTAACATGATTACCATGTTGCTAGCATGATGCTAACACCACTAGCATTCTGCTTGCATGTTTTTAACAAGATGCTAACATGATTAGCATGTTGTTAGCATTAATGCTAACACCATTAGCATGCTAACATGTTTTTAACAAGATGCTAACATGATTAACATAATGCTGGCATTATGCTAACATGATTACTGTCTTGCTAACATGTTTTAGCAAGATGTTAACATGATTAGCATGTTGATAACATGTTTAACAAATGCTAACATGATTACCATTTTGCTAGCATTATGCTAACACCATTAGCATGCTAGCATGTTTTAACAAGATGTTAACATGATTAGCATGTTGCTAGCATGATGTTAACACCATTAGCATGCTGTAGCATGTTTTTAGCAAAATGCTAACATGATTAACATAATGCTAGCATGATGCTAACATGATTACCATGTTGCTAGCATGTTTTTAGCAAGATGCTAACATGATTAGCATTTGTTGTTAGCATTATGTTAACATGATTAGCATTTTGCTATCATGATGCTTACACCATTAGCATGCTAATACCATGTTTTTAACAAGATGTTAACATGATTAGCATGTGTGCTACCATTATCATAACACGATTAGCATGGTACTAGCATTATGCTAACACATTTTGACTTGTTTGTGTCATGTTTAAACCCTTAGCTAATTGCTATTAGCATGTAGCTATTCACTGCTAGCATGTGTAGCATGTTGAAAGTCCAGTTTGCTAACATGAGTCAAAAAAAGCCAACACCCATGTCTCTACGATGTTCCCGTCGGGCGAACATCGTACACCCGCTCGCTTATAAAAGTCATAGCACACCTCTCCTCAATGACCCAGTCGCTTTGACACCTCATTCATGGGTCTATTGGTGCGTTCAAGTCCTCCTGGGAAGTTCATATTTACGAGGTGGGAAGTCGTGTGTACGACGGTAGGTGCGTTCAAGTCACTTTCGTCGGAGTATGATGGCGGTGTGCCTTTTCTAAATTAATTACACAAAATAACAACACTTCTACTTTTTGAAAATGTAGAGCAAAGAATGTGCAATGGTTGTACGGAAGAGGATTAGGGCCAAGCAATAATAAAAAAATAAAACCATCTCGAGATTAAAGTTGTTAAATTTCGAGAAAAAACTCGTTAAATTTTGAGAAAAATGTCATAATTTAACGAATTTGTTCTCATAATTTAACGACTTTTTTCTCGTAATTTAATGAGTTTATTCTCAACTTTTTATCTCGACTTTTTTCTCGAAATTTAACGAGTTTTTTCTCGTCATTTAATGAGTTTATTCTCAACATTTTATTTCGACTTTTTTCTCGAAATTTAACGAGTTTTTTCTCGAAATTTAACAACTTTAATCTCGAGATGGTTTTATTTTTTTATTATTGCTTGGCCCTAATCCTCTTCCGTATGGTTGTATGTTGCTTTTTTTAATTAATTTATGAAGCCATTAATTAAATTAACTTTATTGTTACATATTACATTTTTATATTATGATGCTATCGTATTCTTTGCTGGGAATCAGCTTACTTCGTTGTAAATAGAAAAGCCTGACAATAAGTAGTATTGTGGTATTTCGCCATGTTTCTCACTGACACGCCCCCAACTCTTACGCTTCCCACTCGTATTTACGACATTGTGGTGGCGTTCATGTGCGTTTAGCTCGTAAATACGATCTTTCCGACATGACTTGAACGCACCATATGACAAACGCTGCAGGAGGAGTAGCACGCCTGGATTGAGCACATATGGTTTTTTTAGGGCTGGGACAATGCATCAATTCTCAATTATTCTGGATCGATTCTGATATTTTCCGAATATATCGCGAACCGTGTCTGCTCATAATTTTTATCAGCAGATGGCGCTACATGCTTTAGAAACACACATACTCTGCCTGCTTCCAGTTCCTTTACACACACCACTTCAACTTAAAATAATCGTTCATAAAGTTCGAAAAGGTTGAAGCGAAGTACAAGGGTGTTCGCAGCGGGCTGCGTTTACATAAATCGCGCGTCATAAAAGCATTCTGAGCCGAGGTGCAAGTATATTTAACCACTTACACGACTCAGCCGAATGCACGAGCGCTCTTCTTCATGAACATTTGAGCATGCGGTTAAAAACTAGCCTAGAGCGCCATCTGCTGTTAAAACTAAGCTCAGAATCGATTCGAGAGAGAATTGCGATACATTCGGAAAATATCAGAATCGATCCAGAATCGTTATATTGTCCCAGCCCTACTTTTTTTATGCGCAATTTTAGAATTTATACACATTTTGGTGTTTCCAATATATCAATAGGTGGATGGAAACATCGATAATGGAGACTTTTGTCTCCTCTAGAGTTTCAGAAGAGATCTCAACGAAGTCTCAAGCTGTGCTCCGATGCATTTATCATCCAATGATCTAAATCAAGATCCAATGATAATGTAAGGAGACAAAGTTGGTCCTTCAGTGAATCGTAACGGAGAGTCTCGTGAGCACTGAATGAGAGTGTGTTTGTGTCGCCGTACCTTGTCCAGTATGAACTGGTTCAGGTAGGGCATGTACCCCTGACTGGACACGGGACCGTCATCATCATCGCTGAAGTGTCTCTCGAGGGCCGCCGGATCGTGAGGGATCCTCAAAACGCTGTGAAGGTTATGAGACAAAACCTGTGCACACACACACACAAACACGGTCTGACTGCAGCTTTTGTTTGATAACAATTTAAAGCCACAGAGTGTGAGAGAGATTAACTGGAACAGCAGTTTCACAAACTCACATACTGGAAATACACTTCTGTTGCGTTATATAAAGACATTCATGATAATGAACTACAGAGCAAACCATAAAGGATAATTTAATCACAACAAATCACTCTACAGCCATATACACTGATGTCTTGAGAGGAAACATCAAGTGCGCACTTGAAAACACTAATGTACAGAGTACACAACATTTGCACTTAACACAGATAGGTGTTATTATGTTACACACGGTTGAATTATTTACCTCATCAATCACTTTTTAACTTTGTGGACGTCCATAAAGTGAGATTTCGTATACTTCTGGAGTTTGGTAAATCTACAACAGACACACACAAGTACACACACATGCACCTGTCTCTCTCTCTCACACACACATCTGTCTCACCTTGAGCTGTGATTTGGACACTTTGCCGCTGTCTTCGGTGTCCAGGGACGTGAAGGCGTACCAGATACTCTTCAGCAGAGCGGCTCTCAGCGCCATGTTTCACACCTGATGATTTTACTTTCTTATTTCTCCTCTCCTTCATTCTCTCTGCAAGTCTGTCCACATCCTGCCAGCATTTGCTGAACTCTGGCGCCTCCTCTCTGCAGACCTGAGATCAGTGTGCAGTAAACACTACTATATATATATATATACATACATATCTCCTCAGCTTGTCCTACCATATGATGGCTGGACTGGATTATAGTAAATGAAATAAATATGCTGAATAATGAGGTCACATGACAAAAATGAAGCACACTACATTTTCACATAATGTATACAGTATATACTACACAGTACACTAGTATCCCACAGACTGTAAACACTTAAACATAGTGCTGACGGACACAGTGTCATCACGTTTTCTTGAACGCACACCTGGATACGCTCGCACCTGTGGAAATGAGGTGATGTTATGATACGATCACGTCAGGTGATTTCTGACAGACTCAGAGATGTGTTAATTGTTGCTGAGTGTTTAGCGCTCAGGGCTGTGTGTGTGTTCATATCCGCTGCTGCTGAGAGACGTTTAAACGTGATCCTCCTTCAAAGTTTCACAAACATATTGTGTGTGAGTGTGGGCTGTGCTTCGTTAGGTAATACAGTTCGTTTCCCGTCACATGGGCGTGTTTTGGGAGTCCGATCGGGACGTCCAGGCGATGATGACAGCGGTTTGGATGCAGGTCTCATTCCTCAGCGATGTCACAACAACTACATTCCACCGCTGACGTCAACATGATGAGTGATTCCTGAGTGTGTTTGTCTCTCGTGTTCAGGAGATTAAGACAAACAGACAGATAGATTTAGTCAGAACAATAGAACGATAGAATGATAGGGGCAGTCGTGGCCTAATGGATAGAGAGTCGGACTTGTAACCCAAAGGTCATGGGTTCGAGTCTCAGGTCCGGCAGGGATTGTCGGTGAGGGGAGTGAATGTCCAGCGCTCTCCCCACCCTCAATACCACGACTGAGGTGAGACCCTTGAGCAAGGCACCGTACCCCCAACTGCTCCCCGGGCGCCGCAGCAATGGCTGCCCACTGCTCCGGGTGTGTGTTCACGGTGTGTGTGTTCACTGCTGTGTGTGTGCACTTGGATGGGTTAAATGCAGAGCACAAATTCCGAGTATGGGTCACCATACTTGGCCACGTCACTTCACTTAGAACGATAGGTAGAACAATAGAACAATAGAATGATAGATAGATAGATAGATAGATAGATAGATAGATAGATAGATAGATAGATAGATAGATAGATAGACAGATAGACAGATAGACAGACAGACAGACAAACAAACGGATAGATAGATAGATAGACAGACGGATGGATAGAATGACCAAATGATAGACA
>RJVU01048094.1:177260-209760 GCA_003731715.1 Anabarilius grahami | reverse complement strand
CAGAGACAGGAGAGCGGGATCCTCTTAGGTACGTTTTCCTTCATTGCTTCCTTTTGTTGTGCCTGTAATAATGCAGCAAACATTAAATGAAAACTAGTTTGTGCCGGTCAAGTTTAAACTTAATGACAAACTTGGTTTAGCTGCAGTTTAAGAATGAATCTGTATGAAAAGATGTTGATGTGCAGAATAAGATATTTTAATTCTGTGTCTAATTTGTAATCTATTTTAATACTGAATAAAATTTAGATTTAAATTATCAATCTGTACAGTATTAGTATGTATGCGTGTGTGTGTGTATATATATTTTTGTATATATAATTATATATAGCAATTATATCTAGTTTGTGTTAAGTGTTGTTTTTTGTATTATATGCATGAATATGCATGAATAGTAATAGTTATTTTTTTTCTTGTTTTAAGCCTAAACCTCAATGATTTTTATTTTATTTAATTATGTTTTACATTTAACTGGTTAAATTTATTCAGAATTATTATACACATATATTTCTTATTTGTGTTTTATTATTATTATTTCTTATTTGTGAATTATTTTTTAAGAAAGTTCTTTTAAGATTAATATTTGCTTTGTTTTATATTTATACATTTCTGAATAATATTACTAGCTACACTTTCAGATTTGTTAAATATCTTTATCCGTTTTACTTTTGTCTGCAAAAGCTGCATCAGCTACTTTGCTAATAAATGTCCCGCACCAGGATTGTTTTTCTTTGTAGTCGTACGACATGTTTTCATTGATCATTTCTCCTCTGCTTCTTCATTTTTCTCCTTATTACGTCCAATCTGACACCACTTCACAGTTGAGGGGAATTCCACTGAGATTAGACATCATTTAATGATTTGCCTCAAGCTCAAATACATACAAGACAAGCGCAGATATGTCTTTAAATCAGAAATGCATTGAGCGATAAGATCAGCCGTATATTTTCCTTCCAGAGATCTGAATTCTCGCCTCACCGTCCCCGTCGAGCACATTCTGCTTTGCTCCTGTAACTCTTGTGTAGTACACAATGTCGTGAATTAGAGACGGATTACATGTTCTCAACTCCGACACACTGCCGCACGCTTTTATCTTTAGGCCAGAAACACGCTAATGTTTGGCCAACACATTACAAGCATGCGGCCGTAGTACATACTTCAAACTTTATTTAACTTCATGTCTGTTAATAAAACAACTGTGTTATTATTTGGATAGCATGTTGATTTTAACTACTAGGCACATGAAACCGAGTTTGCTAGAGGCGTTTGCATTCACAAACTATGTTTTGGGTCTTTTCGCCTGTATTTTATGTCAAATCCATGTTAATTGCAAGGACCATCCACGGGTTTATCCTGCGTATTTGAACCTCAGCCTAAGTGGTTATTAAGTTAATCTGGAGTGTGTTTGAAGTCTTCTGGTCTAAACTCAAGTCTGTCTCTCTCAAAATCCTTCACAGGGCTTTCAAAGAGCAGCAGAAGCCGTTTTCCGAGCGTCTATCATTGAGACCGGGGAAGAGGATGATGCTTCCTCACCTCAGGAAACGCACGCTAATCCATCAGTCTTAGACAAACTTCCTTGGGCTTGGCTTTCATTTATGAACGAACGACACCAATAGCAACTCGACACTCTCAACATGGACGCGTCGCTCCCGGACTCTCATTGCCGTTTGGGCAGGAGCAGTAGGTATTGTGCGCCCTCTGGTGGTTACCGAGGGAATGATGTCCACTCAGATCCGCTGGGTCACTCGCTGCCTCTGTTCTTATACCCGACCCATGTGGAGCAGCGAGTCTACGACGGCTCGTACTGTGGGGGTGCGTCACTGCTGTCGTACCTGCCGCCGTTTCACGGCAGCTTCGGTGTCTACGAATGTCCATTCGAGCCCGCCTTCATCCAGAAGCGCAATGAGCGGGAACGCCAGCGAGTGAAGTGCGTGAACCAGGGATACGCCAAACTACGCGACCACCTTCCCAACGGAACCACGGACAAGCGGCTGAGCAAAGTGGAGACGCTGCGGGCGGCCATCCGCTACATCAAGTACCTGCAGGAATTGGTGGAGAACGCGGGCAGCAGCGAGGAGAACGGAGGAGCGTCACCTCTTTCCATTTCCGAATCGTCTTCCGAGGAGTCTGTTGGGAGTTAAAGACGTTCAAAAAACATTGTATTCTAACAACTTTTATCATGCACCACCTTTGATTCTGAGTGATTCTCAAATATCAGCCTGTGTTTCGATTAAGCAAAACCACAATTCTACAATCTAATTCAAAAGAGACATCAAAGAAATGTGTCAATAAATACAGAAGTTTAATTAAGTTTGGCCTTCAATAAACTAATGAAATCTTCTGAAATGAGTTTTGGTTGTTGCTCTTGTGACGTCTACTATTGAGAGTGTGGTTTCTCAGACTGGGACATGATGGCACAGTGGTCACAATGCCCAAAAAAGCCTTGAAATCAACACAACACCCTGTTCTGCCCTTGAACTCTCTGTGATCATGTAAACTGTGATTTTAAACTGTTCTTAAATTCAAATAAACCTTAAATTATGATTAGAATGGGACTGTTTTCACTTAGAAATACATAGTGTTTTCCGGGTTTGAAATGTGTTTTGTTGTTGTGGTTTTACGCCTGTGTTGAACATGCTCATTGACACATGTATGACACTGTGATCTTAAAAACCTAAAAAATATATTTTTATTATACATGAATATTAATATATGTATATTTTGAATGTTTTAGTATATATATATAAATAAAAATATATTTATTATTATTAAAATTCATAAACCATATATAAATGTAATAATAATAATAATAATTAAATATGATGTTTTGACAGTTTTCATGAGATTCACCCATTTGCACTGTTGAGAGTCATTGGGACAATCAGAAAAAACTCGTGAGTGAGACCAAATTTCACAGTGATTTATCTGTGAACTGACTGGTTTGCCAGCTCAGTGATGTCACAGAATAAGCCAATGGGATCATTCCAAAGATATGACTTGGTTAATGTCCTGCCTCTTAATCTATGCCTCTGTGACCATAACTGTGTCATGCTCTGTTGTCCCCTAACACACACACACACACACTGAGTGACACGCATTGTCTATATTTATTTTTTTAAGTCAGACAGCTGCAGTACTAACCAAAAAAGAGCAGAGAGAGACAGTGAGAGAAATAGATTCAGGGACGGACAGACAGACAGACAGAGAGCAGATGAGCAGCCACACGAAGATACTGAACTATTGAGCTGGGTACCTGATCTCCAGAATTCCTGCGCCTCCTGCTCTGGTTCTGATCGGATCATGGAGGGTGGCGGTGAAGCAACCATGAGCACCTTCATCATGGATGAGGAGACGCTCAAGAGGAAGCAGAGAGAGAAACTCAAGAAGCTCCAAGCTACAGGTGGAAACCCGCGGCCTGCGCGATCCCTCCTCTTCCTCACGCTGAAGAACCCCTTCCGCAAGGCCTGCATCAACATCGTAGAGTGGAAGTATCCTTTAACAAAACAGAAAATGTTTTTAATTACAATGTTTTTTGTGAGTTAAAATAGTCACTAAACATGTCAGCCAATGAGGCAGAATTTAATGCATGTTGTTAAAGTATGTAAAAGTAATTTCAGCATCATTACTCCAGTCTTCAGTGTCACATGATCCTTCAGAAATCATTCTAATGTGTTGATTTCTGATTATTATCAATGTTGAAAACAGTTGCGCTGCTTTATATTTTTATGGAAACCGTGGTACATTTTTATTTTCAGGATTCAGAAATTTTCAATTATTTGAATTAGAATCTTTTATAACATTACAAATGTCTTTACTGTCACCTTTGATCAAATGTGTCTTTGCTGAATAAAAGTATTAATTTTTAAAAAATTAAGCTACCCCAAACTTTTTGATTTAATTTTCCACAAAAATATTAAGCAGCAAAAATTGTATAAAAATAAATTGGATTTTTTATATCAATTATAAAAATGTAATTATAAAAAATATAGAAATTAATACAAGAAAAATAAAATGTCTTTCATTGATTAACGGTCTTAAAGATTATGTCTCAGTTATGTTTCAGTTAAGCATTACCTTCATCTCAGGTGATTCTCCTACAATTAAAACCAGACACAAATGAGACTATTTGCTGACATATTGTAATATACTAAACAAACATCTTAATTTACTCTCCATTTTATCTAATTGCTGCATAGGAGTAAACAAGTATACATAAAAGTAATTTATTACTAGAGGTGGCAAATATGGATTCAACAAAAAGTGTTCAAACACAGCAACTATGAGATAACAGACAGTTAATGAGCTCATTTAGTCTTGAGCGTGTGTGTAAATGTCAGTGTTTCATCACAGTGCTCTGATATTCTGAGAGAACAGCTGTTCTGTCCTCCAGCTCACTAAATACAGACATGCTAAGCTCAGAGAATGCTAGCGCACACAACAACACACTGAGAAGGCAGTCATGTAGATCATTATAGTACAACACACACACAATCACATTGTGTGCTACTGTAGGTATAGTTTTTTCTCATTTTAAGAGTTTTGGACATATATATAAATTGACGCTGGTTTATTTTCCTGAACATGTCTGTCAGACCGTTTGAAATCATCATCCTCCTCACCATCTTTGCAAACTGTGTAGCTCTGGCCGTTTTCATGCCAATGCCTGAGGAAGATACGAATAACACCAACAGCAACCTAGTGAGTCTCTCTCATATGCGAACACACTAGACTCCGCTTTAAGGCACCTAAAACAACCTATAGACTCCACCCTCATACACTCCCCACCATATAAACCCTGCCCCAATACCTGTAGACTCCGCCTTAAGACACCAAAGAACAACCTATAGAATGTGCCCTCATGCACAACCTCAACATATAAACCCCGCCCCAATACCTGTAGACTCCGCCTCAAGACACATGCTTAACCTATNTACGAGCTAAACCATAATTTAGTGGGATGGTTATTGGACTTTTTAACTAATAGAATGCAGAAGGTAAAAGTGAATGGTAGTTTTTCTGATGTATTAAGTGTATCTACTGGATCCCCACAAGGTTGTGTTCTTTCACCTTTATTATACATTTTGTATACTAACTTGTGTCAGAGCCTACATGAAAATAGAGTTTTTATTAAGTTTGCTGATGACACAGTCATAGTGAGCCTGTTACAAGGGGATGAGTCTGGCCATGGTCCAGTTGTGGAGGATTTTGTGACTTGGTGTGATGATTCTTATCTACAGTTAAATATTACTAAAACGAAAGATATGATTATTGATTTTAGAACTTCTACTGTAGATCATGTTACCACAACTATTAAAGGACAGGTGGTGGATTGTGTGGAGAGTTACAAATACCTAGGTATAGTTATTGATTCCAAACTGACATTTGATTTGAATTGTGAAGTGGTCTGTAAGAAAGGTCATCAGCGTCTGAGTTGCCTTAGGAAACTTGCTAAATTTCACATTGATGGACACATGCTGTCATTGTTTTATTTTTATTTTATTGAATCTATTATGTCATTTTCTATTGTGGTGTGGTATGGGAGTCTGTCAGTGAAGAACAAGAACTCCTTAAATCAAATTGTCAGGTGGGCGAGTAAGATAATAGGAGTAAATCAACGGACTCTAGAATACATTTATACAACTCAGTTGTACAGGAAGGCAAGTACTATTTTAAGCGATGAGCTGCATCCCTTAAGTAACGGGTTTCAGTTACTTCCCTCGGGTTGCCGGTTTGTGGCCCCGAGATGGAAAACGAGACGCTACAGAAATACTTTTGTTCCTGCGGCAATTGAGGTTTTAAATAATAATAAGAAGAGATGTTTTAATATGTAATAGTTAATTGCAAGAAGGGATATGCATGTGTTTGGTGCAGCCTGTCATGATGGTATTAACCGGTATGTTGTTGTAAATTGTTATGTCTTGTATGTGTTTTTTTTCTGGACAACGAAATTCTATTCTGCTAAACAATTTTACCCGTGGGTACGAAATAAAGAGACCTTGACCTTGACCTTGACCCTCAACATATAAACCCCACCCCAATACCTGTAGACTCCACCTCAAGACACCCAAGACAACCTATAGACTCCACCCTCATACACAACCTCACCATATAAAACCCACCCCAATATCTGTAGGCTCCACCTCAAGACACCCAAGACAACCTACAGACTCCACCCTCATACACAACCTAAACATTTAAACTCCTACCCAATACTGTTTAAAAACCTGAACTTAAAAAAAAGGGTGATTTAAATGTTTCCATTTGTATATATAGTATTCTGTTCTCATAAAATATTGAAATATATCCTAAAAGAACAAGTGACAAGTTAAAATCTGTCTTCTGGCAGAATGGCTGACACCTAATGCCTGATATTCATCTCACTAAACCCTTGTAAGTGTGCGTGACCTTGACTCAGGTGACTGAAAGTAGCAGGTGCTTTAAACGCATGCCGAAGGGACGACTGCATGTGTGGACACTTTAAAATTAGCCACAAACTCAAACTATTAACTCAGACACACTTGCAGCTCTCTCAACACTGCAGTGTTATCTGAAAGATTTTGTGGTTTGTAATATGATATGTCAGATGGTTTGTTTTGTAATCAGGTTGACATCAAAGCATTTGGATGGTAATAAACTTGCATCTAGCTTTGTTTTGTGATGAAGCTTATCCATCTATCTAAACAAAAAATAAAATAAAATAAAAAAGGAATAAAATCAATAAATGATACAAACAAATATCTAAATTTCTAAAGAAACAAATAGTGTCTGCTTCATGCTAACAGTAGGTGCCATGTTGGTTATAAAATTCACAGTGTCTGTGCCAGGGTCATTTTCAAAATGCCTTGATGGAAACCGGAGGAAAGTGTCAGGTTCTAGCACTCCGTTCACCACGTTGGCACGCTCCCACCAAACTCAATGTGTGTATGTTGCCAGAATGTAAAAAGACATGTCAAGACAGATATTCAAAGTCAAAACAAAAGTGTTCTGAAGTAGAAAAGTCATCATTGACACCAAATACCTTGAGTGAGTTGTTTGTACTGAAGTGTGCTGACAGTTCCATTCATCTCAATGTTGTGTACGTTCACAGGAGAGTCTCGAGTACATTTTTCTCATCATATTCACTATGGAATGCTTCCTGAAGATCGTGGCGTATGGATTACTCTTTCACGCTGATGCTTATTTACGGAACTGCTGGAATATATTAGATTTCGTCATTGTGACAATGGGGTAAGACACACACACCATTCCCTGAATATGTCCAGAAACACCCTACACAAGTACACAAACACCCACTGTGTGACATCTCACAGGTTGTTCACTGTCGTGGTGGACTTCATCAATAACATCAGCGGCGTCGAGGCGCCAGTGGAACAGAAAGGCGGGTTTGACATGAAGGCCCTAAGAGCGTTCAGAGTCCTGCGGCCTCTGCGGCTCGTCTCTGGGGTCCCCAGTAAGTGAAAACACCTTCTTCTGCTCACCTGTCTTATTTCTCAAGTTGCCTGGTTAAAGTGTAATGTCTCCTCCAGGCCTGCAGGTGGTGATGAGCTCCATTCTCAAGTCCATGCTGCCCCTGTTCCACATCTCTTTGCTGGTCTTCTTCATGGTCACCATCTATGCCATCATAGGCCTGGAGCTTTTCAAATGCAAAATGCATAAAACATGTTACTACGCCGGCACAGGTAAGAAAAGATGTAAGATAGATGAAGTGAACTTACATAGAATCAAAACTCAAACTTAAATAAAATGTTTTTCTTTTGCCATCTTGCAAGCACTAGTGTTTCCTTCAATAAATGCAAATAGTTCCATGATCTGTTATGTCACAGATATCATCGCCACGGGGGATGATGCGTGTGCAGCTCCATGCGCTCAGGCCGGTAACGGCAGGCGCTGCACTTTAAACGGAACGGAGTGCCGTGGCGGTTGGCCCGGACCAAATGACGGCATCACCCACTTTGATAATCTGGGTTTTTCCATGCTCACTGTATACCAGTGCATCACCACTCAGGGCTGGACGGATGTTCTGTATTGGGTCAGTGACAAATAGAGCAGTGGTTCCCAACCATGGTCATGTAGTACCCCCAACTCTGCACATTTTATATTTCTCCCCAACCCAACACACTTTATTCAACTTATCAGCCCGTTAGTAGAGACCAAGACCAAGACCTGAAATCGGTGTCAGATAAAGAAGAACAGTCTTGTGTCCTGTTGGGGTACTCCAGGACCAGGGTTGAGAACCACTGACATAAAGGACTATGATAAGGATCTGACAGCTGACTCTTGACTTCTCCTAGGTGAATGATGCAATTGGAATGGAGTGGCCCTGGCTGTACTTTGTGACTCTGATTCTCTTGGGCTCATTCTTCATCTTGAATCTGGTTCTGGGGGTTCTGTGCGGGTGAGTCCAAACATTTGTTGTCTTTTACTTAGTATCACTCTACAAGTTACTGTCCACATTATAGAGTAATGATAAAGAATGAGTAGATGTGTCCAAAATTTTGACTGGCAGTGATTTATTTCCGTAATATTCTTCACTGAGAGATTTTGCTGTACATCATCTCATGTTCGTCTCCCCCTCTGTGGTCAGCGAGTTCACTAAGGAGCGAGAAAAGAGTTCTCGAAGTGGAGAGTATCAGCAACTGCGGGAGCGTCAGCAGTTTGATGAGGATCTGAAGGGGTACATGGAGTGGATCACACAGGCAGAGGTCATGGACAATGACCAGGAGGGGCAAGGTGCTCAAACACACAAACACTGTTACAGATTACAGCCATTGCGAACCAAGGCTCATAGGATTTGAAATCTGGTTAATTGTGGCACAAACTGGTCTCCACAGGTCTGCTCCCACTTCAGAAGGACGGATCTGAAACGGAAACTCTCTATGAGCTGGAGGGACTGAACAAACTCATGTTTTATGTGTGAGTTGAGCGATCAACTGTTGGGAATGGCTGTCTTCATGTCCAGGAGGATATTTTCAGACTTCTAAAACATAAATGCTTTGAATTTCTCTGTGCATGTGTTTTACAGTCGACATGCTCGTCGATGGAACCGTTTTTTTAGGAGGAAGTGTCGTGTATGGGTGAAGTCCAGATTGTTCTACTGGCTGGTGATTATGCTGGTGTTCTTCAACACTCTGGCAATCGCAACCGAGCACCATAATCAGCCCGAGTCTCTCACCAACTTCCAAGGTTCTGTTCTGCGCCCAGTAATGTCATTCCTCATTTATATCCTAAAATACGATTTTAGGAAGTTCAAAAATGCAACTTCTATCATCATTTACTCATCCTCAAGTCGTTTCAAACCTGTATGACTTCTTTTTTCTGTGGAACACAAAAGAATAAGTCGATTTTTAAGGTCACAATTCCCATTTATTTAATGAAAACTCTAAGATTCTGCTAAATGACAATAAACCACTAATGAACACTAATGAATGACCAACTTCAACCAACTAGAAACTGCTAGATTTAGCTGGATTTAACATAAGGGTGTCTATTTGTATTGCTTTTCCTTGTTTGCAGACAATACCAATAAGGTGCTGTTGTCTCTGTTTGCGGTGGAGATGTTTCTAAAGATGTACGCAATGGGACTACCGTCTTACTTCATATCCCTCTTTAACCGTTTCGACTGCTTTGTGGTGTCTGTGGGGATCCTGGAGCTCATTCTTGTTCACATGGACATAATGTCTGTCATGGGGATCTCTGTACTGCGTTGTATTCGGCTTCTGCGTCTCATCAAAGTAACCCGGTATGTGATTCTTTACACCACCATGAAGAACCAAGCGTGTATGTTAACATAAGCATTTATCGGAACTGTGCCTGATTTTCAGGTACTGGACGTCACTCAGTAATCTTGTGGCGTCACTCTTGAACTCTGTGCGTTCCATCGCCTCCCTACTGCTGCTCCTCTTTCTCTTTATCGTCATCTTCGCTCTGCTCGGCATGCAGGTTTTTGGGGGAAAGTTTAATTTTCCAGATGAGTATGTGAGACGAAGCAACTTTGACAATTTTCCTCAAGCTCTGATCACGGTTTTCCAGGTGAGTTTATCATTCATATGATAAGCGAGATGTTTGGATCCACAACGCCTCTCCAGTGTCTGGTATTCTCACTGTTTTAGATCCTGACAGGTGAAGACTGGAACTACGTCATGTACGATGGTATCATGGCTCACGGGGGTCCCGCCATGCCTGGAATCCTGGTCAGCATTTACTTCATTATCCTGTTCATCTGTGGAAATTGTATCCTCCATGCAGCACAAATGTGTGAGTTGTAGAAATTACATGTCAAATGGATGAGGACTTTCCTGAGCATTGAACTCCAGACATCCTCTTGAATGTCTTCCTGGCAATTGCGGTGGATAACCTGGCTGAGGCAGAGAGCCTGACCTCCGCCCAGAAAGAGAAGACAGAGGAGAAGAAACGCAAAAGGCTTCTTAGGTGAGTAACAAACATCAAACAGCATGAAAAAGAGACTTTTACAGAAATTTCTGATGCGTAGTTTGTTCTCGGTGTAGAGAAAACCTACCTGATAAGGCCGAGGAAGAGAAGGCCATGCTGGCAAAGAAACTGGCCGAGCAGAGAGCCAAGATTGATGGAATTCCCACCACAGCCAAGGTCAAAACCATCAGTAACTGACAGAATGACATCATTATATTACTGTGAAATGGTGTTTTGTATTCAGATAATTCACATTAACTGACAATCACATTGATGCCAACGTGCCAGTTTTGGCCAAGATTGTTGATTTTTAAGATAAGAAACTTTTAAGATTACACTAAAACAAAGCATACTAATCTGATTCATATGTTTCTTTATATTAATCTGCAGCTCAAAGTGGATGAATTTGAATCAAATGTGAATGAGATTAAAGATCCATTTCCTCCAGCTGATTTCCCGGGTAAAACATGAAGGATAATTTAGCTTAATTTATTCAGTTCGCATGTGTCTTACCGCTAGGTCAGTCTGACGTTGTGATTGACCTGTTGCTCAGGTGATGATGAGGAGGAAGAGCCAGAGATTCCCCTCAGCCCTCGGCCTCGTCCAATGGCAGACCTGCAGCTGAAGGAGACGGTGGTGCCAATGCCAGAGGCCAGTTCCTTCTTCATCTTCGGCCCACAGAACAAGTAAAAACCTTATCCGTAACCCTAATACACAGCTTGTATTTGGAGCTTCTTTGTTTATCTGTATCTCTCTGCTCAGGTTCCGTAAACTCTGCCATCGCATCATCAACGCCACGACCTTCACCAATATCATCCTCCTCTTCATCTTGCTCAGCAGTATCTCATTGGCTGCAGAGGACCCCATCGACCCAATGTCCTTCAGGAACCAGGTACACAATCTCCAGACTCACCGATCTCTATTTGCACCAACCGTTGTCTTCAACAGCTACCTTTCTTCCTTGGTTGCAGGTCCTGGCCTATGCTGATTATGTCTTCACCTCAGTTTTTACTGCAGAGATTGTGCTGAAGGTGAGACAAGAGTTTGGTGTGTGTTCCGAGAAGCTGTTTTGTTATATTTGGATTCTGTGAATGGTTCAGTGCTTCTTCTTCGTCCACTGCAGATGACCACGTACGGTGCCTTCTTACACACGGGGTCTTTCTGCCGTAATTCCTTCAACATACTGGATCTGATTGTCGTCGGCGTCTCCCTGCTGTCCATGGGAATGGAGTGAGATTTCAAAGCAATACGGCCTTGTGCAAACACAGAAATAGAGCAGAGTTAGATACAAACAGCCATTGTTGGAGCTGTACATCTATGTGAATAAAACAAAATGATAGGGGTTTTTAGAAAAGGACAAACATTCTTTTACAGTCCTCACATCTCTCTGCAGATCAAGTGCCATCTCGGTGGTAAAGATCCTCAGGGTCCTGAGAGTGTTGAGACCTTTAAGAGCCATTAATCGAGCCAAAGGTCTCAAAGTGAGTCATCTAGTTTGAGATCACAATATGACAAATGTTCCCCTGTTCCTCCATCTAATTGTTCTTGCTGTCTTTTAGCATGTAGTCCAGTGTGTGTTTGTGGCCATCAAGACCATCGGCAATATCGTTTTAGTCACGATGCTCTTGGATTTCATGTTCGCCTGCATTGGCGTCCAGCTTTTCAAGGTCAGAGAGTTCACAACATCCATGTGTCTAATTTCACAGGCTGGTAAAGGAGAGAATTTAATATGTTTTATTTTTCTTGTTAATCTGGCAGGGGAAATTTTTTTTCTGCACAGACCCTCTCAAAATGACGGCGGAAGAATGCCAGTATGGTTGAACTTTCATTCATTTCTCCTTCACTCCGAGATCTTAGAATCTCCAAATCGACATAATTCTTCTCTCTTTCGGTGATGCTCTCAGGGGAACATTTATTCAACACCAGGAACATGGTCTTCACACCATGGTGCTCCATCAACGTATGTGGATTAACAGCGACCTAAACTTCGACAACATTCTGAACGGAATGCTGGCTCTCTTCACCGTTTCGACATTCGAAGGCTGGCCAGTGTAGGTATTTAATTAACAACTTTCTTTCATGTTTGTAGTTAGGGGATCAAGCACGTAGCGCTGAGACCCTATTGTAACTGTTAAAATTTCCAAGGATCAGCATTCTCCAATAAAAGTGATCAGGCAGACCAAACCGTAAGTTGTAGAGACTTGAAACTTTGATGGCTGGTATTACTCACACCATCTACATCACCAAGGCTTGCCCCAATCGGCCTGATAGGGGCGCTACAGTGAGCGGAATGGATATTTTTACCAAACTTGGCACACATATGCAAAAGCTCATTCTGTGGTCACATGAAAAAGGGCACAGCAACTGGCCACTTAGTGATGCTATAATAGGACATTTTTTTTAAATGGCTATAACTACGCAACCTAAGGCTGATTGACTTGAAAATTGGCACGTGGTGTCTTTGTCCAAGGTACCAAGACTGCCTTTGAGGATATTCACGTATCTCAAAAAACAGCCAATGAAATTTGAGCAGCTATCAGACAAGGTTAACAGGGGTTGATCGGAACGAAACTCGCAGGGCCTGTTTGTCTCAAGCTTTCCTGTAGCTCAGTGGTTAGAGCATGGCACTAGCAATGCCAAGGTCATGGGTTCGATCCCAGGGATTGCACATACTTCGATACAAATGTATAGTATAATGCAATGTAAGTCGCTTTGGATAAAAGCGTCTGCCAAATGCATAAATGTAAATGTAAATGTCTCACGGCCCTAGAGGCCTGAGAGAAATTCGAAAGAACTTTTTCACGTGCGTAAAGGATTGTATACCACACTCCAACGACATTCAAACTCCTCATTCTGAGCAACTTTGCCTCTAGGACCACCGCTGTCTATTCTTAGGTGATCACATGCGGCACATGATTCTAAAGAAGCATACCAACTTTTATGGAGATCAGCCCATAGGTGGGGCAAGAACTGAAGTCTTTAAAACTACTATATTTCCTTAGTAAATTCTAAGTTAGTAAATTAGATATGGTTTAAATGGTTACATGCTTGTTAAAGAAAACATAATACCTTTTTACGTATGTGCTTAAAGGCCTTAAAGCGCTTGAACCCCATTAATTGATGCTTTCAGCTATATTTATATTTGACTTCATATAGCGTTTGATAAAAATGTTGAAGTTCAAAGTGGCTCAAACCCATTCTCCCAATTGTATCTTTACACACAGCTTGTTGTATAAAGCCATCGACTCGAATCTGGAAAACGTCGGCCCAATTTACAACAACCACATTGAGATTTCCATCTTCTTCATCGTCTACCTCATCCTCATCGCCTTCTTCATGATGAACATCTTTGTGGGCTTCGTTATTGTAACCTTCCAGGAACAGGGAGAGCAGGAGTACAAAAACTGCGAGCTGGACAAAAACCAGGTACCGCACTGTCACACACCTAATCATGTCTCTTGATTCCAGTTTATAATGCGCATTTACATGCACATCGGCAGCGTCAGTGTGTCCAGTACGCCCTGAAGGCCCGACCCCTGAGATGCTACATCCCCAAGAACCCGTATCAGTATCAGGTGTGGTACATCGTCACTTCTTGTTACTTCGAGTACCTGATGTTTCTGCTCATCATGCTCAACACCATGTGTCTGGGGATGCAGGTGAGAACACAACCACAGAGTTACATTCACAGAAATAATTAGAATATCAAATCCATTTCACAGTTTGAATTTCTTTATCCTTCAGCATTGTAACCAGTCAGATCACATCACCCATCTTTCGGACATGCTAAATGTCATCTTCACCGTACTGTTCACAGTGGAAATGATCCTTAAACTCGGCGCCTTCAAAGCAAAGGTGAGTCTTGCGTTTAAACTACTCCGTGAAAAAAAAAATGCTATTAAGTTATTACTTACATTTACTTGATAAAATCAGTAAAGTTTTCACAACAGAAAGACGTTCGTGAAGCACGAGCTGAAGGTGGATGTTTGTACAATTATACTAAGAGGCTTTTACTTGATAAAAAGTCTATCAATCATATGACAGAAGGCATGTAGTATATTGTGTGTAATTTGATCATGTAGAAATGTGCGTATGAACTATGATACAGTAGCTTTATATGGTTAAAAAGTGTTTCACTCTGCTAGGGTTACTTCGGGGATCCCTGGAACGTCTTTGATTTCGTAATCGTGGTGGGCAGTATCGTTGACGTCATTCTAAGTGAAATTGATGTAAGTTTCTTTTTGGATGTACAGTAAATATGTTGACTTATGTTATGCACAAATGCTTGATTTTACCTGTTGTATGGTTCTCAATGAGTGCTGATGTTGGCTTTCACTCACATTTACTGGTGATTTCTCTCTCTCCAGGCGGCTCTCGCTGCTCAGGGCGGACTGTACTGTCTCACTGGCTGTTCTGTAAATATCGATTCCTGTTATTTTACATCCAAAGATCATTGCATGACTATGATTGAACAGAGTTCATGCCAACATAATCCAGCAATTTTAAACACTTTTTTCTTGCAAGTGAAATGGATTCACATGATTTAGAGTTTAATTATTGCCATTTATTTTCTCTCTTTCCAGGAAGTGAATCCAATGCAAGCTATAGCAGTAAGTGAAGATTCAATGAGTTCTTACTGAATGGATCTGAGTTGGTATGAACTGTAGAGTTTTTGTTTGTTCCTCAGGACTCTGAGAACATGAGTGTGTCAATCACACTTTTCCGGCTTTTCCGTGTCATGCGGCTGGTAAAACTGCTCAACCGCTTTGAAGGGATTCGGAACCTGCTTTGGACCTTTATTAAATCATTCCAGGTCTGATGGTCCGCTGCGTCATTATGGTGTTGTAATAAAGATGTGTTTACATGTGCTGATGAACGGTGGTGTCGGTGTGTGTTTTTCAGGCTTTGCCATATGTGGCTCTCCTCATCGTTATGCTGTTCTTTATCTACGCCGTCATCGGCATGCAGGTAAAACATGCATGATAAGTGTGATACACTGCTGGTCAAAAGTTTTTTGGGGGGGTAAAAAAGTCTCTTATGCTGGTCTTAATTATTTCATTATTCCACACCTTTCACCAGTGCTGTATATTCAGCATCACTCGAATGATAATGTGACTTTCCTTGATCAGGTGTTTGGTAAAATTGCATTACTAGACGGCACCGTGATCAACCGTAACAACAACTTCCAGACGTTTCCTCAAGCTGTTCTAGTGCTATTCAGGTAGGAAATGTGAACGCCTCACTGTATGTGTGTTTCTGAGCATATCCGTAAAGACACGTGTCTGTCCACAGGTGTGCCACAGGCGAGGGGTGGCAGGAGATCATGTTGGGCTGTTTGTACGGTCAGCGCTGTGACCCCAAGTCAGAATACCTACCTGGAGAGGAGTACACCTGCGGCTCTGGATTCGCTGTCCTGTACTTCATGAGTTTTTATATGCTCTGTGCTTTTCTAGTGAGTATTCGCTCTTCAACAAACACACACATGCACAGACGCACACATTAACTTACTCTGAATGTGTTCTGTTGCAGATCATTAACCTGTTTGTGGCTGTGATCATGGACAACTTTGACTATCTGACCCGTGATTGGTCAATACTGGGGCCGCATCATTTAGATGAGTTTAAGAAGATCTGGGCTGAATACGACCCGGAGGCAACGTGAGCAAAACACTGAGTTAAAGCCACCCTGAAATCAAAATGGACAATTCTTATTTTTATGGAATTTTTTTCAAAAAGTAACTGTCAGCTTTTTTGATAATTTTCACAAAATTATCTTGGCCCCCAGTATCTGAACATGCAATATACCAAAAGAAAGAACAGAGCCTCTTCTCTTTTTAAAAATAAATAAATTCTAGCTTCATGCATTCTTCTTTTATCAACACTTGAATGTTGTAAGTTTAATAAAAAAAACAAAAACATTTTGAACAAAAAGCTCATAAAATTGCGTTTTTTTCCAAGACTCGCAAGCAATGCTTTTATCGCTTGTTTTGGCTTCTTTTTTGCATGTGTTTTTATCTGAGTTTTTGTGTTTTTCCGTCAATGGCGGGGAAGTGTTGTCTCATAAATGACGAAAGATTTCGCCAATGGCAGGGAAAGTTTCCGTCCCTCTTGCTGCGAGGGCGGGGGTAACCCGTCACTCACATGAGATCCACCAATAGCAAACCACAACCATCCAATCAATTCGCCATGGACATAATCAAGCCCAGCCCTACATTTGTTCTTGTTCCAGAAGCTGTTTCACTCGATATATGTCACAATAGGGAAGAAAAGACTAGCGCAACCGACTTCAATATTGACGTGAAATGGCATTCGCAACACATTTTACTTCTGTAATCAGATGCAGGATATTCAACGAGAAAACAAATGTAGGGAGGTACTTTATTTTATCCATCAGGAGTTGATGGATGGTGAGAAGTGTCTCTTTATGAAGTGGTTGAAAACAAAGGGATTGGTGACGTCATCCAAAAAGGCGGCACATTTTTGCACAAATGAAACGTTGCCATAAGTTAAAGTGGCCCATTTTGATTGCAGGTTGATTATTAATGACATACATCTGATTATCTGTGCTATTTTTGTGTTGTTCTGGCAGAGGCCGCATTAAACACCTGGACGTCGTGACGCTGCTGAGGAGAATCCAGCCACCGCTGGGGTTTGGAAAGTTCTGTCCCCATCGTGTTGCCTGCAAAGTGAGACATAAACGCATTCATACACTTCTGGCCCAAGCATCTCTACATATTTAACAGTGTAATAATCTGTTCTCTGTGTTACTGTGTTTGTGTGCAGAGACTGATCTCCATGAACATGCCTCTGAACAGCGATGGAACGGTAACGTTTAATGCCACACTATTCTCTCTGGTCAGAACAGCACTGAAAATTAAAACAGAAGGTTTGAGGCATTCTTTTTTTTAATAAACTGTAAAAAATAAACTGTGATTCTTCAAAGTTTCAGTTATTGTAAATACTAATTTTACAGAAGCCCTGAACCTCATGGTGGGGAAAAAAAAGAAAATAAAACTTCTCGATATTTCGACATAACTCGTTATTTCATGATATTAAGTCACTATTTCGACATAACTCGTTATTTCATGATATTAAGTCACTATTTCGACATAACTCGTTATTTCATGATATTAAGTCACTATTTCGACATAACTCGTTATTTCATGATATTAAGTCACTATTTCGACATAACTCGTTATTTCATGATATTAAGTCACTATTTCGACATAACTCGTTATTTCATGATATTAAGTCACTATTTCGACATAACTCGTTATTTCATGATATTAAGTCACTATTTCGACATAACTCGTTATTTCATGATATTAAGTCACTATTTCGACATAACTCGTTATTTCATGATATTAAGTCACTATTTCGACATAACTCGTTATTTCATGATATTAAGTCACTATTTCGACATAACTCGTTATTTCATGATATTAAGTCACTATTTCGACATAACTCGTTATTTCATGATATTAAGTCACTATTTCGACATAACTCGTTATTTCATGATATTAAGTCACTATTTCGACATAACTCGTTATTTCATGATATTAAGTCACTATTTCGACATAACTCGTTATTTCATGATATTAAGTCACTATTTCGACATAACTCGTTATTTCATGATATTAAGTCACTATTTCGACATAACTCGTTATTTCATGATATTAAGTCACTATTTCGACATAACTCGTTATTTCATGATATTAAGTCACTATTTCGACATAACTCGTTATTTCATGATATTAAGTCACTATTTTGACATTTCTCGATATTTCGACATAAAGACTTAATATCTTGAAATAACGAGTTATGTCGAAATAATGAGAAGTTGTTTTTTTTTTCCCATCATGTGGTTCAGGGCTTCCATATATTTAATCTTTAAATAAAATGTGAAATTTTGAAGTAGAAAGTGTCACTTGCCATTTTTACAAGAAATTTACTAGAAAATTTCTGAGTGAAAAAATAAATCCTACACTAAACTGTTTTCAGTGAAGATTTAAAATATATTTATGAAAATAATGTCAATACTCACCCATTAAAGCCTGAGTTCTCTGATTGTTCATTCATCAGGTAATTTTGAGCAGGCAAATGAAGAGCTGCGTGCAATTATTAAGAAGATCTGGAAACGCACCAGTATGAAACTGCTTGACCAGGTCATTCCACCAATCGGAGGTCAGATCTCTTAAAACTCTTGTGCTGTGCTTAAAAACCTTTACCCAATTTGGGTCAAAATGAATGCAACACAATTTAAGGATTAAATGTTTCTTAAATCACAGATGACGAGGTGACCGTGGGGAAGTTTTACGCCACATTCCTGATCCAGGACCACTTCAGGAAGTTCATGAAGCGGCAGGAGGAATATTACGGATACCGGCCGAACAAGAAAAACAAAAACACCACAGAGATACAGGTCACACATCTCTTCGTCTCATGTGTTTCACACTATGATCAGACAGTCTCAATCCGCTCTCTCTCGTTCTCTCAGGCGGGTCTGAGGAGCATCGAGGAGGAAGCTGCTCCCGAGCTGCAGCGGGCGATTTCTGGAGATCTCCTGAACGACGAGGAGATGGACCGAGCGATGGAAGAGGCCGGAGAGGAGGGAATCTACAGGGTGGGTGGAGAACAGAACAGATCAGAGAGGACAAAAGAAGGATTAATGCATGGCAGCCGTATCTCACCTCTCTCTTCTTCTGTTCAACAGAGAGCAGGCGGCCTGTTCGGCAACCACGTGGATCCGTTCACTATGGAGAGAGGAACCCCGATGCCCACCCAGGTGACCAGCCAGCGCCCCCTACAGATCGCAGACAGCCGAGCAGATGAGAACGAGGCCTCGCCCTCATACGTTAATTACCACGCCAACACCAATAACAACAACACTAACAATCACAGACTCCGACAGAGGTGAGCGTACAGAAATAATAAAGAAAAAGAATGTAAACATAACACTTAAGCAAGTTATTGCATTGATGAAAGACGAGGATAAATGTGTGTAACCAGACAGAAACGAGAGTAAAGAAACGAGGACGATTGTAGTGACGATAATGATAAAGCTGATCTCTTTCTTGGAGCAGATGTGGACTACAATTCCCATCAGGCATCAGTGCATCCACACAGCACGGTCCAGTGAGTGCAGCTGAGTTCCTCATCCAAGAGGTGAGATCAAACCTTCAGGAAGAACCGTCTTCATCAGCTGAAATGATTTTCACATACTCTTCTGGTTTTGTTCCTCAGGCTCTGATCGCCGGAGGTTTGGCGAGTCTCGCCAGCGACTGCCGTTTTGTGTCCGTGACGAAGGCTGAGATGGCCGCGGCGCTGAACATGGATCTCGCCGTGCTGGACAGGAAATCAGCAGCCGTTCTTAATAAACGTAAAGGACAGCGTTTGTTCAGGAAGAGGAAGGCGGCAACATCTCGTCCGGACTCGACACACTGCCAGGTGTAATGTTCATCAGAGGCGTCTGGTAGAGCGAAATTAAGGCTAAGACAAAAAGAAGACATAAGTGATTCAACATCAGGACTCTGATATAACTGTGAGGACTGTTTTATGAGCCAGTACTGCAGAAGTGTTCAAAAAAAGGACTGATAATTGGTTTTTCAATTTACATAAAGATATGAATGAAAAATACATATCAATGCTGTTGAACGGAAACCTTGTATTTCCAAAAACTCGGCTATGACTTGATGACAAATGCAAGACTAAAAACTCTTCTACGCTCCTCAAATACATAAAACATTAGCCTTTATATGTATAAACCACAGACAGAAATAAAGGGTGATGGTAGTATTTTAATTTAATTATGGCGATACGAGGTTTCCGCCCGACAGCGACGGTATTCAAAATTATGATATATATCGACTTCTCGTTTCACATTCGATATTTGATAGCAAATGTGAACTAAATTAGCACAACATATTTCCCAACTAAAGTGACTCTTCTGAGGTGATTATACTGCTTCTTTTGAATTATACTGTGAGTGAACTTGGATTAGTGGGGAGTGGGGTAAGATGAGCCAGTGGGTAAGTTGACCCACCCCCTGTATCTTGACAACTTTATTGTCATGTGACCATATATTTTAAAACCACCCATCATTTCTGCCAGACTGTGAAAAGGAGAAGCACATGGGAGGAGTGGAAGTCGCTCATTTACTTTAAAAACTGTTTTTGGCTTGTCAGAGTAAAATTTTAAATGTAATTTCATCAAAGCAAATTTGTCCAGGTCTAAAAATATTTATGATGAATATTTGGTGATTTAGCAATGTATAAAAACATGCAAGTCATTTAGCTAAATATTATTCTGAATTGGTAAGCTAGATTGTTTTTCCTAAAATGGCAGCTATGGGGCAAAGTGAGCCAAATGCTGTGGGGTAAATTGAGCCAGTGTTTTAACTTACCCCACCATAAGGCAATGAATTTAAGTTAAATCTGAAGTATAAACTGGTGTCATTTCAATGTAATATTACGCAACTGGTTTAGTTTATCTTTATTTTTCAGTTTATTTGATAGTAATAGTGATACGAACTTTGTTTAATCATATATATCTTTCCACCTGTAGTCTCTAATGGCATAACATGGTCGACACTGCAGAAAACTACCATGTCAAGAACCTTTCGACTAAAATATTTATTAGTTTCAGTGACATTTATTAATTTTTATTTAGTTTTTATTTAATTTTACTCAAAAAAACTCTCTGTTTAGTCTGTTTATGGGATGGTTACAACTTTGTTCAACATATTGCAAACAATTAAACATACTGAAATTTCAACTTCATTTGGTTGGTTTTATGTTGTTTAAGTTAGCTTTAAAAAATAAATATTTTTCAAATATTTTAACAAAGAATATTTGTAAAAGGAAATTTGATTATTAAATTAGCTTTTAAAACAGATACATTATCTTTAAAATTTCACATGGGTTTGATTCAGATTCAGTTTTAACCCACCTACTGACTCGGCTCAACTTACCCCTAACCTGGGGTAAATTGAGCCAGAGGATCACTTTCTTTTATAAGAAGCCATATTTTTAGAACCCTTTGTCATATGTATTCTGATCATTTAAAATGATAGGAAACATCCTGAAATTACTTTAATTGTACTTCAGCCTCATTTTTCCTTATCTTGAGGACCTCATAAGTTTAAAAAAAAATGGCTCATCTTACCCCACTCTCCCCTACACAGCATTTCCCGACATAAACCGAACATTGTTTTACTCAAAATGGTCAACTTACCTGTTTTTGTTTAATGTAACGTTATGTACTTATTAATAAATATTAAGTTATTATAACACTGTCGTAATTTCTGTGGTAATATTTCGCGTCACGAGAGGGCAAAAAAAAAAGCGTAAACACAAAAAGACTCTTGAAATTATAACATTACATCATTATATTATTATAACATTATAATTATAACATTCAGTTGTTGTGAGATATTGAGCTTCAGGGTCATTCTACAGAAACGTCCACTTTTCTGTCCCTAGACTTTACAGAAATATTACACTTGAAAAACACTTTAGGATTACAATTTTTTATATTTTAATATGAAACAATATGTTATTTGAACAATGAAACCTTCTTGAGCCATTAATGTGTCAATATTTGTTTTTAATTAATTATAAAAATTCCAAGTGCCACAGAAGAGCTCGTCCCCACAGTCATGTTCAGAGGGAAAGTGCTTTATTTTGAGCTCACAAACAGGTTTTTCTACCATTTCAAATACAATAATATATGCATAACTATCAAACATATAATGTAAATGACATAAAAAAATCAAATGCTAAATAAATATTATAAAATATTTAATGAATGTAGTGGTCCCCTGGAGTTGTGTCACTGGTGTTACCTTTAACAAAAATTCCTTCCTTCTTCCTCTTTCCCGAAGATCAATGAAGAAAGGCCAATGGAAAGTCCACTATCTCTTTTCAATTATCAGAAATTTTAATTAGAAAATCATAATTTCATATGAAGCTTTTAGTTGAAGTCACTGGTGTGACCTACTTTATTGCTAGGGAATTATAAAAAACTAGAATACAAATGGATTAAATTACTTGATTTAGTGAATATATCATGATTGACATGTTGATTGACACCTTGCAGCAGCCATTTTGTAAAATGCATTTTTCATGAAAATTGTCACTGGTGTTACCCGTTTATAGAAAAACTTTATTTAAAGCTATTCATTTAGTTATTTTGCATATAAAAGCACTAAGATTACATGATTCTAACTTTTCATTCTCATTGTTAATCCTCCTTTAGTCAGATATGGATAAATTAAGGGTATTTGGCAAAATACTTTACAGACAGCTTATTTTACAGACAGTTTTCAAATGTTGTTTATGATATTTTACTGACTGCTTTCACTAAGTGTCAATGATAGTCTTTTATTGTACACCAAAAGTTAAAATTTGGTCCAATCTACTTAATTCTAGTTGAAGAATAAGGATCTTTGGTCTTATATACAGTACAGTCCAAAAGTTTGGAACCACTAAGATTTTTAATGTTTTTAAAAGAAGTTTCGTCTGCTCACCAAGGCTACATTTATTTAATTAAAAATACAGTAAAAAACAGTAATATTGTGAAATATTATTACAATTTAAAATAACTGTGTACTATTTAAATATATTTGACAAAGTAATTTATTCCTGTGATGCAAAGCTGAATTTTCAGCATCATTACTCCAGTCTTCAGTGTCACATGATCCTTCAGAAATCATTCTAATATGCTGATCTGCTGCTCAAGAAACATTTAATGTGTACAATTGTACAAAATATTTGTGTACAATATTTTTTTTCAGGATTATTTGATGAATAGAAAGTTCAAAAGAACAGTGTTTATCTGAAATCTAATCTTTTGTAACATTATAAATGTCTTTACTGCCACTTTTGATTGATTTAATGCATCCTTGCTGAATAAAAGTATTCATTTCTTTAATTTCTTTTCAAAAAAATAAAAATAAAAATTCTTACTGACCCCAAACTTTTGAACGGTAGTGTATAATGCTACAGAAGCTTTGTATTTCAGATAAATGCTGTTCTTTTGAACTTTCTATTCATCAAGGAATCCTGAAAAAAAAAGTACACAACTGTTTTCAACATTGAAAATAATCATAAATGTTTCTTGAGCAGCAAATCAGCATATTAGAATGATTTCTGAAGGATCATGTGACACTGAAGACTGGAGTAATGATGCTGAAAATTCAGCTTTGCATCACAGGAATAAATTACTTTGTCAAATATATTTAAATAGAAAACAGTTATTTTAAATTGTAATAATATTTCACAATATTACTGTTTTTTACTGTATTTTTAATTAAATAAATGTAGCCTTGGTGAGCAGACGAAACTTCTTTTAAAAACATTAAAAATCTTAGTGGTTCCAAACTTTTGGACTGTACTGTATACGTCACTGGTGATTCATTGTGTCACTGTGTTACTGTTTTTTGTCTGTCACATTAAATAAAATGTGTCATATGTGACATAAGAATTTTACATCCATTGAATTCTGTTACACTCAAGAATTAAGATGTAAAGGATTGCATCATTACATGTTTTTCAAATATTTTCATTGTTATAGCAAATACATGTTTGTGCAATTGAATTATCATCATTCAATCACACTTTTAACTAACCTGATTAAAATAAATAACACATAATCTCCTTATTTTTTGCATTATCATTATTATTCTGTAACTCTGACTGCATGTGCAGAAAAAAATGTGAAATAATATTTCATAAAAATGTTTAAAAATGCCAGAGAAGTAAGGTAACACCAGTGACAAAAAAAAAAGGGGACATGCAGTCTTTAAATAAATGCACAAAAAAAAAAAATCATTAAGCTGTCATTTATGTGCATTCATAAAGTCCAAGTGTAATATAATAATGTGGTCTAAGTTTAAATGTTAAAAAAAGAAATACTAAGACATTTTGTCATACCAAAAGTGGACGTTTCTGTAGAATGACCCTTCAAAGTTTTTGCATTATTACTCCTTTCTAAAAATAAAAAGTCCCAAAATGTACACAACTTTTTAAAAAATCGCATGTTAATAAATTGTCACAGAATAAGAAAATGTGAATAACTAGATTTTGACCAAAAAAATGTCAGATAGAACCTTATAATTCCAACCAAACCTGTCAAGTTGACTCGTTTTACTCGCTGTTGTAAGTTCCTCAGACATCACCTCTGCGCGCGCATCCATTCCCGCCCTGGGCACCGGCCTCACGTGAGCGCCCTCAGCGCCGCGCTTTTATTGGATTAATGTCGGTTAATCCGCGCGCCGTATGGAGCCGCTGTCTCGCGGCGCAGGGTTCTGAAGGGTCTGAAAGAGACACTCCGGTGAGTAACAAATATTCTAATATTTTTTTTAAAAAGCGATAGTTTAGTTAAACTAAAAAGTGTCCGTTTTCTTTCTTGATCTCTAAATTTGTATGAATGTATATCTATGGTTGGCTATGTTTGTTAGGAATAAATTAGCTAAGTCTGTTTATTCCTTTGCACCACAATAACAAACATAATAGTAAAGTATATTGAAAATGTACCTACTACCATGATTTCTAAACAGCCTACCATAGTAATTACTTCCATGTACATCACAATGGTTTATATCAAAGTTATAGTATTAAAACTATGATGGCTTGCGGTTTGATTAAGTGTATTTTAATGGGTCTGCATAAACAAACATGTTTGTTCCGGGTTACCGGGTGTCTGTGGGGTTAAGCTGGACGCATGTGGGCCAGTCAGACGGGCGTAAGGAGTTTATAATATTACGTTCACCATATGGACTGTCTTACAGGTCTGCCGGCGTCCAGAAGATCATGATGGGGGAGCACGCAACAGGTGCCTGTCCCAACCTGTCAAGTACTGAAAAATACATTTCTACAGCCTTAAAAAGTGATTTAACTTTTCAATTTGCAGCCAGCAGGATGACTGTAGGCGCAGAGGGCGGGGCTGATGTCAGAAAGGAGGTGGGGCCTGCACAGCCACGCCCTTTATCGCACGACCGGGTCACGCTAGTTGTTGATGGGACTCATTTTGTGGTGGATCCCGCCGTTTTCACGACTTACCCGGATACGGTGCTTGGGAGGTACTGAATACGATTACCTAAATGAATAAATCGAATCATGCGAAATGTGTGATAACGACGAGTGTTTTCGCAGAATGTTTGGTCGAGCGCGTCAGCACAGTTTTACGCGACCGAACGCTAAAGGTGAATATGAAATCGCAGAGGGCATCGGCGCCAACATCTTCAGAGTCATACTGGTACGTACAGTCACAGATGCCCTCCAGCTCATCGCTGGTTTGATTCTGCGCAATTTTAACGTAACATATTTTTCGCTCAGGAATATTACCGCTTTGGCATGCTGCACTGTCCAGAAGGCGTGTCTTTGGCGGAGCTGCGCGAAGCGTGCGATTATCTGTGTATAAACTTCGACTACAGCACCGTCAGATGCCGAGACCTCAGTGAGTCAAAAACGTTCGCTAATAAAAACTCGCATACGCTCAAACTAATTACCGTTTCTGTCCAATCAGGCGCTCTGCTGCACGAGCTGTCCAATGACGGCGCCCGGCGGCAGTTCGAGGTGTTTCTGGAGGAGCTGTTGGTTCCGGCGATGGTTTCGAGCGCTCAGGAGGGAGAACGAGAGTGTCACATTGTGGTCCTCACGGACGATGATACTGTCGACTGGGATCACGACCACCCTCCGCCGATGGGAGAGGAAAGCTCGCAAAGTGAGTGCAGTTTTTAACGCAAAAATTTGCAAATTAAAACATGCAACAAAGGGGGCGAGGCTAGAGGAGAGGAAGAGTTGTTGTAGTAGAGTGTTGTTGACATGCCGTCATTTTACGCCGTTCTGCTTCACAAACGAGGGTCAATTCAACACAAAAGATGAACATGACGGCACATGCTAGTGGATGAGTTGAATCAACTCCACAGCAACTACATAAATTTATACACTCAATATACGTTCAGAAACGTCTAAAAGTTGTAACTTCTTCCTGAGTCTCTCCATCAGTGTCGACTCCGGTTTGAACAATGTAAGGCTGAACACTTTCGTCATTTTGGCTGCGTGAGATTCTCCAGCTTTGTTGTTGTTGTTGAGCTGTTAAAGCTCCGCCCTCTTCTGGAAAGGGGGCGGGAGCATCAGCTCATTTGCATTTAAAGGGACACACACAAAAACGGTGCGTTTTTGCTCACACCCAAATAGGTTCAAATTTAACAAGCTGTAATAAATGATCTGTGGGGTATTTTGAGCTGAAACTTCACAGACACATTCTGGAGACACCAGAGACTTATATTACATCTTGTGAAAGGGGCATAATAGTTCCCGTTTAACCTAGTATTCGTTTTTGCTGAAGATTGTGAAATTTCACTGATATTTATGATTATTTATATTGTGAACTTATGATCTTTGATCATATCGCCCACCAATAATCGTGATTTCTGTTTCAAAAAATGATTTTTGCCATAATCGAGCAGCCCTACCTTTCAACCCAAATGCCTATTTTTGGCTGGTCAGCGAAGTGAATACTGGTGACCAACTTGAACACGAGTGAAAACTGTGGGGAACTTTTTTTGTCCAATTGAAATGAAATTTCACCAAGCAACAGTAAATGTGATTTCACCTCAAAAGGACAGTTCACTTAAAAACTTATTGAGTAATTGATTACAGAATATGTCGTTCCAAACCCATTATCTTCTCATCTTCAAAACACAATGTTCGTAAAGAGATCATAAAATAAAATCATATTAACTCAAGCAAGCATGCTTGAGCTTCCATTTACCAAATTTGAGAGCTGTTTGTTCGCTGATTAATGTTTATATATGAATAAAAGCCTAAATTAAACATATTCATCATATAAAGTGCTTGTTTCTCTTCTGAAGATATTAAAATGCTCCATTCATATGGATTTACAATCTCTTTATGAACGTTTTGAAGCATTAGAGTTTTAAATGGAGGGACAGAAAGCTCTTAAGTCTTAAGTCTTATGGGTTTGGAACGACACAAGTGCAAGAAAATGATGCCAGAATTATAATTTCTGGACAAACTAAGCTTTTAACGTTTGCTTTCTTGTTCCTCAAGTCATCTACAGCACCAAGCTCTACCGTTTCTTCAAGTTCATCGAGAACAGAGACGTGGCGAAAGCTCTGCTGAAGGAGCGAGGCCTGAAAAACATCCGCATCGGGATCGAGGGTAAACTCATATACACAGATTCAAACCTTGAGAGATACGTTAGCGTTCGAACGCACCACGAAACCTCATTCTGTGTCCCAGGATACCCCACCTGTAAGGAGAAGGTGAAGCGGCGTCCAGGCGGCAAGTCAGAGGTCATTTACAGCTACGTCCAGCGTCCGTTCATCCAGCTGTCCTGGGAAAAGGAGGAAGGGAAGAGCAGACACGTGGACTTCCAGTGCGTCCGCAGCAGGAGCGTCCCAAACCTCATCACCGCCATGGGGGAGGGGCCTACCACTCCGCAGGTCGACGAGCTAGATCGGCTGAACGGCCCCGCCCCTCCCGGCCTCGACCAATGACTGAGGGGTTAAACTGATCGAGATTGGACAATTATTCATTCATTTATATTCACCATGTCATAATTATTCACTTTCGTATTGACTCGAGTCACAGATTACTCCAGTACCTGAGATCTTTTCACCGTTGTGTCCTTGAGCGAGACCCTGCCATTACTGCACTGCACGTAGCTTTGGATAAAACAATATTTGCTTAATAATCAAGAACCAAATCACTCTTTTAAGGGCATTAGATTATTAAACCATGCATTTTTGTGAGTGACAGGAGGATTTTCTGTCTGTCAGCGCCATCTAGTGTCAAGAAGATGATGGTACAGTACATAGAGGGACAGTAGAGTAATAAATATCAGGTAAACAATTTATAAAGCAAACTTTTCAAGTGTTTTCTTGGTTTTATATCATTTGTAAGAGGTTTTGAATAAAAGCATCATGTACAACTACCAGTCAGAAGTTTGGAATAATTAAGATTTTTTTTTTTATATATATTTTTAATGTTTTGCTCACCGAAGCTGCATTTATTTGATCAGTAAAATATGAAATATTTTTAATAATTAAAACAGCTGTTTTCTATGTGAATATATAGTAAAGTGTAATTTATTCCTGTGATCAAAGCTGAATTTTGAGTCTTCAGTGTCACATGATCCTTCAGAAATCATTCTGATGTGATGCTCAAAATATTTCAAAATAAATGGTGCTCAAGAATCCTAATTATTCCAAACTTTTGACTGGAAGTGCAAATGTTATAGTATGTTTCATGACTAGTTTTGTATATCTTTGTTAATTCACCCAAAAAGTGTTTTTAAAAAAAATTAAACAAGTGAATCAAAAAGCATGTAACATTTTTATTGTATATATTTATAAACTTTAAATGCGTTTCTGGACATGAAGAGAAGATACTGATACTGAAGATATAAACACACACACACACACACACACGTCTGTCTTTACAAACTACAGCTGCAGATACAAATAAAGACGGTTAAATATCAATATAAAAATATTTAATAAATGCACTGCATGCTGGAAAATTAGAAGAAGAAAAAAAACTGGAAATATTTTCCAAGAATCTACTGTTGAATTTAAAGCTTTTACAGCCTGTGTGACACATCTGCGCACATAAAATCAACCGTACCGACACCAGTACATCCATTCGCTCAAAGCTGCTGAAGGAGGCACATTTTCAGCACCATACCATGTGACCCTCCCATCGTACCTTTGGCAGTCAAATCAGCACCAGTCAAATCCAATATGCATATACAAATACAGCAATGAACGTCAGAAAGCTTCAAACAAACACATGCATCAATATCATATTAATACTACTGCATCAATGGGGCTGCACCCATAATTTGTCATTATAATTCAAAACAAAACTGTATGATAAAGTGATTTATCATCAATATATGATGTTATAAGGCACTATATTGGCCATTCTACAGAATTGGAGCAAACTGCTGTCCTACAACCAAAAAGCATTTAAGTATTCAATATCAGTAAGATTAATATATATAAAATCATAATTTATTGGGTTCTTTCAATTGACAGGTGTCTGTCCCAAACCCTAACCCCTAAATTTCAACTTGTGAAAATGATATTAAAATGATTTTTGCAATTTTTCCCATTGTTGTTTTTAAGAATATATATATATTTTTTTTTTTAAAGTGAAGTTAAAAAAATTTGATATATTTTATTTTTAAATCATGAAACTTTATGTTAAAAAAATGTGTCGTGTGCATGTCACTACCGAAACAGTGTGTGTTTGAGTCATTGATCTGATTTTAACACACTTCTACATTTCTGATCAGGAAATCTTCCTCTCACAGCCTCTCTTTCACAGCAGATCATCATTCTGAGTTAAATGTGTTCAGAAGCCTGACAATCTGTGTGGAGCTTTAAGGAACGTCACTAACAAACACCTTTTTCTGCAATTAAGCAAACTTTTCTTAGTGTTATTCCATTAAATGTAGTTTTTATGTGTGTTTAACTGTTCAGAACTGTGTTAGATAACCATGTGCTGATTATCATCTTTGAGCGCCTCAAAAGTGTCTGAAATCGTCACTACCGAAACTTCATCTATTGTTTCGGTAGTGACAAAAGTACACATAATCATTTATTTGGGGAAATAAACAAAATTTTAGTACAGTTATGCAAATCATTAGTATTTTAATTTAGTGTTTTAGCATGCGAGTTAAAATTTTGGTCACTACCGACACATTACTGTCACTACAGAAACGTGGTGAAGTTTCGGTAGTGACGTCAGTGTTTCGGTAGTGACAAAAGTACACATAATCGATTATTTGGGGGAAATAAACAAAATTTTAGTACAGTTATGCAAATCATTAGTATTTTAGTATGCGAGTTAAATTGTGTCATGTGATGTGGTCACTACCAACACATTACTGTCACGACCGAAACATGGGATGATTTGTCAAAAATAAAGTATATTGAATGATCAACTAAGATGTTATTATAGTGTTTGATTCAATGTTTATTCAAACTAATCAATCCTTCACTTTGAAATCAGTTTGATAAACTTTATGAGTTTTACAAAGAAAGATACAACAAATCTCATAAATTACACTTGAAATATTGTTAAAATTGTAATTGTTATTGATTTACCTGTGAAAACTTTTATTTTAAAATGGCAAAAATATATATTCACAAGGAAGATGTAAACAAAATCTTAATAGGTCAATGTGACTCTTCTTATTAAATTATTTATGATTGTGTTTCGGTAGTGACAAATTTGGGGAGATTAAAAATATTCCAAATGTTTTACAATTTGCAAAATTTGTGGAAAAAGACATTTTTTTCAAGACGTTTCCAACTCTGACTTTGAACCAGTTCTGTAGAATGGTGTGTATTATATATATATATATATAAAGCTTTAAATACCCACAGCACTTCAGAGCTACACATTTTTGGTATTAGATACGACTAAAACTTAGTCAAAATAAAGATTTCCAGCATAAAAAATTAAGTCCTGATGAGCAGAAAAGCATAAATAAAAAGCAGCTGAAATATCCAGCGTTGCAAAAGTGTTTTTCTACGGACAAGACTGGATATGGAAATGTTTTCTTTGGTAGTGTTTTCGGTAGATGGACTAAAACTTTCTCTCCACGCGGCCCTGAATACCTGCCGTCCGCTCCAGGATTCATCTTTTCCCGCTCTTCATGTAGGACGGTATGGCTCCTCTGGCCGTCAGACCCTCGAAGCGCTTGTATGTGTAGTTGATGAAAACCCAGTCCTTATTCTTATAGTCCGACTCCGGGTGATGGTTGCTCGCCACCGCCGGACCTCGACAGAGCAAAGAAAACAGTTCAGACTCGGGCTGGACACTGACTCGAACTTCACCGTTCCGTTCGACTCTGATTCACAAGCTTACGAATCAATATCAGCTACAGGTTTCCCTTTCTCAAGGGGAATAAATCTCTCTGAACTAAAGCTGTAAACAGGAACCCTGTCAGTCAGCCACACATTAAAGAGACACAAACACATTTACTGAATTTAGTGATAAAACTGACAGAATTGGAAAGCTGAGACACCGCTACTATGAATTAGCATGTTGCAAGCATTGTTAACACGTTGCTAGCATGTTGCTAGCATGATTTAGCTCATCGCTAACATGTTTTACAACTCTGCTGGGATGTTTTCACACATTGCTAGTATGTTTAACATGTTGCTAACATGTTTTAGCACATTGCTAAGATGGATTAACATGTTGGGAACATGATTTAACATACTGCAAGAATGATTTAACACATTTCTAGTTTGTTTTAGAATGTTGCTACCATGAATGAGTACGTTGCTAGTATATTTGAACACATTGCTAGCATTATTTAGCATATTGCTTACATGTTTTACAATTACTGAAATTATTTCACACATTGCTAGTATGTTTAACATGTCGCTAGCATGTTTTAGCACATTGTTAGCATGTTTTAGCATTTTGCTAGCGTTTTAAAATGTTGCTAGCATTGCTTTAGTATTTTGCTACCATGTTTTAGCATTTTACTAACATGTTTTAACACATTGCTAGCATGAATAAACACATTGCTAACATGATTTAACATGCTGCTAGCACTAACACGTTTTAGCATGTTTGCTAACACAACACATTGCTAACATTAACGTTTGATAGCATGATTTAACACATTGCTAACATGTTTTAACATGTTGCTATCATGTTTTAACATATTGCTAGCGTTTTAAAATGTTGCTAGCATTGCTTTAGTATTTTGCTACCATGTTTTGCTAGCATGAATAAACACGTTGCTAACATGATTTAACATGCTGCTAGCACTAACACGTTTTAGCATTTTGCTAACACAACACATTGTTAACATTAACGTTTGATAGCATGATTTAACACATTGCTAGCATGAATAAACACGTTGCTAACATGATTTAACATGCTGTTAGTGTTTTATCACGTTGCTAACGTTTTAACATGTTGCTAACATGTTTTAGCATGTTTGCTAACACAACACATTGCTAACATTAACGTTTGATAGCATGATTTAACACATTGCTAGTATGTTTTAACCCATTGCTA
>RJVU01048094.1:140206-161403 GCA_003731715.1 Anabarilius grahami | reverse complement strand
TGTAAAGTATACTGTATGTGCATAAATTATAAAATATACTATATAATGTATATAATATATATATTATAAAATAATATATTAAAAAAATTACATTATGTAAATGATACATTAAAAACTATATAAATAAAACATTTTAAAATAAATAATGTATGTTATACTTCTGAATTGAATTGTTTCTCGTTCTCCTGCATTCAACAGATTCCCGTCATAAACATCCAGATGAAAATATTTCCTGCACTTTGCACGTTTATTGGGGTGGTTTTCTCGTGTACCAATTACTTCCGAGTCATATTTACAGGCGGTGTGGGGAAAAACGGATCCACGATAGCGGTACGTACCTGAGCTACTGACCTACATTATTATATTACATGTACTGTCACTTTATCAGCTGTGTGTGTTTCAGGGTACGAGTGTTTTGTCTCCCGTCCTGCACATCGGCTCAGTTATCATCCTTGCTATGATGATTTATAAAAAATCAGCTGTCCGGCTCTTCGAGAAACATCCGTGTTTGTATATTCTGGCCTTCGGCTTCGTATCGGCCAAAATCACCAATAAATTAGTGGTGAGTGAAGGACGCCGGCGGATCCGGGGCAGATCTGACCTCGTTAAGATGCTGTTATGGTTTTTATTCATATTTTATATAGTTTTTCATTTTTGTATTTTCTAGTTTTATTTTTATATTAGTTAAAGTTGTAGTAATGTTGTGTTTTTTGAAAAAAAACATGTCTATATAGTTTTTTTAATTCATTTTTATTTCGTTTTAGTTTGTTATTTTAGTACATTAAGTTAAACTAAACAAAAATTAGAAATGCTGTATATAAAATAAAATAAGTAGTGCTGTCAAATCGATTAATCGCAATTAATTGCATCTAACATAAAAGTTTGTATGTGTGTATATGTATAACTTTTATGTTAGATGCGATTAATCGATTTGACGGCACTAAAAATATGTTTTTATTTATTTATTTTATTTTGGTTAACTTTTATTTCAAGTAACGAAAATGTGTTATGTCTTCGTTATTTTACTACAAAAAGTACTAGATAGAAAAAAGCTCATCAAGACAAACTTTTATGTTGGTTTGAGAAAGCCTAAAGTAGTTTTAAAAGCTGGTTTTCAGTTTGAAGGTTTTGAAGGCCATACAGTCAAAAAAACTGGATGGTTGCTAGGGTAATCAGGGTGGTTGCTAGGGTATTCTGGGTTAGAAATGATTAGAAATGTTACTTTGGCATATTTTATATATATTTTATTTCAGTTAAATTTAATTTCAAGTACTGAATATGGTGTAGTTTGCGTTAACTCTTACCCTGGCTCTCGCAGGTGGCTCACATGACCAAGAGCGAGATGCATCTTCACGACGTGGCGTTTCTAGGCCCCGGCCTGTTGTTCCTCGATCAGTACTTCAACAGCTTCATCGATGAATATCTGGTGCTGTGGATCTCTCTGGTAAGATCACATGGTCTCAGACAGGCCTGAAGTCTCTCATCACGTCTGATAATTGAGCTTTACTGTGTTTGTCCGTCAGATTCTGTCCCTCTTCGATCTGGTGCGCTACTGCGTGAGCGTCTGCAACGAGATCGCGTCTCACCTGCGCATCTGCGTCTTCAAAATCAAGCCGCAGCCGCCCCTCGAGTGACCTCTGACCCCGAATTCATCCTCTTCCTGCACTTTCATCCTGCTACTGTTACTCGTCTGAGACGTATTTAAACCATTCTGCACTTAGACTAATGCGGTTCTTCATCCCCAGTGAATGAACGAACAAATAAATGAATGAACGAACTTCACCAAGTCACTTTTCTTTAGATGGTTATTTTAAGAAGACAACAGATGTTGAAACGTTTGGATTACCCATGATGCATCGGTGCCGTCTGGGTCTGTGTTATCATTTTAACGCTGCGTTTGACTAGTTCTCACATGTTTAAATCAGATTAAAGTCACATCAATAATGATTTCGTCGCTGCTAATAATAATGATTCGCCCTCATTCTCGTCCATCTGTGTTTTCTGTTTTTGTTCCATCTAAAACTCGTTGACCGTATTCACTCCGTTAAAGTGTTTCTCTGAAGGATTTTCTGTCGTTTTCTTCAGTAATGGTAGCGGTTTTAGATTGAAAGCATTTAATTTATTGGTTCGTCCCTGAATGAGAGATTTCACAAACTTGTGCCTGCTGGGTGAATCATACAACGAACATTTCCCATGTTTCAGCCTAAAATTAAAAGGAAAACGTAAGAAATTATATCATGTTCAAGAGCATTTGAAAAATTTTAGCATTTTGATTTTTAATGGCAATTTCTTTATAAATTCCCATTACTGTAATACAGTAATACAAGCATCCTATATGGAAAAAATACTTATTTAGTACAATAAATACTGCCATTGTGTACTTTAAAAATGTACAATTTAAATAAAATGTACTATTTTTTTTGCAATGGAATTGGGCTTAAATGTAAGTAATGTCAGAATGTAAAAAAAATTGTAATAGTCCAAAATCCAAGATCTAATATCTAATTAATTTATTTTGATTTTGGGCTAAAATATGACTTGGACATGTTCAGGGTGAGATTCACCCCGTTTTACTTTGCTTCATTCTGTGTTAAAAATCAAAATGCCAAGAATCGATTTGTGCTCTCGGTTATTTTAATGCATTTAAAGCATGTCTTTCCTGTGCCCTCGACAACTTCCTGAATAATGAGCTTCATTTTCACCCTTGGCGTTAAATGATTTTCTGAGGTTGAACGTTGAATTTCTCGAATCAGATGTTAATATTCGTGTTCTTTTGTATGATAATTCATCACTAAAGTTCATTACTGATGATGTTTAAACCCAAAGTATGTGTGTGGAGTAACAGTCATGTGAGATTATGAATCGATCTGCTGATTAGTGTTGATTTTTAGTTTTGAATATTTCACATATGTGAACAGTTGCCTTAAAAATATTAAGAATTGGAAAAGAGTTGAAATTTGCATGTTGGAATCTTTATTTCTAAATGTCCCTCTCAGGCGAATAATATTAATAAAAGTAAATAAATGATAAATCGTAGTTTGACGCTGCCACCCCGAAATCAAAAGTTTAAAGACTTTTGCGAAATGTCCTGAGTTTGTGCAATTGGTGAAATGAATGATCTTTATCTGCATATAATTAAACTCCAGTGAGGAGCTCTAATTGATTTCGTTTTACTACTTTCGCTTCATGTAATTCAAACGCCTGCTGTTATTCCTTATGGTTAAAGTTTCTCAATCTTCACATCCAGTATAAGAGATTAAATACGTTTGCGTCTCTGTATTCATCTCTTGCAGAATGAAACTTTGTCTGTTCACACTTAATCATTAGCTTTGATTCTTTGTGTTCTTGTTGCCAAATCCTTTCTGGGAGTTTTTCTTTTCACTTTACAACAGATTTAAGCACTCTTTAAATCTTGCAGATGGAAACGTCCAATGTTATTTTTGTTTGTTTCTCTGATGACATACTCATTCAGTCAGTATTTTCAGTGATGTAAACCGCCGGTCTCTGACTCATAACAAACTGTTGATTAGATTGTAACATTGCTCTGATTTTTGAATAAAAGCTCCTGTAAAATAAAGATTGCTATATTTATGATAACTGGTGTTTTTTGTTTGTTTGTTTTGTCGTACTTCAGCAAAAGTTCACTTAGTCAAAGCCTAATTAATACATAATAGTATAAGCTACAAATTTGCAAAAATACAGCTGGAATGGAACAGTTTACAGGCATTAATATTGCACATTCACATGTGATCCTGGAGCACAAAACCAGTCACATGGGTGTATTTGTAGCAATAGCAAATTGTATGGGTCAAAATAATCAAATTTATGCCAAAAATCATTGGGATATTAAGTAAAGATCATGTTTTATAATGATATTTTGTAAATTTCTGACCGTAAATATCAAAAATGTATTTTTGTAAGTAATATGCTTTGCTAAGTACTACATTTGGACAACTTTAAAGGCAATTTTCTCAATATTTTGATTTTCAAATAGTTGTATCTCAGGCAAATATTGTCCTATCTTTACAAACCATACATCAATGGAAAGATTATTTATTAATAAAGCTTATAAATCTAAATTTAAAAAAAATTGACACTTATGACTGGTTTTGTGATCCAGTGTCACTTATAAAAAGCCATTACTGAGATTAAAAAGATAATTTTGACATAAAAAGTCATAATCTCAATTTCTTATCTCATAATTTGTATTTATTAATCTCATAATTATGACTATTTAAGTACTAATTTCAATTGAAAATTGATTTATGGCTGAAATAGGCTTCCATAAATAATACCACAGTACTTTATGTTAGTAAATTACGTTTCTGTGTTTTCCTTTATAATATATACCGAAAAATAAAAGTTATTTTTAAATAATCTCAAATTGTGTACGTAATATTTGGTCAAAATCGCAATATTATTGTGCTGAGGAGGATTTTTCCCGCGCTGGCGACCCGCCGAAACGCTCCACATCCGGGTTCTCTGTGCGGGTCCCGTGAGTTTGATCGGAAATACGCGGCGAGAACGGAAGGAAAACAGGAGTAAAATAAACTGAATTCTGAGAGTTAAGCGAATAATGATGATATAGAAACATTAACGAATGAAATATAACCATCAACACGATATAAAGTCTGTCAGAGGGGATTTTAAATGTCTTTGTTCAGACTGAGGGATGATCATCTGTTTGATTGACAGGTAAAGCTGTTCCTCACTGACGGTTCATCATGATACAAAATCATAATTATGATATTTTAATCTGATTTTATTGAGACATTAGCAGTAATACATTCACTTTTTTATCTGTAATAGAAAGTGAAACTAAAGAAATCTGTTGCGAAACATTTGCTTTATGTGAATGAATTTGATTTTTTGGTTTATTAAAAACTCTCACAAAATAAGGAAAGAAAAACTTGTATTTTAGCATCCTTAAAAATGAAATATCTTTAGGATGCAAATACCATGATTCTGATTGATTACCATATTCATATTCCATATGGGGTTGCCATGATCAAATATCAGCGAATTTCAGAAAAAAGTTTATTAATTTTAAAAACAATGGAGTCTTTAAAATGAGTTTACATATGCATATAAACTATATATATTAAAATGCTGTATGTCCAAAAATCCACAACTAACTTAAATTTCTTTAATTTGAACTTTCTCCTCAAATTTTAGTGTTTTATTTAACATTTTTATGTCGTAAAGGGCGGCCGTGTGCTCTCGCAGGAGAAGTGAAAAGCAGAAACTCACCCAGAATACCCATGATGCTCTCTGCTGAAGCGAGAAGAGGAACCGGCTTGTTCTAATAATACGAGGCGTGTGTTGCAGGAGCGCATTCGGACATGTGGTGGTTTCAGGAGGGCTTGTGCGGCCTGCCCGCGGCACTGGTCATCTGGACCGCCGCCACCTTCATCTTCGCTTACGTCACGGCCGTCATACTGAGACACGTGGACCCGCTGGTGCCCTACATCAGGTGAGAAGAAGAGACGCTTCATCATGTGACCGTGTGACCTTTGACCTCTGAATGGGTTTTGTGTTGTGCTTGCAGTGACACCGGGACCGTCGCGCCGGAGAGATGCGTGTTTGGACTCATGCTCAATGTGTCGGCGTTTTTAGGTACTGAAACCCCTAACTGACCCTAATTAAGTGTGATGACTTTTGTTAACTGGCAAACACAGACGCATTACACTGATGTAATGTTGCATGTTCTCCTGCAGGTGTCGCTACGATGTACGTGCGCTATAAGCAGCTTCAGGCCCTCGTGGACTCTGACGACACTCGTCTGAACCGCCTCAATCTGCTGGGGTTCGTTCTGGGCTGCGGCAGCTCGCTCGGCATGTGCGTCGTCGCAAACTTCCAGGTACGTACGCGTTATGGTGTTCAGACCAACACGAACGTCGAAAATTCGGTCTGAATTTCAAATGCGAATTTTCTGTTCAGAACAATGCGTGAATGTTAATGCAAACAACAAAGAGTCGCTTTCGGATTCTTCCTCTAAAGAAAAAAAGCACAAATCTTATTGGTTGGTCAGTTTTCTTCGCAGTCAATCTGTCGCATCGACGACATGCGGATTTATTGATTCAAATTTAATCGCACTGAATTTTCGTACCAAACATTTGCCTGTTCACAACACAAAATGTTCGGCATGAAAATTCGGTTTGGTTTTATCGCATTCGAATTGTGTTCAGACCAATACATAAAAAATGGCGAAAAGTAGTATTTACATTTTCGCTACGTTTTTGATACGTTTTCAAACAACCGTTAAAATGTATTTTATTCGCTATGGTGTTTATCAAACAAAACCAAATACTGAATTTTCACACCAAATATTCAACTGTTCGGCATTAAAATTCGGTCAGATTTTTCGCGTGTTCAGACCAATACATAAAAATGGCGTAAAACGGTATTTACATGTTTTCAAACACCCATTCAGATTTTTTTTTATTCGCTATGGTGTTTATCAAACAAAACCACGATTCTTCTGTTCTGATTTTACGCTTCAGTTTTTTTTCTCTTCTTTTCGCTGTCGCTTAGCAAAATAGTCCAAATGCATGAATCTTATTGGTTAGCCAGTTTAATTGGTACTCAGTCTGTTGCAGTGACGTCATTTCAATGTTCGTGTCGTTAATTCAAATTTAAATGTTTCTCGCACTGAATTTTCGCACTAAATATTCAACTGTTCGGCATGAAAATTCGGTCTGATTTTTCAAAATTGAATTTGCCTGTTCAGACAAATACATAAACAGCGAAAAACAGTATTTACATTTTCACGACATTTTTGATACGTTTTCAAACAGCTATTAAAATTTATTTTAATCACTATGGTGTTTATCAAACAAAACCAAATACTGAATTTTCGCACCAAATATTCAACTGTTCAGCATTAAAATTCGGTCTGATTTTTCGCGTGTTCAGACCAATACATAAAAATGGCGTAAAACGGTATTTACATGTTTTCAAACACCCATTCAGATTTTTTTTTATTCGCTATGGTGTTTATCAAACAAAACGACGATTCTTCTGTTCTGATTTTACGCTTCAGTTTTTTTTCTCTTTTTTCGCTGTTGCTTAGCAAAATAGTCCAAATGCATGAACCTTATTGGTTGGCCAGTTTAATTGGCACTCAATCAACATTTGAATGTTCGTGTCGTTCATTCAAATTAAAATGTTTCTCGCGCTGAATTTTCGCACCAAAAATATTCAACTGTTCAGCACGAAAACTCGGTCTGATTTTTCGCCATCGAATTGCCAGTTCAGACAAATACATAAAAAAATTGGCGAAAAACAGTATTTACATTTTCATTACGTTTTTTATATATGTTTTTTCAAACAGCCGCTAATTTTTTATTCACTATGCCGTTTATCAAACACCACCAAATACTGAATTTTCGCACCAAATATTCAACTGTTCGGCATAAAAATTCGGTCTAATTTTTGGCATTCGATTTGTTTGTTCAGACCAATACATAAAAATTGCGTAAAACAGTATTTACATGTTTTCAAACACCCATTCAGATTTTTTTTTATTCGCTATGGTGTTTATCAAACAAAACGACGATTCTTCTGTTCTGATTTTACGCCTCAGTTTTTTTTCTCTTCTTTTCGCTGTCGCTTAGCAAAATAGTCCAAATGCATGAATCTTATTGGTTGGCCAGTTTAATTGGTACTCAGTCTGTTGCAGTGACGTCATTTGAATGTTCGTGTCGTTAATTCAAATTAAAATGTTTCTTGCGCTGAATTTTCGCACCAAATATTCAACTGTTCGGCATTAAAATTCGGTCTGATTTTTCACAATCGAATTCCCTGTTCAGACCAATACATAAAAAACGGCGAAAACAGTATTTACATTTTTGTTACTTTTTTGATACGTTTTTTCAAACAGCCATTCAAATGTATTTTATTCGCTATGGTGTTTATCAAACAAAACCAAATACTGAATTTTCGCACCAAATATTCATATTTTTGGCATTCAATTTGTGTGTTCAGACCAATACATTAAAAAAAAGGTGAAAAACAGTATTTACATGTTTTCAAACAGCTATTTTTTTATTCGCTACGGTGTTTATCATGCAACATCAAATACAACAGAGAAAGAGCTTCAATCACAAAATTACATGTTCGGCATTAAAATTTGGTTTGATTTTTGCATGTGATTCTTCTGTTCTAATTTTACGCTTGTGTTTTTTTTCTGTTCTATTCGCTATCACTTAGAAAATAGTCCGAATGCAGGAATCTTATTGATTAGCCAGTTTAATTGGTACTCAGTCTGTTGCAGTGACGTCATTTGAATGTTCGTGTCGTTAATTCAAATTAAAATGTTTCTCGCACTGAATTTTCGCACTAAATATTCAACTGTTCGGCATGAAAATTCGGTCCCATTTTTCGAAATTGAATTTGCCTGTTCAGACAAATACATAAACGGCGAAAAACAGTATTTACATTTTCACTACATTTTTGATACGTTTTCAAACAGCCATTAAAATTTATTTTAATCACTATGGTGTTTATCAAACAAAACCAAATACTGAATTTTCGGACCAAATATTCAACTGTTCGGCATTAAAATTCGGTCTGATTTTGGCATTCGAATTGCATGTTCAGACCAATACATAAAAATGGCGTAAAACGGTATTTACATGTTTTCAAACACCCATTCAGATTTTTTTTTATTCGCTATGGTGTTTATCAAACAAAACCACGATTCTTCTGTTCTGATTTTATGCTTGTTTTTTTCTCTTTTTTTCGCTGTTGCTTAGCAAAATAGTCCAAATGCATGAACCTTATTGGTTGGCCAGTTTAATTGGCACTCAATCAACATTTGAATGTTCGTGTCGTTCATTCAAATTAAAATGTTTCTCGCGCTGAATTTTCGCACCAAAAATATTCAACTGTTCATCACGAAAACTCGGTCTGATTTTTCGCCATCGAATTGCCAGTTCAGACAAATACATAAAAAAATTGGCGAAAAACAGTATTTACATTTTCATTACATTTTTTATATATGTTTTTTCAAACAGCCGCTAATTTTTTATTCACTATGCCGTTTATCAAACACCACCAAATACTGAATTTTCGCACCAAATATTCAACTGTTCGGCATAAAAATTCGGTCTAATTTTTGGCATTCGATTTGTTTGTTCAGACCAATACATAAAAATTGCGTAAAACAGTATTTACATGTTTTCAAACACCCATTCAGATTTTTTTTTATTCGCTATGGTGTTTATCAAACAAAACGACGATTCTTCTGTTCTGATTTTACGCCTCAGTTTTTTTTCTCTTCTTTTCGCTGTCGCTTAGCAAAATAGTCCAAATGCATGAATCTTATTGGTTAGCCAGTTTAATTGGTACTCAGTCTGTTGCAGTGACGTCATTTGAATGTTCGTGTCGTTAATTCAAATTAAAATGTTTCTCGTACTGAATTTTCGCACTAAATATTCAACTGTTCGGCATGAAAATTCGGTCCGATTTTTCGAAATTGAATTTGCTAGTTCAGACAAATACATAAACGGCGAAAAACAGTATTTACATTTTCACTACATTTTTGATACGTTTTCAAACAGCCATTAAAATTTATTTTAATCACTATGGTGTTTATCAAACAAAACCAAATACTGAATTTTCGCACCAAATATTCATATTTTTGGCATTCAATTTGTGTGTTCAGACCAATACATTAAAAAAAAGGTGAAAAACAGTATTTACATTTTCACTACATTTTTGATACGTTTTCAAACAGCCGTTAAAATGTATTTTATTCGCTATGGTGTTTATCAAACACCACCAAATACTGAATTTTCACACCAAATATTCAACTGTTCGGCATTAAAATTCGGTCTGATTTTGGCATTCGAATTGCATGTTCAGACCAATACATAAAAATGGCGTAAAACGGTATATTTTTTTTTATTCGCTATGGTGTTTATCAAACAAAACCACGATTCTTCTGTTCTGATTTTATGCTTGTTTTTTTTCTCTTCTTTTCGCTGTCGCTTAGCAAAATAGTCCAAATGCATGAACCTTATTGGTTGGCCAGTTTAATTGGCACTCAATCAACATTTGAATGTTTGTGTCGTTCATTCAAATTAAAATGTTTCTCGCGCTGAATTTTCGCACCAAAAATATTCAACTGTTCAGCACGAAAACTCGGTCTGATTTTTCGCCATCGAATTGCCAGTTCAGACAAATACATAAAAAAATTGGCGAAAAACAGTATTTACATTTTCATTACGTTTTTTATATATGTTTTTTCAAACAGCCGCTAATTTTTTATTCACTATGCCGTTTATCAAACACCACCAAATACTGAATTTTCGCACCAAATATTCAACTGTTCGGCATAAAAATTCGGTCTAATTTTTGGCATTCGATTTGTTTGTTCAGACCAATACATAAAAATTGCGTAAAACAGTATTTACATGTTTTCAAACACCCATTCAGATTTTTTTTTATTCACTATGGTGTTTATCAAACAAAACGACGATTCTTCTGTTCTGATTTTACGCTTGTTTTTTTTCTCTTTTTTCGCTGTCGCTTAGCAAAATAGTCCAAATGCATGAATCTTCTTGGTTGGCCAGTTTAATTGGCACTCAATCTGTTGCAGTGACAACATTTGAACGTTCGTGTCGTTCATTCAAATTAAAATGTTTCTTGCGCTGAATTTTCGCACCAAATATTCAACTGTTCGGCATTAAAATTCGGTCTGATTTTTCACAATCGAATTCCCTGTTCAGACCAATACATAAAAAACGGCAAAAACAGTATTTACATTTTTATTACTTTTTTGATACGTTTTTTCAAACAGCCATTCAAATGTATTTTATTCGCTATGGTGTTTATCATGCAACATCAAATACAACAGAGAAAGAGCTTCAATCACAAAATTACATGTTCGGCATTAAAATTTGGTTTGATTTTTGCATGTGATTCTTCTGTTCTAATTTTACGCTTGTGTTTTTTTTCTCTTCTATTCGCTATCACTTAGAAAATAGTCCGAATGCAGGAATCTTATTGATTTAATTAGCAGTCAATCTGTCACATTGACGACATTTGAATGTCAGTGTCAAGTCTGAACAGAAGCATTAACCGCCGCTCATTCAAATTAAAATGTTTATCGCACTGAATTTTCGTACCAAACAGTGTGTGACATATCTTTCCCAGAAAACCACTCTGTTCTCGATGCACCTGGTGGGCGCCATGCTGACGTTCGGCGTCGGCGCGCTCTACATCTTCGTCCAGGCTCTGCTGTCGTACCTCATGCAGCCGCACGTCCACAGCAAAACCATGTTCTGGACGCGACTGAGCATCGGCATCTGGACGCTGTCGAGCATCATCAGCAGTATCCTTCACCCACTGCATGCTGGGAAATGTAGCGTTTAATGTTGAATGAGTTTGGTTCCTTGATTCGCTCAGTGTTCGTGTCGTCGGTGATCATGTACAGCACTCTTCCTGGAGTCGAAGTCAACAAGAAGCTCCACTGGACGCCCGGAGAACCCGTGAGTGAAACTTTCCGCTGCGACGTTTACTGATGTGGTGCGCGATTCTGATCCCGATGTTTTTCAGGGTTACACGCCGCACATCATCAGCACCATTTCCGAGTGGTCTCTCGCCCTGTCCTTCATCAGCTTCTTCCTCACCTACATACGAGACTTCAAGGTAAGACATCTCACGTCGGATGATGTAAACCTGTTGAACGCGTCTCAGATGTGTTTGTCTCTCCGCAGAAGATCAATCTGCGCGCCCAGGCGCAAATTCAGAGCAACCACCTGTACGAGTCGCATCATCACCGGCCCGTTCCTCCACGCGGGCCGACAGAGACGTCACCGCTGCTCGCCGGGAGCATCTGATCACGGGACAGAAGGACTCTGACGCTCCAGCAGAGGGCAGCGACACTCAGGGTTAAAGGCAGAAACACAGGACTGACCGTGTAGAAGCGCTGAAACTTCATACTAACATTTACACAACCGTCTGAAATGATGCTCTAAATATTGTGTTCGCTTCAGTGGTTTTAATGCTTGTTTTTCTGATGTGAGTTTGTTGGTGGAAACTACAAACACATTTAATATTTTTGTTCTAGGTATATCCATTGCGTTCATTTTTATACCACTGTAAAACTGCATAAAATCCTCAATAAAACTGGTATTAATGGGTGAATTTCTGACTCATATTTCACACAACAAATCCATAAAATAAGCTGATTTTAATGAGAATCATCATTGACAATATTAAAAAAACAGTCAGACATATTAAAGGTTAAATGTTTAATTGTCATGAAAATAATGTCACAATTCAAAACATCTCCGATTTGCATAATACTACAATATAGTTTCCTATTTTTGTTCTTTTAATGAGGTGAAATATGAGCTGAACGAGATTCACTCAGCCTCTGTATCACTTCACTTTATATTTTATTACATTAGAACAATACAAATAAACAGCATTAAATATTCACCACTGATTGTCTGATAAAATGCTTCTGGGAAAAGCGTAACCGTGAATGAACACTAGAACACCCTGAAGCGCTTACACCACGACACCTCGCACCCATCCGGCCTTCGTCTTCTCCTTCTTCCTCCTCTCGTGGTACTCCGACACCTTTCGATGAAAGAACCCTACAGAAGAGCAAGAACAATGAAGGTTCTTGTGTTGCAAAGGTTAAACAGTTCTTGTTTTGGGCTCTTTGGTTATTAAACAATAGAATAACCTTTGTGGAACTAAACAGAACCCATATTTTTGTTTAACCCTCTGAAGCATGAGGATGTCCACTACAAAAAGTCATTTATAACCATTCAAGAGTCAATTACTTTTGATCCTTTCCTATAATTCTACATGTCTGTCCTGTTGAGGTTTTATTGTGAATTTTATATATTTGGTATAAAAAATAACGTTCCAAAAGAATGTTATGATTTGATTTCCAGAGAAAGAGTGTGCAAAAGACAGGTTCTGGAAGTAAAAACTAAATTTTCTTTAATTGTAACGATAACTTGTAAACCTACTGTGAGCGGCAAGATGGTATTTGCTGTTGTTGAAGCCGTCAGCTCGCAATATTCGTGTTTAACTTAATTTGCGAAGGAAAACTACATTACCCATGATGCCGTGCAAAAATTCCACCAATCAGAGTCGAAACAAGCAAAATACTTCAATATTTGAATATAAATGCCTAATATATTGTTTTTTATATATAATCAACATTTTTAAATGAGTATTTCTCTACGGTTTTTAATCCGATTATGCTGTTCACAATGCATCATGGGATTGTAGTTCTAGTATAGGACAGTGTAGTACTGTACTGTACTTCGTAGTGTGTACTACGTTGCGGAAGTTAACGTTGTTAATCGGACGCGTATTGCTGTCGCGCCGGAAGCTCATTATTTTACTTTATAAAGTTTTAAATTAAGATATTTGTCTTAAACACATCGATTTGCTTCAGAAGGCCTTTATTAACCCCCTGGAGTCCACTATTTTATGGATGGATGCATTTTTTTTTTGTCTTCAAAATAACCCATTCACAACCATTATGAACCTTGGAGGACTGAGGATATTTTTAAATATATCTCAGATTGTGTTCATCTGAAAGAAGAAAGTCATATACATCTAGGATGGCTTGAGGGTGAGTAAAGCTTGGAATAATTTTCATTATTGGGTTAACTATCCCTTTAATTTGCAAGGTAAACTACATTACCCATGATGCCGTGCAGAAAATTCCACCAATCAGAGAGTCGAAACAAGCAAAGCATGCTAAAAGATCTCGTTAGCTCCGCCCACTCCCATGAGTCAATCTCCCTATGCAGTTTTATTTTTCTCCATGTTTTTTTTTTAATCTGATTATGCTGTTCGCAATGCATTATGGGATTGTAGTTCTTTCCCTCATTAAAGCCGCTAAGTTCACATTCTTGTGTTTTTATACGATTTTCAAAAACTTTTTGGCTTCAAATCAAAGTTCTCCTCGTAGCTGGTTGGTTTGGTTCATGGTTTATAACGCTTTAATCCAGACTTTATTAAATCCCTATGGGAGAAATGAATGAGGAAAATACTTCTGAAACCAGCGCCGCTGAAAAAGTGGGCAAACCAAAACTCAAAATACACTACATTCGGAACAATTCTGCATTATTGTTTTGAAGCAAAAAATGCATCAGAGGGTTAATAAAGGATCATATGGAGTTCCTTTGGTAGAAGAACCTTTGAGGATCCTCTTATTTCGAGTGTACAGAAGAACTCAGTGGAACTTTGAAAGGTTGTAAAACGTCTTCTGGAACCATTAGTTTGAGGTTCTTTGAGTAGACTGATGTGTTTTAGTACCATTCGGATTGGGTTGCATTTCCTCTTCCTGTATGAAGAGATCGAACATCTGCGTCTGGATGAAGAGTTTGACGAAGTTCAGGTGTGATTTGTGTTCCACATCCTTCAGGAAGCTCTTCTTCTGGAACTGGCGGCCGTTCCCGCAGCGCTTGACATGTTCTGAGAAATGACCCACGCTCTTGATAAAGACGGACAGGAAGGCCTCTGACACCAGCCGGTTCAGCTCGTCTGTAGCTGCCAGGACACACAACAACAGGAAGTTGAGCGGGACTCTTTTGGGAAGCGGCGGTGGTTACTGTAAGACTGAACTCACTGGCGTGGCGTGTGCGCGCGGACAGTCCCGTCAGCAGCCCCTCTCTCAGTTTAGCTGGCAGGAGTGACTCCTCGTCGCCGATCTGAAATCACACACTCGTTACTGTCTCGGCGCAGTGCGGTCGCTAGGGTGCTCTGGCTTGTTGCCATGGCTTGGCCATTAAATTGTTCTTGTGGTTGTTAGTGTACTGCTATCATCTCAAACTCCAATGTATTTATAAAGCACTTTCATAACCATAGAAATGGACCAAAGTGTTAAACAAAACAGTATTACAGTACTTCCAGATTTAAAATAACAACATGAACAACATCAACAGTCATAATAATCAGACCTAAGAGATTAATAACATCTTTAGACCTATCATGGTTGCTAGGGTGTTGCTATACAGTGGATAACATGTTCTACAGTTGCTAGAGTGTTGTTAACATGCTGCTATGTGGTTGCTAGGGTGTTCTGGCTTGTTGCCATGGCATGGCCATTAAGTTGTTGGTGCACTGCTATCATGGTTGCTGGGGTGTTGCTATACAGTGGATAACCTGTTCTACAGTTGCTAGAGTGATTTAACACATTGCTATGTGGTTGCTAGGGTGTTCTGGCTTGTTGCCATGGCCATTAAGTTGTTGTTGAGTGGTTGTTGGTGAGTGGTTGTTGGTGCACTGCTATCATGGTTGCTAGGGTGTTGCTATACAGTGGATAACCTGTTCTACAGTTGCTAGAGTGTTTTTAACATGCTGCTATGTGGTTGCTAGGGTATTCTGGCTTGTTGCCATGGCATGGCCATTAAGTTGTTGTTGAGTGGTAGTTGGTGCACTGCTATCATGGTTGCTAGGGTGTTGCTATACGGTGGATAACCTGTTCTACAGTTGCGAGAGTGTTTTTAACATGCTGCTATGTGGTTGCTAGGGTGTTCTGGCTTGTTGCCATGGCATGGCCATTAAGTTGTTGTTGAGTGGTTGTTAGTGCACTGCTATCATGGTCGCTAGGGTGTTGCTAAACAGTGGATAACCTGTTCTACAGTTGCTAGAGTGTTTTTAACATGCTGCTATGTGGTTGCTAGGGTGTTCTGGCTTGTTGCCATGGCACGGCCATTATGTTGTTGTTGAGTGGTTGTTGGTGCACTGCTATCATGGTTGCTAGGGTGTTGCTAAACAGTGGATAACCTGTTCTACAGTTGCTAGAGTGTTATGAGGTTGCTAGGCTGTTCTGGCTTGTTGCCATGTTCTTGTGAGTGGTTGTAAGCTTACTGCTATCACGGTTGCTAAGGTGTTGCTATACAGTGAATAGAGTTGTTGTACAGTTGCTGTGTTTTTCACACGTTGCTATGTGGTTGCTAAGGTGTCCTGGGTGGTTTCCAACACATAGCTATACAGTTTCTTATGTGTTCTGGGTGTTTTTAGCATGTTGCTATGTGGTTGCTAGGGTATCCTGGGTGGTTACTTGGATGGTTTCCAGGGTGTTGCTATATGGTTGCTTATGTGTTCGAATGTTTTTATTGCAATGCTATGTAGTTGCTAGGGTGTTGTCGGTTGCTGCCACAATGTTGGTATTAAGTTGCTGTGAGTGGTTGTTAGTGTACTGCTATCATGGTTGCTAGGGCGTTGCTATACAGTTATTCAGATGATGTGTTATACAGTTGCTACAGTGCTTTTAATACATTAAGTGGTTGCTAGGGAGCTCTGGGTGGTTGCTAATGCACTGCTATGTAGCTGTAAAAGCGTTTTTAGAAAGGAGGGGTTAATTGTATGTTGCAGTGTGGTTACACTGTGTTTTTGGTTGCTGAAGTGTTTGCTATGCAGTACTGGCTGGTTTCCAGAGTGTTGCTATGCAGTTATTGAGGTGTTTTGATTGGTTGCTAGAGTGTGGGTGGATGGAACAATGAACAAACAGCGTCTCAGCAGTAATGAGACTCATGTGAAACTTCATGAGAATAAATGAAATCAGAGAGAGACGGTGTGTGTGTGTGTGTGTGTCTGTGTGCGNGGTGGATGGAACAATGAACAAACAGCGTCTCAGCAGTAATGAGACTCATGTGAAACTTCTTGAGAATAAATGAAATCAGAGAGAGACGGTGTGTGTGTGTGTCTGTGTGTGTCTGTGTGTGTCTGTGTGTGTGTGTGTGTGTGTCTGTGTGCGTGTGTGTGTCTGTGTGTGTCTGTGACTCACTCTCGTGATGAATCTGGTTTCTGCTCCAGCCGACAGATCAACAATCATCACCTGAGAAACATCAACATGATTAAAGACTCGTGTTCCATAAATACACATCGATCATTAATAATAATCCGGTTCAGACTGACGTCGCTGTGGTCCGTCAGCAGCTCCAGCATGTTCTTCTGGACTCCCAGCAGGTACGGCGTCGGTGCCGCACACACGTCGATCAGAACGGTAGGAACGATCGATATGAAGGTGTGCTGCCACACGAACGGATACAGGAGAGCAGCTACAGCGTGAAGAACCTGAGAGAGAGTGCTGAACACACACACACACACAACACTTTGAAAGTGGGCGGGCACTAATGCACCCTATAAAGCAATAAATCTGAGCCGCTGAACTCTGATTGGCTGAGACGGTCACCTGAGCTCCTCTGAGATGAAGATGATTCGTCGCTCCATCACAGTGGCGGCGAACACCAGCAGCACCTCCTCATCCGTCAGGCAGCGGAAGAGCGACCGGAAATCCACGTGTTCCAGCCAGGAGTCGGCGGGCCGCGTCAGACTGATGATCTGAGATCAGACGGAGCCGTTATCTAAACCGCAGCACTGCGCGTGACAAGAGCTTCCGCGGTGATGTGATGCGTACCTCTGTTCCCGCCTCCGGGATGAAGCTGCTGATCTTCACGGTGTTTCCCGGCGCTGGCAGCGGCGCCTCCCGCAGGCTCTGCATGAACGGATAGATCATGGCTTTGGAGATCTGCCTGCGCTTCTCCACCTCGTCGAAGATCTGCACAAACAAACTCCTCATGAACTATTGATCCGTTTGAACATTTCTCAAGGCCTGAGGAATGCGTTTCTTCACCTTTGAGAAGAGTCCGAAACACGGCACGCGGCTGATGATGCAGTACGCTTCGGGAACACGAGCGCCGCTGCCGCCCGGCTGACGGGACACAGATGTCACTCCTCAATCATCACCAGAATAACATGGAATATTGATATTAGACGTATGAAATGATGATTACCAGCAGCCGCCTGCAGTAGCCGTTCCTCCTGCTGCCGTCCACCTCAGTCAGAACGAACGAGAACGTCTCGCTGCGGAGAATCAGACATCATCACAATCAACTCCAGACGCTCAACGTCTCACAGGAGCTTCAACAGTGCTTTAAACGTGGTAAAACACGGTCACAGTGCAAGAGAGTCATTCAGAGAGTCATTCGGAGAGTCATTCAGAGAGTCATTCAGAGAGTCATTCAGAGAGTCATTCAGAGAGTCATTCAGAGAGTCATTCGGTGAATCATTCAGGGTCATTCGGTGAATCTTTTGGAGAGTCATTCAGAGAGTCATTCGGAGAGTCATTCGGAGAGTCATCCGGAGAGTCATCCAGAGAGTCATCCAGAGAGTCATCCAGAGAGTCATTCAGAGTCATTCGGTGAATCTTTTGGAGAGTCATTCAGTGAGTCATTCAGAGAATCATTCAGAGTCATTCGGTGAATCTTTTGGAGAGTCATTCAGAGAGTCATTCAGAGAGTCATTCAGAGAGTCATTCGGAGAGTCATTCAGAGTCATTAAGAGAGTCATTCGGTGAATCATTCATAGAGTCATACGGAGAATCTTTTGGAGAGTCATTCAGTGAGTCATTCGGAGAGTCATTCGGAGAGTCATTAAGAGAGTCATTAAGAGAGTCATTAAGAGAGTCATTCAGAGAGTCATTAAGAGAGTCATTCAGTGAGTCATTCGGTGAATCATTCAGAGAATCATTAAGAGAGTCATTCGGTGAATCTTTTGGAGAGTCATTCAGAGAGTCATTCGGAGAGTCATTCGGAGAGTCATTCAGAGAGTCATTCAGAGAGTCATTAAGAGAGTCATTCAGTGAGTCATTCGATGAATCATTCATAGAGTCATTCGGAGAGTCATTCAGAGAGTCATTCGGTGAATCGTTCAGAGAATCATTAAGAGAGTCATTCGGAGAGTCATTCAGAGAGTCATTCAGTGAGTCATTCAGAGAATCATTCAGAGTCATTCGGTGAATCTTTTGGAGAGTCATTCAGAGAGTCATTCAGAGAGTCATTCGGAGAGTCATTCAGAGAGTCATTAAGAGAGTCATTCAGTGAGTCATTCGGTGAATCATTCATAGAGTCATTCGGAGAGTCATTCAGAGAGTCATTCGGTGAATCGTTCAGAGAATCATTAAGAGAGTCATTCGGAGAGTCATTCAGAGAGTCATTCACAGAGTCATTCACAGAGTCATTCAAAGAATAGGCTTGTTCGAGATGCATCGGCACTGCACAGACTGATCGGCGTATGACATCAATGTACCGCAAGAGTGATTCAAAAGCATAAGGAGTCGTTTGTTCTCTGTACTTTGATGTCATACGCCGATCGGTCTGCGCAGCACTGATGCATCTCGAACAAGCCTAATCATTCAGAGAGTCATTCATAGAGTCATTTAGAGAGTCATTCAGAGAGTCATTCAGTGAGTCATTCGGTGAATCATTCATAGAGTCATTCAGAGAGTCATTCGGTGAATCATTCATAGAGTCATTCGGAGAGTCATTCAGAGAGTCATTCACAGAGTCATTCAAAGAATAGGCTTGTTCGAGATGCATCGGCACTGCACAGACTGATCGGCGTATGACATCAATGTACCGCGAGAGTGATTCAAAAGCATAAGGAGTCGTTTGTTCTCTGTACTTTGATGTCATACGCCGATCGGTCTGCGCAGCACCGATGCATCACGAACAAGCCTAATCGTTCAGAGAGTCATTCAGTGAGTCATTCAGAGAATCATTTAGAGAGTCATTCAGAGAATCATTTGATTCTTGATGGATCATTTGATTGATAATAGTTCAGACAATGATGATTAAAAGATTCAAACAGAATAATTCAAAGATTTTATCTGAATGAGATTCATCTCATTCAGAGACTGGTTTAAAGATTTGGTCAAAGACTTATTCAGAGGGTCATTCAGGGAATCATTTTATGAATCAATCATAGACTAATGATAGATTAATTCAGAAAATCTTTTGGAGAATGATTCTAAAGAATAATCAGGATATTGATTCAGTGAATGATTCAGAGATTCAGACAGAAAGTGATTCAGAGAGTCAATAGGTTTGTTATATGAGTGGCGCTGCACAGACCGATTGGTGAATGACGTCAAAGTCCAACAAGCCCAAACTTGCAGAATCATTCAGAGACTGATTTAAAGATTGAGACAAAGAATGGTTCAGAGATTTATTCAGAAAAACCTTTTGGAGAATGATTCAGCGAATGATTCAGAGATTCAGACAGAGAGTCATTCAAATAATCAGTTGGAGAATAATTCAGAAATTGATTCAAAGATTCATTCAGAGATGGATTCAGATAAGAGTTAAAGATGCAATCAGAGAATGATTTAAAGAGAAAATTCATTTGAAAAATCAGAGTGACGCACACACACACACACACACATCCTGCAAACGTTTGTGTTTTTCCATCAGCATCAGTGTGCAAAAGTTTGAAGATGCGCATGTGGTTAGAGACGAGGTGAAAGTGTGAAACAGGATGTGTTTAGGTGTGTGTGTGTTTAGTGTGTGTGTACCTGCTGTATTCAGTCAGAGGCGCCCAGTTGATTCCCTCTGGAAAGCAGAAGAGATGAGCGGCCTTCATGCACTTCTCCTCTTCCTCTCGCTGCAGTCGCCCCATCACCTCACGCTACACACAAACACACTATTTGAGTAAGTTTGAGTGAGTGTGTGTGTGTGTGTGAGTGTGTGTGTTTGCTCTGACCTTGGGGAACTGGTACGTGATGTGGGGCTCGTATCCGTCCTCGTTCCTCCTCTTCCTCAGACTAACCACCAGCAGGTACTCGAAGAACAGCTGGCCCATGTGACTGCGCTCTCGTCCGGGCGGAGGCGTCGCGGCCGGCGTCTGCAGCGCTCCGGGGTCAAAGGCGCTCCGCTCTGCACAACACACATCACATGACATTTACCAACAGACCTGAGAAACCACAGCTGGAACAATGAGGAGGTGCGACGCTCACAGACGCTCTTTGTGCTCCAAACCTCAGAGGAAACGCCAGAGAGCCTCTCAGATCATCCAAACAACAAACACCAGAGACTCAATCTCACCAAATAAAGTCCACCTTGAGGAAATCAAGTCATCTTTCTCATGAAACACTCAGTTCCAGATCATTGTGTCAGATTGAGTTGATAAGCAGCTGATTCATGTCACGCTTCAGAGAAACACACGTCTGAATGGAGATAATGTTCAGATCTTCACAATCTCCAGAGGTCAAACTGAGATCAGACAAAACCTGCTCTGGTGACACGGTCAAATGATTTTATGAATAAACATATGTTTACTAATATTTAAAAAATATGAATATTTAAGAAAATATATTTCTTATTAATAGATATACACGTTTTTATGAATAAATGTAATATTTTTAAACATAT